>OZ036007.1:13397640-13725140 GCA_964035015.1 Corallium rubrum
TGGTAGAGGAAGGCATTGCAAAACTGTGACTAATTTCCTCTACGTAACTTAGGATGATTCTGCAATCTTGAAGTTTCTTACCAAACCACAAACCACCACAGCTATGCCAGCTCATGTCCGTTTGCGTCTTGTGGTTTCTAAATCTACATCATTTGCGTCAACTTGCTAGATCATGCTTAAACTACAAACAATTTCCTATACTAGGCTATAGGCAAATCGTTTCTCATAAGTAAATTAGACTAAAAGAGTATATGTATAATAATATTGCTATAACATACATGATAATCGTATATCATGTATATATATATATATATATATATATATATATATATATATATATATACGAGTTCTATTATTTTACCTTAAATCGCCTTATCTCGCTTTAACTCGCGGGGGTTAATAGTTGTGTTTAACTCGCGCGGGTTAATAATTGTATTTTTTCCTTAAATCGTCTTATCTTGCCTTAACTCGCACAACCTCACGTTATCTCTCGGCGAGTTAGGATCCCAAAGTAGGCCAAATTTTGGCCTTATAATGAATTTTGTTCGTTCAAAATGTTTCGTGTATAAATAGGACAGCGTTCTATCAGCGTGCTAAGACCGCACCAATTAATTAATTAGTTCGGTACGCTCATAGCAGGCTCTATAAACCAGACCTTAGTCCAGTTTACTGCTGCAATCCAGTTCGTAATCTCAACTGCGCATCAAAATGACGCGTTCTGTGTCGGGATAAAATTTACTTCAATCCATAATATCAGGCTGAAGCCGCAAGATTCATTTTCATTTACGCTTGTAAGTTCCTTATCTGAATTCCTCATCTGAATTCCTCAGCCTGATGTTATGAATAGTTTTATCCCAACGCAGAACGCGTCATTTTGATGCGCAGTCGAGATGACGAACTGGATTGCAGCAGTAAACTCCAAGTCCAGTGTGCTTTGCGGGCTTAAAAGTATAGTAAGAGTAAAGAGTTCACCGGGAGAGTCGGGAAAGCCACAATTGATGGTACCGGAAAAGATGGCGTCGGTACACTTACACCACAATGCCTTGCGACCTAAAATTAGCTCAAACAGCAACTAAACATTGTTTATCGTATTAAGATGGATTATACCCTATCCAGACTGGGGGGGGGGGGGGCGGAAAGTGCTAGCGCTGAATTTAAAAGTTAATATCTCCTAACCCAGTACAGGTATGGTTCTGAAATTTTATGACTTTTCCTAAATATGTATGGGCTTTGGTGAAAAAATATTACTCAAAAAAAAAGTTACAGCGGAGTCGTGAACACCTACCAACACTGAATTTCAGCCGACAATTTTTATTAGGTTTGCTTTTATAATAGTTACAATAAAAGTAAGCACTTTTTAATAAAGAGAAACTATTTTTTTGATATACTACCTTTTTTATGTTAACAAAACAATAAGAAATTTTTTTTTTTAAATTCTAAAATTCCTGGGTGTTTGCAATTAATGACGTCATAATGACGTCATAATTTGTCGCCATGACAACATAAGTGTAACACATACTTGAACAAGGCATACCATCCACCTGTAAAAGTTTCGTCGGAATACACCGAATGGTTCAGGAGATATTGACCGCGGGCACTTTCCGCCCCCCCCCCCCCCCCCCCCCCAGTCCCAGAAGACAAAAAAAAGCCCAGTCTGGATAGGGTTAAGTAAGCAAGAACTTCATTCCTAGCAAAGTTGATCGTTTTAAAACCATGTCTTCCAATAATTCTGCAAGAAACAATATTTACTGCACGCAAACGATTGTGGTTAAATGTAGAAGTCGCCATCGTTTTCGGTACGGTCAATTTACCGTTACCACTGGAAAACAGAAGGAAAATACCAGCAAATACAGTCTGATATTGTCGACTACGTACTCTGCAGCTTTGCAAAGACTTCTATTTTAATATCAAAGGTATATAAATAGTTTTATAATGAAGTTATTGACTGATTTTGTTGGGGTTTTACGAGTTTTGTGATACGGTGTATAGGCAAGTTTATCGGTTACCGGGCAGAGTAAAAAAAAAACAACTACGAAATAACACGTTTTACTGCTTAATAATACCAACTAATGCAAAAACTAAGCTTCTAAACCTTTTTACGATATTTTTTTTGTTTGATACCAATAGCAGGATTTTTTTTAATGTGGCAGTTTTCCTCTCTTTTCGTGCTACGGAAACGTACAAAGTTTCCATGGCAGTCATCTGGGACATATTCAAAATATGGTCTGGAAACTCAGCTAAAGTCTTTGTGTGAAGTTAGTTTAACTTAGAACCTTGTTGACTTCCGGTCGGTTAATCGTTCCCAGTGCGGCAGTGCCCTCGGCCGACGTTGCTACGCAACGAGAACTACGTTGTCAGAACGTTTTGCTTTCTTTTTGGCGAACAGTTATAGTAGGAGCAAACGAACAATTTATTTACCTTTTTCGTACCGTTTTTGTGTACAGCTGAGCTCCTAGAGAGTATAGACGTAAGTTATCACTCACCTTTATTGTTTCCTATTTGTTTTTTGTATTTTAAGTCAAACCAAACGGTCGTTATTACAATTTGTTAATGTAATTATTTGATATAGTTTCACCGCATTACCTGAGGTTTATTAAATCACGTTTAAAAACACTTCAGTCTCGTGTGGTTGACACTTGCGAACTCCGGCTCTACGTTTCCCCGAGACAACGGAGCTGGGAACGCGACACTTTGTTTGTTCTATCTTTTTGTTCATCTATGTATTTTTGTGCACGGTCAATGAACCCATTGTATTTTAGTATAATGAACGAATTATCCAATAGCAACGTTTCAGTAACTTTCACACTTTCACTTTATTTAAATATTAATAAATCTAAACCAAAGGATGTGCACCGTTCGTGTTATTGCTTCCGTTTCAAGTTTTCAACGCAACGTTGGTAATTTTCTCACGGGCCACAGCAAACATGGAATACAAAGTAAATGTGTTCGGCAGGCCATACTGAAGTGAACTACCCTTTAATCAGACGACCTGCGTTCGCTGATTATTCCAATTCTCACAATGAAGCCAAAGACAAGTTATTGCAAGCAAACGCTTGCCGTGTGAAAAGAACGATGAGAAGTATTGACAACGGAAAGTTACACCCCCTATTCGTTACTGATGTGATCTGCCAAACGTATAGTTATCATTGGACAGGGTTTGTTTCGCAACTCGAAAACAACTAGTTATTATAACGCTAAACGCTTGAACGCAAATGCTAATATTGTACACTCGAAATTTTCCTGGGTGTGTGGGGTGCCCACATCATTTTGTCTGGGGACTCAAGGGTTGACTTGGGGGGAGGGGGGGGGGGGGGCTTGGCTTAGGCTTGTATGTTAAAAAACGCCCTGTAGCTCAGTTAATCAGAATGCAGTTGTTGTAATAGTCCACTAGTTGATTTATACTATTGTGTAATAACTGTAGAATGAAATAAGGTATGAAGATTGAGTAAAAGCCACTATTCATCAGTTTCTGTGTTCTTTGAAATCAAATAATAAAAAAAGTAAATTAAATAAATAAGTAAAAGGAGCGCATTGAATTATTTCATAGATATTGGTAGCCGAAAACAAAATTGTTAATTTTAACATTAAATTTTCACAGTGTGTGCTTACACAACATGAGATGGAAGACCACAAGTCAGCACTTTCGTCCAAACAAAAAACACTTGTCAGTAACTTACAGCGGTATGGAGAAGACCATGTATTAACGGCGGAGAGTTATCATAGTATTGGGCTCACACAATGTGACATGAAAGACTACAAGTCGGCACTTCAGTCCCATCAAAAAGCACTTGACATCAGGTTAAAGTTGTATGGAGAAGATCATTCATCAACTGCAGCCAGTTATGATAGTATTGGGCTCACACAACATATGATGAAAGACAACAAGTCGGCACTTCAGTCCAATCAAAAAGCACTTGACATCAGGTTAAAGTTGTATGGAGAAGATCATTCATCAACTGCAGCCAGTTATGATAGTATTGGGCTCACACAATATATGATGGAAGACTACAAGTCGGCACTTCAGTCCCAACAAAAAGTACTTGACATCAGGTTAAAGTTGTATGGAGAAGATCATTCATCAACTGCAGCCAGTTATGATAGTATTGGGCTCACACAACATATGATGAAAGACAACAAGTCGGCACTTCAGTCCAATCAAAAAGCACTTGACATCAGGTTAAAGTTGTATGGAGCAGATCATTCATCAACTGCAGCCAGTTATGATAGTATTGGGCTCACACAATATATGATGAAAGACTACATGTCGGCACTTCAGTCCCATCAAAAAGCACTTGACATCAGGTTAAAGTTGTATGGAGAAGATCATTCATCAACTGCAGCCAGTTATGATAGTATTGGGCTCACACAATATATGATGCAAGACTACATGTCGGCACTTCAGTCCCAACAAAAAGTACTTGACATCAGGTTAAAGTTGTATGGAGAAGATCATTCATCAACTGCAGCCAGTTATGATAGTATTGGGCTCACACAACATATGATGAAAGACAACAAGTCGGCACTTCAGTCCAATCAAAAAGCACTTGACATCAGGTTAAAGTTGTATGGAGCAGATCATTCATCAACTGCAGCCAGTTATGATAGTATTGGGCTCACACAATATATGATGAAAGACTACATGTCGGCACTTCAGTCCCATCAAAAAGCACTTGACATCAGGTTAAAGTTGTATGGAGAAGATCATTCATCAACTGCAGCCAGTTATGATAGTATTGGGCTCACACAATATATGATGCAAGACTACATGTCGGCACTTCAGTCCCGTGAAAAAGCACTTGACATCAGGTTAAAGTTGTATGGAGAAGATCATTCATCAAATGCAGCCAGTTATGATAGTATTGGGCTCACACAACGTATGATGAAAGACTACATGTCGGCACTTCAGTCCCATCAAACAGCACTTGACATCAGGTTAAAGTTGTATGGAGAAGATCATTCATCAACTGCAGCCAGTTATGATAGTATTGGGCTCACACAATATATGATGCAAGACTACATGTCGGCACTTCAGTCCCGTGAAAAAGCACTTGACATCAGGTTAAAGTTGTATGGAGAAGATCATTCATCAACTGCAGCCAGTTATGATAGTATTGGGCTCACACAATATATGATGCAAGACTACATGTCGGCACTTCAGTCCCATGAAAAAGCACTTGACATCAGGTTAAAGTTGTATGGAGAAGATCATTCATCAAATGCAGCCAGTTATGATAGTATTGGGCTCACACAACGTATGATGAAAGACTACATGTCGGCACTTCAGTCCCATCAAAAAGCACGTGACATCAGGTTAAAGTTGTATGGAGAAGATCATTCATCAACTGCAGCCAGTTATGATAGTATTGGGCTCACACAATATATGATGCAAGACTACATGTCGGCACTTCAGTCCCGTGAAAAAGCACTTGACATCAGGTTAAAGTTGTATGGAGAAGATCATTCATCAACTGCAGCCAGTCATGATAGTATTGGGCTCACACAACATATGATGAAAGACTACAAGTCGGCACTTCAGTCCAAACAAAAAGCACTTCACATCAGGTTAAAGCTGTATGGAGAAGATCATTCATCAACTGCAGCCAGTTATTATAGTATTGGGCTCACACAACATATGATGAAAGACTACATGTCGGCACTTCAGTCCCATCAAAAAGCACGTGACATCAGGTTAAAGTTGTATGGAGAAGATCATTCATCAAACGCGGACAGTTATTATAGTATTGGGATCATACAATATATGATGAAAGACTACATGTCGGCACTTCAGTCCAAACAAAAAGCACTTGACATCAGGTTGAAGTTGTATGGAGAAGATCATTCATTAACCGCAGACAGCGGTTCATCAATCGCAGACAGCGGTTATGGTAGTATTGGCGTCGAACAACATGAGGTGGAAGACTACAAGTCGGTACTTCAGTCCAAGCATAAAGCACTTGACATCACGTTAAAGCTGCATGCAGAAGACCATCCGTTAACCACAGACAGTTATCGAAGTATTGGGGTAACACAACCTATGATGAAAATCTACGGGTCTAGGTACGTTAGAGCACTCTGTTTAGCCCTTGAGAGATATTTCACGTTGGATTTTCACATTTAGTTATATTTAGCATAAGTGGAGTGAAGTGGAGTGAGGTGGAGAAGAACGAAGTGGTATGAAGTGAAGTGAAGTGAAGTGGTATGAAGTGAATGAAGTGAAGTGAAGTGAAGTGAAAGTGAAAGGAAATTGAAGTGGAAGTGAAGTGAAGTGAAGTAAAAGTGAATTGAAGTGAAGTGAAGTGAAGTGAAGTGAAGTGAAGTGAAGTGAAGTGAAGTGAGGTGAGGTGAGGTGAGGTGAGGTGAGGTGAGGTGAGGTGAAGTGAAGTGAAAGGAAAGTGAAAGTGGAAGTGAAGTGAAATGAAAGTGAAATGAAATTGAGGTGAAATGAAAGTGAAGTGAAAGTGAAGTGAAAGTGAAGTGAAAGTGAAGTGAAAGTGAAGTGAAAGTGAAGTGAAAGTGAAAGTGAAGTGAAAGTGAAGTGAAAGTGAAGTGAAAGTGAAGTGAAAGTGAAGTGAAAGTGAAGTGAAAGTGAAGTGAAAGTGAAGTGAAAGTGAAGTGAAAGTGAAGTGAAGTGAAAGTGAAGTGAAGCGAAAGTGAAGCGAAAGTGAAGTGAAAGTGAAGTGAAAGTGAAGTGAAGTGAAGTGAAAGGGAAGTGGAAGTGAAATGAAATTGAGGTGAAATGAAAGTGAAGTGAAAGTGAAGTGAAAGTGAAGTGAAAGTGAAGTGAAAGTGAAGTGAAAGTGAAAGTGAAGTGAAAGTGAAGTGAAAGTGAAGTGAAAGTGAAGTGAAAGTGAAGTGAAAGTGATCGTAAAAGTGAAATGAAATTGAGGTGAAGTGAAAGTGAAGTGAAAGTGAAAGTGAAGTGAAAGTGAAGTGAAAGTGAAGTGAAAGTGAAGTGAAGCGAGGCGAGGGGGAGGCGGAGGTGGAGCCGAAAGTGGAGGCGAAAGCGGAGGCGAAAGTGGAGGCGAAAGTGGAAGTGAAAGTGGAGGTGAAAGTGGAGGCGGAGGCGAAACTGAAAGTGGAGGCGGAGGTGAAAGTGGAGGTGAAAGTGGAGGTGAAAGTGGAGGTGAAGGTGAAAGTGATCGTAAAAGTGAAATGAAATTGAGGTGAAGTGAAAGTGAAAGTGAAAGTGATCGTAAAAGTGAAATGAAATTGAGGTGAAGTGAAAGTGAAGTGAAAGTGAAGTGAAAGTGAAGTGAAAGTGAAGTGAAAGTGAAGTGAAAGTGAAGTGAAGTGAAAGTGAAGTGAAAGTGAAGTGAAAGTGTAGTGAAAGTGAAGTGAAAGTGAAATGAAAATGATCGTAAAAGTGAAATGAAATTGAGGTGAAGTGAAAGTGAAGTGAAAGTGAAGTGAAGTGAAGTGAAGTGAAGTGAAGTGAAGTGAAAGTGAAGTGAAAGTGAAGTGAAAGTGAAGTGAAGCGAGGCGAGGGGGAGGCGGAGGTGGAGGCGAAAGTGGAGGCGAAAGCGGAGGCGAAAGTGGAGGCGAAAGTGGAAGTGAAAGTGGAGGCGGAGGCGAAAGTGGAAGTGAAAGTGGAGGCGGAGGCGAAAGTGGAAGTGAAAGTGGAGGCGGAGGCGAAAGTGGAGGCGAAAGTGGAGGTGAAAGTGGAGGCGGAGGCGAAACTGAAAGTGGAGGCGGAGGTGAAAGTGAAGGTGAAAGTGATCGTAAAAGTGAAATGAAATTGAGGTGAAGTGAAGTGAAATGAAGTGAAAGTGATCGTAAAAGTGAAATGAAATTGAGGTGAAGTGAAAGTGAAGTGAAAGTGATCGTAGAAGTGAAATGAAATTGAGCTGAAGTGAAGTGAAGTGAAGTGAAGTGAAGTGAAGTGAAGTGAAGTGAAGTGAAGTGAAGTGAAAGTGAAGTGAAAGTGAAGTGAAAGTGAAGTGAAAGAAGTGAAAGTGGAGTGAAAGTGGAGTGAAAGTGGAGTGAAAGTGGAGTGAAGCGAGGCGAGGCGGAGGCAAAAGTGAAATTGGAAGTGGAGGCGGAGGCGAAAGTGGAGGCGGAGGTGAAAATGGAGGCGGAGGCGAAAGTGGAGGCGGAGGTGAAAGTGGAGGCGGAGGCGAAAGTGGAGGCGGAGGTGAAAGTGGAGGCGGAGGCGAAAGTGGAGGCGGAGGTGAAAGTGGAGGTGAAGGTGAAGGTAAAAGTGATCGTAAAAGTGAAATGAAATTGAGGTGAAGTGAAGTGAAGTGAAGTAAAGTGAAAGTGAAAGTGATCGTAAAAGTGAAATGAAATTGAGGTGAAGTGAAAGTGAAAGTGAGAGTGAAAGTGAAAGTGAAAGTGAAGTGAAGTGAAGTGAAGTGAAGTGATCGTAAAAGTGAAATGAAATTGAGGCGAAGTGGAGTGAAACCGAAAGCGAAAGTGGAGGTGAAAGTGGAGGCGGAGGTGAAAGTGGAGGTGAAAGTGGAGGTGAAAATGATCGTAAAAGTGAAATGAAATTGAGGTGAGGTGAAAGTGAAGTGAAGTGAAGTGAAGTGAAGTGGAAGTGAAGTGAAGTGAAAGTGAAGTGAAAGTGATCGTAAAAGTGAAATGAAATTGAAGTGAAGTGAAGTGAAGTGAAGTGAAGTGAAGTGAAGTGAAGTGAAGTGAAAGCGAAAGCGAAAGTGGAGGCGGAGGTGAAAGTGGAGGTGAAAGTGGACGCGGAGATGAAAGTGGAGGCGGAGGTGAAAGTGGAGGTGAAAGTGGAGGCGGAGGTGAAAGTGTAGGCGGAGGTGAAAGTGGAGGCGGAGGTGAAAGTGGAGGCGGAGGTGAAAGTGGAGGCGGAGGTGAAAGTGGAGGTGAAAGTGGAGGCGGAGATGAAAGTGGAGGCGGAGGTGAAAGTGGAGGTGAAAGTGGACGCGGAGATGAAAGTGGAGGCGGAGGTGAAAGTGGAGGTGAAAGTGGAGGTGAAAGTGGAGGTGAAGGTGAAAATGATCGTAAAAGTGAAATGAAATTGAGGTGAAGTGAACGTGAAGTGAAGTGAAAGTGAAGTGAAGTGAAAGTGAAGTGAAAGTAATCGTAAAAGTGAAATGAAATTGAAGTGAAGTGAAGTGAAGTGAAGTGAAGTGAAGTGAAGTGAAGTGAAGCGAGGCGTGGCGGAGGCGAAAGTGGAGGTGGGGGTGAAAGTGGAGGCGGAGGTGAAAGTGGAGGCAGAGGTGAAAGTGGAGGCGGAGGCGAAAGTGGAGGTGGAGGTGAAAGTGGAGGCGGGACGAAAGTGAAAGTGGAGGTGAAAGTGGAGGCGTAGGCGAAAGTGGAGGTGAAAATGAAAGTGGATTTGAAAGTGAAAGTGAAAGTGAAAGTGGAGGTGGAGGGGAAGGTAGAGGTGGAGGTGAAGGTGGAAGTGAAAGTAATTGACGTGAAGTGACCTGAACGAATTAGGAATATTAAAGCCTAGCATGAAACACGGATGAAGGGCAATATAATAAGCTTAACAATTAATAGAAGTTCTAACTAACGTTTTGTTGCCTTGCAAAACATCAGAGAATGAATGATATGAGTGAGTGATTAAATTACGGTATATATTATTACAAGCTTTTACAGGATCGGTATTGCCGTCTGGAAGGAAGTTGTCACGGCAGTGCACAAATGTACACTTATTTTGTAACGAATGTGCCATATCTGTTTTTTTATTAGATGTAGAATTAATAAAGTTGGAGGAGGTATTTCCCTTCCCTCTGCGGGTGCCTTCTTCTACTTTCCAGCAAATGCTGTTTCAAGGCCCACTACCGTAACGTGCGCTCTTGTGATGCAGAAAAACAATCCGTTAGAGCTGAAAAATGGGGAGTATTTCTGCAGCAGCATTGTCAGTATAGAGTCTACAGAAACAACTTTTGCCAAGCCAGTCACGGTGTTGCTGTCTCACTCAGTTGCAGTCCAAGGTCCTTATCTTGATTACTATGATGTGACAATGATGCAATGTGGACAACAGTGGAATAATTTGGAAACCAAACATTGCATTAAGTTCGAAGGTACTATATTTGTATTTTATCGTGGTTATTCGTCCGACATTATGAAGCCTTAAGAAACTATACACAAAATCTTAATGGTAAATAGAAGCCTAATTATAAACTAAAACGTAAACATAAACATAAACTTCAACATCAACATAAACTTTAACATAAACATAAACTTTAACATAAACATAAACTTCAACATAAACATAAACTTCAACATCAACATAAACTTCAACATAAACATAACATAAACATAAACTTCAACATCAACATAAACTTCAACATAAACATAAACTTCAATATAAACATAAACTTCAACATAAACATAAACTTCAACATACATAAACATAAACTTCAACATAAACATAAACATAAACATAAACATAAACATAAACATAAACATAAACATAAACATAAACATAAACATAAACATAAACATAAACATAAACATAAACATAAACATAAACATAAACATAAACATAAACATAAACATAAACATAAACATAAACATAAACATAAACATAAACATAAACTTCAACATAAACATAAACATAAACATAAACATAAACATAAACATAAACATAAACATAAACATAAACATAAACATAAACATAAACATAAACTTCAACATAAACATAAACTTCAGCATCAACATAAACTTCAACATCAACATCAACTTCTTCATAAACATAAACATAAACTTCAACATAAACATCAACATAAACTTCAACATCAACATAAACATAAACTTCAACATAAACATAAACTTCAACATAAACATAAACTTCAACATCAACATAAACTTCAGCATAAACATAAACTTCAAACATCAACATAAACTTCAACATCAGCATCAACATAAACTTCAACATAAACATAAACTTCAACTTCAACTTCAACATAAACATAAACATAAACAAACGTGAACGTGAACGTGAACGTGAACGTAAACGTAAACGTAAACGTAAACGTAAACGTAAACGTAAACGTAAACGTAAACGTAAACGTAAACGTAAACGTAAACGTAAACGTAAACGTAAACGTAAACGTAAACGTAAACATAAACGTAAACTTCAACATCAACATAACATCAACTTCAACATAAACATAAACTTCAACATAAACATAAACTTCAACATAAACATAAACTTCAACATAACAGGGGGGGGGGGATGTTTGGTTTAAGGTTATGCATGTGTAGGTCTTGGTGAGCTAGCCTGGTTAGCGGTATGACTCGTTTTTACTTTAAACATTTTACTAATAATAACTCGCAGACGGAGGTATGCAGTCTCTGAGTACCCTCTTGTATTTTATTATATTGTTTTCTTTGGATTAAGGTTAATATAGTATAAATGGGTCACGCGTTAGTACTCCGTTATTGTTTTCTTTGCTTTAGATCTTCCTGAAAACATTGGTTCAATTTTTCCTGTCATACGCGACTATCTGCCAGTTGCTATGGCAACAGTCCAGGCAAGTTGTACCGCAGCAGTCGTGACAAGGATCAGAAGTGAAAAAATCTTGGTGCATCCTGATAAACCTTGTGTTTTCTTGAAGTCGTATGGGAAAGAAAGCACGCTGAAAATAAGTTTTCCTGCCTGCTCTGTGGAGATGGAATGTTGTTTGAGCGTAAAGGTAACGAATAGTGTATTATTTCAATGTAATGTATGTGGCTGGTGATGTGATATGATTTTATTTTATTTTATTTTATTTTATTTTATTTTATTTTATTTTATTTTATTTTATTTTACTTTACTTTACTTTACTTTATTTTATTTTATTTTATTTTATTTTATTTTATTTTATTTTATTTTATTTTATTTTATTTTATTTTATTTTATTTTATTTTATTTTATTTTATTTTATTTTATTTTATTTTATTTTATTTTATTTTATTTTATTTTATTTTATTTTATTTTATTTTATTTTATTTTATTTTATTTTATTTTATTTTATTTTATTTTATTTTATTTTATTGTATTTTATTTTATTTTATTTTATTTATCTTACTTTATTTTATTTTATTTCAATTTTTTCGTTTTGTTTCGTTTCTTTTCATTTTATTTCATTTCATATTTTTTTCATTTTATTTTATTTTATTTAATATCTTTTCATTTCATTTCTTTGTATTTCATTTCTTTTCATTTCATTTTATTTTGTTTCATCATTTTTCTTATTTTTCTTTTCTTTTCTTTTCTTTTCTTTTCTTTTCTTTTCTTTTCTTTTCTTTTCTTTTCTTTTCTTTTCTTTTCTTTTCTTTTCTTTTCTTTTCGTTTCGTTTCGTTTCGTTTCGTTTCGTTTCGTTTCGTTTCGTTTATCTATTCTGTTCTATTCTATTCTATTCTATTCTATTCTATTCTATTCTATTCTATTCTATTCTATTCTATTCTATTCTATTCTATTCTATTTTATTTTATTTTATTTCGCTTCGCTTCGCTTCGCTTCGTTTCGTTTCGTTTCGTTTCTTTTTTTTTCTTATTTCTTTTGATTTGATTTGATTTGATTTGATTTTGTTTCTTTTCATTTTATTTCATTTCTTTTTTTTCTTATATCTTTTGATTTGATTTTGTTTATTTCTTTTCATGTCATTTATTTTATTTTATTTGTTTACATTTCATTTTTATTTCATTCTTTAATTTTATTTCTTTTCATTTTTACTTTATTTTGTTTCATTTCATTTCATTTTTGTTCATGTATTTGTATTGTTAATTTTTTGTTAGTTATTTCCGGCATGCGAAATACTTGATATGCATTCGACGTCCAATGAGGATAAGAAGGAGGAAGAAGAGGAGGACAAGAAGGAAGAAGAGGATGAAGATGAGGATAAGGGTGAAAAAGAGGAGGAGGAAATGGAGGATGATGAAGATGAGGATGAAGATGAAGATGAAGATGAAGATGAAGATGAAGATGAAGACGAAGAGGAAGATGAGGATGAGGATGAAGAGGAGGATGAGGATGAAGATCTAGTATATTTCCCAGTAATTGAAATTTCTGGACGCGAGAACTTGCCTTTTCTTAAACATGTTGATGTGGAGTTGGTTTACTCTCATATCGATGTGGCTGAATTGGATGATGAGCTATTGCCTGTCGGCAAAAAAGAACCCTTTTCACCAGAATATGGAGTTTTGTTTCGCAGTCACAAATCAGACCAAAGCAACCAAACCTGGCGAACAGAGGATACAAATGCAACGATCGAACGTCTTGAAAATGATCGAGTTAGGATAGCTTTTTCTGTCGCACATTTCTCTAGGTGAGTGTAATATTGTGGCATTTCTGTATTTCTTAATATTTATTTCTAGTAGCATGCAACTTTTGGATTGCTTGAAAATCATTTATAGACGCTGTCGTTGTATTGTTATACAGGTGGTTTCCTGTTTCAAGGAGGAGGAGAAGGGCAGCCTTACATCACTATAGAATGACGAAGCGTTTTGGTGAGCCATCTTCAACAAATTTTGTGGTGTTTGTTTTGGCCGTTCAACAGATGACATCTCTTACTTCAATCATGACGCCCCAGAACAAGAAAAGAGAGGTTGAAAAAAAATATGGGTTTAAAGGGGAAGTATGTCAGCAGTATGTTAAACCTAACCAAAAGACGTATTTTTGTGTTCATTTGTCAAAAGAGAAGAAACATTTATCACTTGACATTGACATTATCCGGTAAGAAAATTAAATAGACTCCTTCTCTGTAACAAGTCTCCTCTTTCTAGTAGGCCTTCTAATGGGTCTCCTTCCTCTAATAACCCTTCTTTTGATTTTCCCTTCTAATGACAACCTGACTACCAGCGTGTCTACTGCCTAGCTTATATACTAACCTGACCCACTAGTGTTTATTGCCTAGCTTATACACTAACCTGACCCACTAGCGTGTTTACTGTCTAGCTTATACACTAACCTGACCCACTAGCGTGTTTAGCGTGTTTACTGCTTAGCTTATACCGTTTTATATGAAACGGTAAAGACGGTAAACTCTCTTCAGTCCTGATTAGGAGTGGTGTCTTTGTTGCGGTTAGGTGTCTTTGGGGATATTTTAAATCAAGTCCAATGTCCAGTCGAGTATTTAAAATATGCCCAAGAAAGGCATTACATTACATTACATTACATTACATTACATTACATTACATTACATTACATTACATTACATTACATTACATCGCATCGCATCGCATCGCATCGCATCACATTACATTACATTACATTACATTACATTACATTACATTACATTACATTACATTACATTACATTACAACCATAAGCTAGCTGTAAAGTAATTTTCACAGGCAGTTTGTTTCGTTGACAATATTTATTTATTTTAGTTTTAAGCTTGGACATGTAACGAAAACATTTAACGATATTGACGAAGGATTGGACTTGAAAGGAAAGATGATGTACTTTTTGTCTCGCCGTTGTAAAAACAAAGAGCACAAAACGACGTTCTTGCAGAATATTCGTATCAAGTCAGCGAACAAGAGACAGGTATGTTGACGTTTGTTGTGATGACTAGTGTAGGAATGTATTTACCGTCGTGTTGTTGGTTTTTTTTTACAAAATAATGACTTTAATGACCTTCATCAAGGTTTAGATAAACAATACAAGCAGTGTATAAAATTATTGGGATCATTGATAAAAAACATAGATTTACAAAATTTTCAATTAAATTTTTACAACTTACCGCTGTGTTGACTCCAATCTTTGAACGAAAAAGCTAGACCAAAATACATGGAGGCCTCCCTGGACGTCGGTTTTAGTCCTCCAATTTGCAAAAAAGATCAATCAGCCCAGCTTGAATATCACGACAAATAGGACTTTAGTGTTAACACAAGTTAGTTTGATACTTTTCGATCAGCTTTAAAAAACTAGCTCGTGGAAAACGAGTGCTGACAAGATATTGGCTATAAACATAGCAACTTTGGATTTAATGTAACTTTTTTGGGCGCTTACAAGTTTTCAAAAACCTCTAAATTAGTTCTGAAATGAATTACATTCGAATTATAATAATTCAATACTGTATGATTACCCATAAACAAATACAACCAGCAGTATACATGTATTGAAGAGTTCAAACTATTTAACAATTATATTCGTCGAAGGCGAGGTGAATAATAACCAAGACGAAGTCGAGGTTATTCACTGATATTCACTGAGGCGAATAATTGTTTTAGTATAAATACACATTTTCGTATTTTTTGAACAACATTTTCTTTCAAATTGTTAATTTCCTCTTTTGTCACATTGATAAATTGGCTGGCGGCCATTTTGAATAAACGCTGTAGGTCATTATCGAGAATTAGTCGGAAGTAGCTCGACCAATCAGCGCGCGAGATTTTCTATAATCACCTGTGTATTATTTATACTAAATATTGTTGTTTTGCGTTTGTGTTGTAGACTAAGTCTGTAGTGGCGGATAGCTTTCACGAGACAGGTAGGTCCGTTGAGGTACATTTTTGCTTTTTTTTTTACTCAAATCGCAATCCTTGGCGAGTAACCGTGAAGATATTTGTTGTTTTTCATTTTCTAGATGAGGCTGCCATTTCTTCTTCACTTGAGAGAATGATCGTGGAATCTAGCTCTGGAGATGTCCCAGGTACAATTAGTATACAGAGTGGGGGTTCGACTAGCGGGTTTCCTGATCCACTGGTGACGTCATCATATTTTAGTCTTTAAACCATCTTTTATAACATGTTCATAGTCTTCACCAATCTTTGTGATGATTTGAGAAAGTCTATAAAAGTTAAGACAGTCCCTACGGTACCTAGGCGTGACAAATGAACCGTTTGAACTGTTATTCAAATATGCTTTAACAATGTTCCGGGGAGGGACAAATCAGATCTCGCGGGTTGCGTCCGTTTTCAAAAATACATTTTGTCTCTTCCCTTAGCCCCACCTCCCTCCCCCAAACACGCCAGTTTTAAATATTACTTGAAACGGGAAGTACATACCATCATTCCACGACCTGCATGCTCCCAACTTGACCATGTAGTTCAGTAGGTAGTGTGTCGGGTTCTAAGCTCAGCCGAGGTCGAGTAGAGTTTTTCTTTACTTACCCAGTATGGTTAGTCACTCGGAGTAGCACCTTTGTGGAACAGCGAACTCTAGCTCTTGGACCGTTTTTACCTCAATTTCCATAGATGTGCTCAAAGGCAACGAAATTTTTTTAATAGCAAGAAGAATTCCAGAGCGCTAGAATTCCAGAGCGCTCTTTTGACGAAGCTATTCGAATCGTGCGAAATTAACAATACAGCGTGCTCCAGATTTGATGCTTATGCAATTCAATGAAAGAAGTGGAACTATATTTTACGAATGTCCCGGGAGGGACAAATCACGTCCCGCGCTTTCCGTTGTGTCCAGTTTCAAAAATACACCTTGTCTTCTCCCTTACCTCCCTCCAACCAAACACCCCGGTTTTAAATATTACTTGAAACGGGAAGTAAACACCGTCATTCCACTACCTGCTCCCAATTTAACCGTGTATAGGTCAGTTGCCAGTTAGTAGTGTGTCGAACTAGTAAACCGAAAGTCGCGAGTGTGAATTCAGCCAATCGTGTCAAGTAGAGTTTTTCTCTACTCACCCAGTATGGTTCATCACTCGGAGTAGCACCTAATGTATCATTCTATACCTGAGTTAGCTGTCCCACAGTAATTATTCCAACAACATAAGACATAACATAACATAACATAACATAACATAACATAACCTAACCTAACCTAACCTAACCTAACCTAACCTAACCTAACCTAACCTAACCTAACCTAACGTAACGTAACGTAACATAACATAACATAACAACTTTATTTACCGAGGGTAAAACACATGACAGTAAGAATACTGATAAACTTGTGGCCCTCGATGAATAAGATGAAGAGTTGAGTCTCTCGATATTGAAGAAACTAGATTTCAGTTTTGAAATATCACATATAAGTACCACCATTCCACAACCTGCTCCTAACTTGACCGTGTAACTCAGTCGGTAGAACGTGGGTTCGAACTCCAGCCGGTATGGTTTGTCACTCGAAGTGAGCACCTAATATCACTATTCTCCGCCTGAGTTTGCTGTCCCACAATAATCATGTCATTAGTTGTGGAATCATTTTGCTCTCAATTTTCATAGATGTGCTGGAAAGCCGCGAATTAGTTTTGATAGCAGATCGCATTGCGAAGCGGTGGCATAAAATAGCTCTTTTGACGATGCTATTTGAATCACACGAAATTACCAATATACGGTACTCCAGAATTGACGAAGATCAATCGTCGAAGGCGTTGGCCATGCTTATGCAATTCAACGAAAGAAATGGAACTAGAAAACAGTTAGTCGAGGCTCTTTATTTAGTTAAACAGGATTCTTTAGCTGAAAAAGTAAAGTCTGGATTCTTTAGGCATAAACAATGATCTACCAAAGAGTTTTATAACCATAGCTAGATATAGGTGGTACAAAATAGTTTAAATTATAAAACTGGGTTTTTATATATATATTGCGTAGATCGTTATTACGAGTCTCCGTGGAAAATTTTAAGTTGATAAAATTCTTCTTTCTTGAATTAAAGAGTTTTGAATTATATTATTGTTGACATCAGCGTAATTTGTAAATATTGTTAAAAGTCACTTTATACACACAATTCGACATAAAAGGCTTGGTTAAGCTTGAGAAATGCTGTCTAATTCTATCGGGTGTATCTTCTAAAGATCTGATTTTAAATACACTTTTTATGATTATTTGCTTTTTGGCCGCCATATTTGTGTATCTAATTGACCGTACCGAAAAAGATGGCGACTTGTACATTTAACCATAATCCTTTGCGCATAGTAAATCTTGTTTCTTGCACAATTATCGGAAGCTAAGATAGGTCTTAAAATAGATCAACTTTGGTGGGAATGAAGTTCTCGCTTATGATCCATCTTAACATGATAAACAATGTTTAGTTGTTATTTGAGTTGATTTGAGGTCGCAAAGCATCGTGGTTTAAATGTACCGCCGCCATCTTTTGGTACGGTCAATAGACTTTTTCACCAATAGCGCCGCCATCTCGAACTCGCAATGCATTGTGGTCTATCCAGGGTAGCAAGCTTAATTAAAAAGGTGATTGCTTAGTGTGAAGACACAATGAGGTCGTTTTTTCTTTATAAACACTTTCGTATTTGGCATTCGCAGCCGATCTGTATCTGATTTACAAGGCAAGCTGCAATCGTACTTATCAAATGGACGCATCTAAATAGCCATGTTTTAAAACTATTTTTCAAGTTGGAGTGATGTTGGCTAAGTAAATTAAGGAAAAAGTTTATGTAAATCAGGACGAATCTGTATGCGATTTACAGATATTTATTAAATATTTATTTCTTTTGAATTTTCTTCATGAATTTTTAATGAATTTAATAATTGCGCTGATGTCAGCAATAATATAATTCGAAACTCTTGAACTCGAGAACGAGTTAAAATTCCCCAGAAAAACTCGTAATGATAATTTACAAATTATATACAAAAAACAATTTTATAGGTTGTATAATATAGATTTTAGAATTTTGTGACGTAAGGATGAAGTCTGTACACGTGACCACTGGGAGATTCAAGATGGCGGCTCAAGCGGGCAAAAGCTCAAGTGACCTTTATAACGGGACAAGTCACTTTGAGTGACCCAAGAAAAACTGAATGTGACGAATTGTTTCAAGCTTGTCGGGAGCTTATCAACATAAGTATGTTCGGAAAAAAATGTGAGTTAGGTTAAATCGATTTACTTTTAGCGATACAGCTTTTTGCTTTTATTTTGCTCGTTTTTGACTTTACGTCTCTTAAGATAACCTAAATGTTTTGTTGAAATACCTTTCCTAGGATATTTTTGTTTATCGTTGTCGTACATTGCGAAAGTAAACAAAACACTGGCCTACAGCCAATCTTTAACTCTGGTGAATGGCTGTAATTGACCTCTTCACCAATAGCGGCGCCATCTTGAATTCGCAGTGCATTGTGGTCTATCCAGGGTAACAAGCTCAATTAAAAGGGCGATTGCTTAGTGTTCAGACACAATGATGTAATTTTTTCTTTATAAATACTTTCGTGGCAACAATGTCTAAATATAATCGTCGTGATATTGGTAAAAGCAACAATTCTCGGACGTATAAGGATAGATTCGTGACAAATGTATCCTCATACGTCCAAGCATTATTACTTTCACTAATATTACAACGTTCGTACCATTTTGGAGTACTCAATAACTTTAGTTACTCACTGTAGGTTTTCAGGCTCAAATATACATTATAACTAGTCTAATACAATGGCTAACAACTAGAATAATAACTATTTAACAATTATCAAAAAAATTAATTACTGGCTATATAATAGTTATGGCATTTAATACAATAGATCATATACGATGTAATAAGATAATAATCCTGAATTCTAAGTGTTGGGGTTCGGATCTCAATCAATTTTTTTTTGATTAAACGCTGACAAAATTGCACGAATGTTTCGCTGATCTCTAGAGCTTCCCCCGCCCCTTGCCACAATCGCCTTAGCCTGCGTAGCTGGCGGCCTACCGCCCGCGTAGCTGGCGGTATACATGGATCGCGAATGTCGACTGCGCATCAGAATGAGGCGTTCTGAGTCGGGATAAAACTTTATTAACTTTATCAGGCTAAAGCTGCAGTTTTCATTTGCATTTCATATACATTTCTGAACCCATTGTACTGAATCCCTCAGCCTAATCCTAATGTTATAAATTGAAATAAGTTTTATCCCGACTCAGAACGCGTCATTCTGATGCGCAGTCGACATTCGCGATCCAGGTATTAGGGAGTTTGGGCGCAGGCTACAATCGCCTGGGTGCAGGTATAACCACAGAAATAATAGACCTAGAATGCGTGCTCTGTCACGTGACAAGGGTCCAAATTAAATTTTATTTTGCCCTTATAGATCCGCCATTTTGAATTTTGCAAAGGGGTGGGATATATATACAACAATGATCGCGTCTCAAAATAGAGAATTGGAGGACGTTTCATAGGGATAAATTGGATACATGCATGACAATAAATCAGCCACATACACATTAGCATAAAATAAAACAATTTTCAAGACACTTGTTTCATTAAAAGTATTAAAAACTATAAGTTCAAAATTATATTTCGATCAATTTACCACAATTACAAAAAGCAACAAAAAGTGCTAAACTTGAAACTCAGAAATTGTCTGCATCAAAGCCCGTTTAAAAGAAAAGAAAATAATCAAATACGTAATGGAAACTAGGAGAAAATCTTTAAAAAAATACGGATTTAATATGTCAATATAAATAAATGTCGAAAAGACTGATGTATAAAAAGTACGACAGGTGCATAAACATATTTTATATTTCAAAAATCACGAGCTAGAAATCCTTATTAGATTGGATATAAAACAGAGAGAAAACACTTACTGTTGGGGTTCGGATCTCAATCAATGTTTATTTGATTAAACGCTGACAAAATTGCACGAATGTTTCGCTGATCTCTAGAGCTGCCCCGCCCCTTGCTACCGCCCGCGTAGCTGGCTACATCCAGAGTTTAATGTTCGAAATGTTTTGGCGAAGGATATTGCACTTCATCTTTATAAAATTCACCAATCCAGCACGTTTTCCGGTACAAAAAACAAAGAAATTCAGTGCTAAAATACATCCATCACTCCACAACATCACCAACCGCAGCCGTGTTAAAAACTGTTAAAAAGTCATGGGGCGAGTTCCTTTTGCCCTCATAAATCCGCCATTTTGTGGCGACAATTTTTTGACTGACGAGAGATAGGAGCACGCATTCTAGGTATAATATTTCTATGGGTATAACCCATAGAAATAATATGCCTAGAATGTGGGCTCCTATCTCCTGTCAGTCAAAAAATTGTCGCCACAAAATGGCCGATTTGTAAGGGCAAAAGGAACTCGCCCTAGGACTTTTTTACAGTTTTTGACACGGCCGCGGTTGACCGGTGTGGAGTGGACGATGGATGTTTTTTAGCACTGAATTTCTTTGTTTTTTACGCCGGGAAATTTACTGGATTAGTGAATTTAACGATAAAGGCATGTGAAGTGCAATAACCTTCGCCAAAACATTTCGAACATCAAACTCTGGATGTAGAAATGGCGACGATAGCGGCCCTTTTAATACGAATGGTTTTAGTGTTTTTACTGTTTTACATTATATTTGAATGATTCCCAGTTGCCCATTTGTATGTGATTTATACTGAATGTTGGTGGAGGAGGATTAATCCAGGACACAGTAAGTGTTTTGTTCTTTTTTATCCAAACTAATAGGGATTTCTAGCTTGTGATTTTTGAAATATAAAATATGTTTATGCACCTGTCATACTTTTTATACATCAGTCTTTTCGACATCTATTTATATTGACATTTTAAATCCGTGTTTTTCTTAAGATTTTCTCCTAGTTTCCATTACGTATTTGATTAGTTTCTTTTCTTTTTCGTTTTTCTGAGTTTCAAGTTTAGCATGAGCCTATCTTTTTGTTGCTTTTTGTAATTGTGGTGAATTGATCGAAATATAATTTTGAACTTATAGTTTTTAGTACGTTTAATAAAGCAAGTGTCTTGCAAATTGTTTTATTTTATGCTGTGTATGTGTAATGTGGCTGATTTGTTGTCATGCATGTATCCAATTTATCCCTATGAAATGTCCTGCAATTCTTTATTTTGAGAGGCGATCATTGTTGTATGTTTATATCCCAACCCCTTTGCAAAATTCAAAATGGCGGATCCATAAGGGCAAAATAAAATTTAATTTGGACACCTGTCACGTGACAGAGCACGCATTCTGGTCTATTATATATTGCTGCGAGCCGTAAGGCGAGTAGCCTGCGTGCAGACTCTACTCGTTTCCGGAAGATGATGAAACGAGTAGAGTCCGCACGCAGGCTATAAGGCGAGCAGCTCACTAATCTTGACGAGGTCTGGGCCTAGTTTATATGCGTCCACAAACTTTAAGGATTTCGTGGGCAATGATCTTCGGTATACGCAATGTCTACCGATCAGCGGCAGGCATTATTAAATTGTGCGCTACGCTACACCACGTTGTCTTTCTTGGAAGAGGTTAGATGGGATGACTCTCTGGGACCTTTTCCGAAGATGTAACCTTACGAAGCATGGATTTTAATGAAAACCTATCCCAATACCCCCCTAACCCTAACCCCCTAACCCTAATCTCAAAAGTGTTGGAAAGTGTGGGGTTTTGGCCCCTCTTCGTCCCCTCCCCCGCCGTTAATATAGTCGCCAATTTATGGTCGACAACTGTTTCCAAAGCTTGTGGGATGCGCAGTAAAGTTCAATACGTCACTTGGCGCAGCCTTCCAAAAAGGTCCCAGAGAGTCATCCCATCTAACTTCTACCGTCTTTCTTCCTCGAGGACTTTTCTTGGCAAGTTGGGATTGTTTGGCGTTGGAATATATTGATTTATTAAAGAGAAGTAAGTGTGACGTCCATGTTGAGGAAAACGTCGCATGCTTAAGCTCTTTAATTGAAAATGCTTCGGACGATAACAAGTATTTTACTACTTAGTAAATGGTAGCAACTCGCAGCACTTCACTTTTGATAAAAACTTCTAGTTTCTATGGTATAACCTTACAATATTAATTAAGGATCTAGGCGAGGAGAAACCACGAGAAATCTATACAGAAATACAGAATTGTTCTGGTCAAAGACTAAACTGTTAAAAGGTTGGTACACTATTTATTTCATACTAATTTACAAGTACCTTACTTTATTGTAATGTGGAAAGTAGCGAAATCGGAGACTGGTGAATGGTTGATGATATTAAAATCACATGTTGCCTGAAGGAATTGCACTAAATATGAAATCTTTGCATGGCCACGATATGATGGGTCTGCATGGCCGTGGTCTCACTGACTCACTGATGTCTTCGTGCAATGTCTTCAGATCGATAGTTACAAAACCTTTCTGAGGATATTAAAATGTTCCATCCATAGTTGTTGTTAAAAGCAAATGGTGAGAGTTTAGCTAGTATTCGAAAATATATAGATGTAAATATTCTCCAACTAAGTAGTCGAATAATACTGGCGAATGTTCTGTTAAATGCAGACTTATGGTAAGTTTACCATAATATGAATAAGAATCTCACCGTTTTGCTGTTGTCCATTCTAAAATCAATCAAAATAATCCCCAAAATAGTATACCATAATATGTATACTTACTAACTTATTAATAAGGTCGAGCGTTGAGCGAGACCGTTTGTTTACAAGGGCAGATCCATCATACTGTGGCCGTGCAAAGATTTCATTGTTTCAGAGCAACCAATCAGAGCCCAGAGCAAGTCTGTATTTATCGTCTCGTCTATAAATCATCTGTTCATAGATGTTTTTAACCAAATGCCAAACTATACCTATGCATGTAGATGTATTTTAAATTATTGTTTTTGGTAGTTTATCTAGTGGGGCCTTGAGCCTGTTATAAACTTGCCTCATTGTATTTTAGCTATAAATTTATTTCAGTACAATGAAAGCCGAGTAAATAAACATTTTATTTGAATTAGTAACTACAGTGCAATTCAAGGTACCTTATAATCTTTTCTCAAAAGCATATCAAGTTCTAGGCAGTAATCCTTCACTAAGTAGAGCAAAGAGTGCACAGGAACCTTCAACAAACCGGTCTTTGTTTACAACCTTTCATTTGGCGTTGTACTTTTAAACTTTTTGGTATCTTGATACAATTTCTTTAATAGGAAAATATGCAATTTATCAGAGTCATTTATGGTACAAGAAGTAAATTTATATATCGCGCCAAAAGCCCATCCCTCCTTTGTTTGAAATTTTCGGAGCTAAGTAGTTATGTACTCGCTTGAACTGATTAAAATAAGCACACCTGATATACAGCCAATGTAAAAACAAACAGATATAAAAACAAATGATAATCCTCAAGATAATTCTATAATTTATGGATAAGATGACTAAACTGATTTAACATATTGTTGTATATTTATTAAGGTATCTTAGCAATAGATTGCAGAAAGATAAATTAAGCCTCTCAACACAGAGGTACAACAACTCAAAAACACAAAACAGTTGAAAGACCGAGCCTATGACAGTTCGTGTCATTATATGCCATATACAATAGTTTAAATATCATAACAATCATAACTGAACCTCAATGAGTGCTAGCCACTCAACACTATTCCCCCTTATAAATAGAGGGTGAATGTCCGTTCAATTAAGTCTGAAGTTTTATCGATCTTGCATAGTCTTGCATCCACATCGGGGCTCTCCTTTCTCGATGTGGTCTCCTCGGGAGTGGATCTTCTCCCGCTTCCACATCTGTTTCTGCTGGAACGTCACCTTGGGACATTCCCAAGTTCCCTGGTTCATCGTGGGTTGTTTCTGGTGTTTCCGGTGTATCCCCTGTGGGTGACTCTGGAAAGTAGCTTGACCATGGAACATCACCTTGGGACATTCCCAAGTTCCCTGGTTCATCGTGGGTTGTTTCTGGTGTTTCCGGTGTATCTCCTGTGGGTGACTCTGGAAAGTAGCTTAACCCTGGGTTAGTAATCCCTTGGGTTGGCTTTTTGCACATGCAATGGTTCTTTGCCGGTAGTATCTCCACAACATCTTCGTCATCACTTGATTGATCACTGCACTCGTTGTAGTGTCTCTTTCATTTTTTGGACATATGTCCACGCTTGGAAATAAATCTCGAAATTGGGCCAGCAAAATGTCGGTAGTACCCAGGCCTCATTTCCCCCGGAACTGCTCGGTTATGCATCAGGCATGAGCGGGCGCTTTGTTTTGTTTTTTTGCGGCGTCGTTTAGAAGACTGGGGAAAACTCCTACGTTTTCCCACTTATAATCAAAACCTCCTATCTTTAAGCTTTCGTTTCATGTATTACAGGGCTGGTCTTATAAAATTTTCGTTATTGACGCCAATATAAGTCTAATTTTTTCGATAAAGACGGCAACGAACTGGTTATATGGTGGTCTAAGGAAGAGGTAAATATATATTTATTACTAGATTTATTGATTAAAAGGAAACGATAGAATCACTCTAGTTGTATCATTCTCATAATTTAACACTTAAGATGATCGTGTTGCAACTCCGCACTTGGTGAACATTTGTAACAAAATTTGTCAAATTAAACTTATAGCTGAAACCTTACACACCTTTATGGGGTCAAATCAGAGAAGGGCTTCCAGAAGAAAGGTTGCCACATCACAGAACAAACGTTTCCCCGTTGGTGAACTTTCGAAACAAAGAGCTGCCTTACGAAAAGGATACTTGTCAAAATCGAAGCAGTTACAGGCTTTAAGACAGAGAGTGAAACGTTTAAAGGCAAATGTACGTCAAGTAACAATTATCTTGATTTGATGTATTTATCTTCCACTATATATTATCATACATATTATTCATCTTGGGCATATACTATATATATATATATATATATATATATATATATATTTGTGAAATTCATTACTAATTCATGAGTTTTGCAGCCAATCCAATTTCAGAAATTACATCACATGTATACCCCTGTAAACCCCATACAAACTAAACCAATGATGCTAACTAGTTACAACCACTAGTGGATGTATACTCTTCTGATACAACCACTAGTGCTTGTAACTAATTAGCATCTCAATATCCCAAAGGGATTTTTACTATTCATTCATTTCACAAGTTGTTTACAACACTCACGTCCTTGTTGTACTGAATATACAATCACTCACCTTCAGCTCGTGATTGTATATTCAATACAACACGGCCGCTCGTGTTGTAAACATTACATATATATATATATATATATATATATATATATATATATATATATATATATATGTATATATATATATATGTATGTATATATATATATATATATATATATATGTATATATATATATATATATATATATATATATATATATATATATATATATATATATATATATATATATATATATATATATATATATATATATATATATATATATATATATATATATAAATGTTTACAACACGAGCGGCCGTGTTGTATTGAATATACAACTTGTGAAATGAATGAATAGTAAAAATCCCTTTGGGATATTGAGATGCTAATTAGTTACAAGCACTAGTGGTTGTATCAGAAGAGTATACATCCACTGGTGGTTGTAACTAATTAGCATCATTGGTTTTAGTTTGTATGGGGTTTACAGGGGTAACATGTGACGTAATTTCTGAAATTGGATTGGCTGCAAGCCTCATGAATTAGTAATGAATTTCACAAATATATATATATATATACAATATATATATATATATATATATATATATATATATACAATATATACAATATATATATATATATATACAATATTATATTATTTATTTCTACTTTTCCTGTTATTAGATTGAAGATGTTCAAGCATCTGCAAACAGCCTTGGGAATGCTACACCTAAAAGGGGAACAACTTTTGAAGTTTCAATAAACAGTTCAACGGTTAGGAAAGGCAGCCCTACATGGCTGACTGACCAAGGTAACGTGAATTTACGTAGGCGAAGTGCTAACAGAAGGCAACTGGAGACACTGTTAGCTGCGGCAGAGGTGAATGGTGGTTGTGTAGAGAACAGAAAGCCTGCCTTAGATGGTATGTTTTCTAGCATTATTAAATATAGTAATGTAGATGATATTAGTTAGCCCCCCATTATAGGCAGAAAGCTAAAACAATGTTATAGCACAATTACAACCTGTTAATCACTAACATTTAGCTGGGGAATATGACATTTCAGACTTTAGTTAGCCCCCCTGTGGTGCTGCTGACATCCCAACGCTTCTCGCAAGGATACTCACAACCAGGGCCGTAGCGAGGGGGGGGGGTATTGGGGGGTGTTTCACCCCCCCAACTTTTTCGAAACTGAGATATTCGGAAAATCGAATTACTCGTTCGGAAAACTACGGCAACATAGGTTAAGCGAGATTTCAGTCAGTGAACAGCAAAAAAACTCATGTTGAGTTTATAGAACTTACAAAACAATAATATTCACATGGATAATAAATCTTTTTTGTCGATTTACTGCACACATTAGATACATGACACCTTTTGCTTTGCATACACGGATGCATAATAAGATTTCTCATTTCCGGATTTTGACCAGTCGAGTTTACAGACTTGCGTTGACTGCTCCTGTGACTGTGGCTGAGAACGAGAGAACTTTCAGCAAGTTAAAGACAGTGAGAACCGCTTTGCGCAATTCTATGACAGATAATAGATTGCGCAACTTAATTTTGCTTAATTGCGAAAAAGATATTACAGACGGTATAGACTTACAATCAGTGACAAAAGTGTTGGGACACCCGACCCCCATGTTCAATGTTGGTGACTATTTAAGCACTCATTTTCACGTTCACAGCGTCCCTTATTTCCAAGTCAACATTGTAAAGGGAGGGGGGAGGGAGGAATAAACTCTATCAAGAGAAAAAAACTATAAAATGTATTAAGTTAACCTACAAACACGAAGTGTCCCAAGGTATTTTGTCACTGATTGTAGACCACTTGGTTGACAACTGGTCCAAGGAAATCAGCAGACGAATAAACTTCTAAATTGCAAAGCTTGTGATGACGACTGAACTGCATAAGTAACCATGTAAATATGAGAAACGTCTTTCTTGTTGGGATATTATAGCTGTATTTTGTGCAACAATCCCTGATTAGTGCAAATAAATTATGATACCTTATCATAGAATTTAATTGTTTATTTTTGGCTTCTTTTTTATTGTTGAAAACTAAATTCCTACATCTGTAAACTGTCCTAGGAAATCTCTCAGAACTGCTCCCAGAATTCTGGAAATGCAATGCATTTTCCGAGACCCTAGAACTAAAAATTTTCCGGGGTGAGCATGCCCCCGGATCCCCCTAGATTGACCCGCCTTACGGCGCGTGCCGATTCATATTCGGAAAAACCATCTGAAATTCGGAAATTTTGGACTTACACCCCCCCAACTTTCATATGCTAGCTACGGCCCTGCTCACAACCGTACTCACCAGAAAAATATGCAATAGAGCGAAGACTTATTTAAAATTATATCTTATATAGACCCTCCTTGTAGTATGTTATGTTTGAATAAGAAAATAATGCATTTTTACAATTGACGCTTTTAAAATACGTTTTTTACAACGATGCTCGCTATATATACTATAAATAACTTGATCTTATGTCTCCTTTTATGCTACGGAAGTGAGCATCGTCGTCGCTTAAAGTCTATTTTGTGAATGAAAAAGCAGTTTATACCTTTCATAGAAACCAACACAATGCTGGTAACACTGGCAAACAGCCGAAGTGAGCACTTTTCGTGAAACAACACAGATTTACCGAAATAATTCCCATGGTAATCAGTGAGTATCGTGGTGAGTACCGTGCGAGCACAGTGCTGGCATTAGTAATAACAACCGAATATCAAGTTATATTTGTTAATAAGTTAGCGCATTATTTCCACGTGTTATCGCTGTGTATACTTCTACTCTTGTGCATGATATGTATACTAATGAAAACCTAAAACAATTTTCAATATATATTACGCAATTTACTTGTTTGTATTAGGTGTTATTGAATGTCTAAAATTCCGTGCTTTTTGATCGAAGTTCATGCACTTCTACAATATTGTTTTCCGTAGTGAAATTGAGTAACGCACATATTCTATGGCATTTGTGAAATTATTAAAATATTCGCTATTCAAACAGCGTTTTCGCTTACATGCGCACAACACATGAAAGGCTGCGCACCTCACGTTAACACAAAGACGTTTTAATTCCCCTTTAACGCGAAGTCGTTTAAGTGAAGAGAATATTGCATAAGTTAAACTCTCCACCTACTTAAAGAAATGCGTAATCGATTGATTGTGAATAAATTTAAATTATTTTTTAGATAAATCAAGCTTTTCCAATTGCATTGTCATGAGGCGATTACTTTCATTGTAGTATGTTTTCAATAATTCCTGCAAAGACGTCTTAATCAATAAAATAACTTTTTTGGGAGCAATAAACACAACTAAATGCCTTTAAACTCCCTATAACAATTCTGTTACCAACAAAATATCAACATTTCACTCAAACCAACTACATAACAGCTAATGTACTATTAACGAAAAATTTTTTCTCAGACAATCATTTTGCGTCCTTTTTCTGTTTTCCAACTCCCCCGGCCCGCTGTTTAATGTTGTATACCATGTTTACGGTGAATTTTGCCGGAATTGTTAATTTGTTTCATTAGACAACATTGTAAAGGGAGGGGGAGGGAGGGATTGTACGAAAGCCGGGTAGGGACTTCAGACTTCGGACTTCACACTTCACACTTCACACTTCACACTTCACACTTCACACTTCACACTTCACACTTCAGATTTTGTCACCTGCTCGCAGGCTAAGTTTGCCAGCCGTTCAAAATAAATAAAGAGGTGAATGTATTGAATTCTTCCATTACAAGCAATTGATGACAAAATGGCCGCCGCTTAAGGGCTAATTTACATATAGTCCTTATAAAATGGCATCTAATTTTGAACATAGTCAATCGACATGTGGTCTGGAAACTCAGCTAAAGTCTTTGGTCTATCTTTTTGTTCGCCTTTATGCATTTTTGTGCACGGTGCACGGTCACTGAACACATTGTATTTTAGTATAATGAACGAATTGTCCAATAGCAACGTTTCAGTCCAATCACTCAACCGTGCTATTTAAATATTAACAAACTGAAAACAAAGGATGTGCACGGTGTAAGGTACGGTTCAACATAAAATCCCAGCTCATTATAGACGCTTTGAAGTTTGCCGAGTTTCCAGACCATATCTGGATTGACTATGTTTTGAACAGTTACTAAAATCCCACGGCAATCCAGCTGTGCATGACGTTCGTATTTATTTACTATTTTAATTCAACACAATTTGGCGGATCGTAGATATACCTGATGAAAATAAATAAGTTACTGAATGATTGGATAATGGTTGTTGTTTAGATCAGGGGGTCGGCCGATAGTTGGCAAGCTACTCAATATTAAGCAGAATTCTCATTTACTCAATAAATTAATATATATTTTCAAAATGGGACGCCATCTTCTAAGGAATATATGTAAATTGGCTTTCAAGCGGTGTCATTAATTTCTGGTAATGCGTTGCAAACTGCGTAAAGTGACAAGCCCAAATTATAAAAGCCCTTACTTATTACACACGGCGTTCGAATTCGACGTCCTACGTTCAACGCAGGCCGGATTACGCTGCTCAGCCGTAAACACGTCATAATGAAAATATTGCTTTATTTATTTTATTTATCAAATAACAATATTTTCTTTATGCCGTCGTGTTTACGGTTGAGCAGCGTAACCCGGTCTACGTTGGACGTCGGACGTCGAACGCCGTGTGTAAATATATAAACGTGTACACCAAAGATTCAAAAGCACAGACTACGTCATCAGCGACGTTTATATCAAACACAATTAACACATTGACTAGTATATTATTATCGGTAGAGACTTAAAACACCAAACAGAAATAACAATCAAGTGCTCGTGGCCACGGTGTCCACTTTTAAACTGTGTTTGCGGTTCAAAAAAGTCTATACTATAGGAAACGTTCCAATTGCCTATATGTACCAACAGAGAACTATAGATAGCATGCTTAAAAAATTATGTAAATTATTATAACATCAGATAATTGATAAGCTCTGCCAGCAGAGCTGGGGGCTCCCTTTTATGCGCTCGCTCCATGTTTAACATCCCGCATGTGGGACAGAGTTGACGTTGAAATTGACTCCCACACTCAATTTGAGAGCTTCATTACAATTAGTATATACAGTCAATTTGACCAGGTTGTCCAGAAGTACTCCAGTTGTTTTCGTGGTTTGTATTTTGGTTGCTCCCTCGACTGTTGATTTTTGAAAAGTGTTAATGATTAGTTTGCAAATCTTTTCTTCTTGGAACGATTTCTGTCATTGATCAGTTTATACAAGGTAAGGAATAGTTTCAAAACTGTGGCGTTGTTTATCTTATATATACATAATCTGTAAATACTTGATCTTATTTTTGAATGAAGAGGAGAAAACCTAGTTCCCCAAATTTGCATCTCGGAAACAAATTTATTAATATCTCAAAGGCCAAAGCCAACCTGAGTATTAATATTTATAGCAGTACTAGAAATATTCAGCTTAGTATAAAGTTCGCTAGAAGTTGGGCCTTCAACTGTGTCCTGTTTCAAACCAACTTCGAGGTAGGTGTTTTGATATTAGATCAAATACAACTTTCGAGTGTTTCAAGATCAAACAAATCAGGAAATGAATCAGTTCTCAAATGAATAAGTATTTTAAGAAATTAAGATAACTTTGAGGTAAAAATTAGCTTAATCTATATTGATGATTTGGAGAAGTATATATGACAGTGCTCTGTATTTACACTAATATATACATGTATATCAGAAATTTATGCTGACAAAATACTGTATGTTGGCTGCTGTGCTTCCACTTTGCAAGGAAATTTCCTTCCATGGGCCTGTCACCATGGGGGGAGGGGTCAGATATTATTAGCCTTCTTTGCAAAAGTTCTTTGTTTCTCTTGTTTATCTAAACCCTCCCCCATAGTGACTGGGCTATGCAAATAAAAAGTGGAAGCACTGGTTGGCTGTTACATAGACATTACAAAACCTTGACTTGGTGTTTTGTTTACTTGTTTTAGGTGTTGTTCAATATCTTGTATCATGAAATTAAGCCAAAGTTTCTGTAGACCAGAGCTGCTACAGTGGTCTGACCACAGAATAGTAGATAAACCAGAAGACTGACTCTCGTGAAAGTCGCTTAATTGTACATTTTCATATAAAATTGTTGAGAAGCTATTGTGAACTGTTGGGAAACTTAAAGCTGTGAATATGTTGAAAGCATTGAAATGAAATATATCGGTTGAAGTTTCAACCGTTAAAGTATAAGTTTAACAGTGTAGAAAACGCGTGACGCTTGAATGGACTACATGATGTATAAACTTTAATAGAAACAACTGAGAGTTCAATCTATATGTCTAGTACATAAGATAACTACAACAACAGGAAGTAAGCCCCTTGGAGAGCGTCCTTCCAGGAGAGGTCCAAGTGTCCAAATGTTATTCTTTACGAGAGATGAGTATTCATTGTCGAGAGCTTCTTTCCATTGGGCTTTATCAGGTGAAGTTAAAGCTGCTTCAAGTGTTGTAGGCTCTTCAGAAATACCCTCTGTACATGCAGCATTGTGTTTCCACCAATCACCGATGATTGCACCATCTCTATAGGGTGGCATTCTACTTCGCTCTGAACGGCGTGGCAATTGTTCTGACTCTTTTTGATGGTTGTCAGTTTCTTGTACTTCAGTTTCTTCTTCAGCATCGTCATTGGTAATTACACTTTGATCTTCGTTTACTGGCTCCTCTGGCAAATCTTCTGTCGCTTGCTTGTCAGCTTCTTGTTGGTTGCTTTCCTCGGCATCTTCATGGCGAACTACACTTTGTTGTTTCTCTGGCTCTTCTGGCGACTCTTCTTCCATTGCTTGTCCTTGGTTGTCAGGTGCAAGTTCAAAACTCTTGGTGTACTGTGGTGCTCTGACACGTTTGTCAAAGTTATTCTCCTCAAACAGGACATCTCTGGATAAATGCAGTTTTCTTGCTTTAGGATCCCATAGTCTATATGCTTTGCTCTCGAGGCTATATCCAATGAAAATGCATTTCTTTGATTTAGCGTCCCATTTCTTTCTGGTTTCTTTGGCGATGTGCATGTAAGCGTTGCACCCAAAAACTTTCAAATTTGAAATATCTGCTTTCTTGCCCATGAAACTCTCGTAAGGGGTCATATTCTCCACTGCAACGGTTGGACTACGATTTCTAAGCATAACTGCAGTTGCCACAGCTTCACCCCAATACCCATAATCAAGTCCTGCATTGTGCATCATTGAACTTGCTGCTTCTTGTATGGTTCTGTTCATTCTCTCGGCGACTCATTCTGCTGTGGTGTTCGAGGAATGGTCAACTGCCTCTGGATTCCTTTCTTGCGGAGGTAGTCGACAAATACTTTAGAGATGTATTCTCCACCATTATCTGAACGCAAGATCTTGATATTCTTTCCAGTCACATTCGTAACCATTGCTTCATACTCCTTGAATTTCTCAAAGACTTCATGTTTCATGAAGTAGACTGCTGTGAATCTGGACTTATCATCAATAAATGTTACGAAGTAATGATTTCCTCCATGACTCTTCGTTTGCATGGGACCACAAACATCGCTATGAACAATCCCTAGGATTTCGGTTGCTCGAGTTGCTTGTTCTTTAGGAAATGGCATCCTTTTTTGCTTGCCTTTTGCTGGCTTTGCACAACTATCGCAAAACGTTGATTCTTGTGAAGACTTGAATTTCAAAGCTTGGACAAGTTCCTCGTCTCGTAGCTTCCTCAGGTTCTTCAAGCCCAAATGTCCGTATCTTTGGTGCCATAAATGTTCTGAGCACTCTCCGGTAGCAGCGTTGACATTATGTGACTTTTCCTTCATTTCAAGGACATCAAGAACGAAGAGGTTATCACTCACTTTACCAGAACCCACCAGATTTCCATTCTTGTCTATGATGACACATTTTTGCTGATCAAACGACATAGAATGTCCTTTCTTGGTGATGGCCCTAACAGAAAACAGATTTTTGGCTAGGTCTGGCACATACAAAACATCTTGTAATTCAGCTTGCTTGTAATTCTCGCCAACTTTGACTTGTAACCGAACTGACCTTTTTCCAAGTGCTTCTATTACTCGGTTGTCTCCTAAGCGTACTTTCTCTGGAGTAGCAAATTCGACATAATCTTCCATTGAATCCTTTTGATGAGACATGTGCTGTGAAGCGCCTGAGTCTATATACCACGTCGAACTGTTGTTGGCATGTTTCGAACTCGAAAATGAAGTGTGTTGTTCCACGGTAACAGTAGATTTACTCGCACAAGACGCATTGGCTTGAGTTCCTTTCTTTTCTTCAGATTGGACTTTCTTCGGTTTCCGGCAATCTCTAGCCCAATGTCCTAGTATCCCACAATTGCAGCATTTCCCTTTCTTCTTACCTTTAGGCTTTTCATGTTGTTTACCTTTCGATGTGAGAAGAGCTTTCTCTGTATTGTCAACAGGAAGAGAAATTTCTTTACGCTTGTGTTCTTCATGAAGTAATCTTGCAGTGACGAATTCCAGTTTTAAATCCTCAGCGCGAGACTCCAAAGCCATGATTAAATTATGAAACGAATCAGGAAGACTACATAACAACGTTGCAACTTGATCATCTTCGGAAATTGGAGCGCCTACAGCCTCAAGTTGTTCTGCCAAAGCTTTCAACTTGTTGATATGCTCCGTCATCGTATCGTTCTCGGCCATTGTCATTGTAAAATACCTCTTACGCAGAAATAACTTATTCGCTAACGATTTTACCTCGTAGTGGCTTTCCAGTTTACACCAGGCTTCCTTTGAAGTGTTCGCAGATTGAACCAACGCTAGTTGTTTATCTCCCAGAGATAAACAAATCGTCGCTAACGCTTTACGGGCACGTCGTTGAAATTGTCGTCGTTGAGCTTCAGTAGTTCCTTCTTCGGCAGGTTCTACCTCATCGCCAATCACGATGCCCCAAAGATCCTTGTCTTCAAGAACCATTTGCATTTTGAATTTCCACAAATGAAAATTCGTTCCATTGAACTTCTCGATGCGAGACAGCGCCGTTTCTTCGTTTGAAGCCATGCCAACATTCAGGTTACTTTCGCAAATAATAAATGTCGTACAACCAAGTTGCCCAAACTTAGCTCTGGGCCCATAACCTGTTAAAGTATAAGTTTAACAGTGTAGAAAACGCGTGACGCTTGAATGGACTACATGATGTATAAACTTTAATAGAAACAACTGAGAGTTCAATCTATATGTCTAGTTCATAAGATAACTACAACAACAGGAAGTAAGCCCCTCGGAGAGCGTCTGGATAAATAACTATCTGTCAAGATGATTGATGATGTTCTCTTGTTTTTCGCGCGTTAACCTGAATTAATATTAACAGAAACTACAATACTGAGTATTGTTGTACTGTCAGTCTTATTTAAAATACTAGCAGAATCACAAAATATTAGTGATGTGCATTACACTTGAATGCCACAGCATATTTATGACAGGTAAAATGTTGTTTTGGAACACAATGTTGATGATCTGGGGTAAGTTGTACAAAGCCGAGATAGCTTATCTAGTTGATAAGTCCTAGCTAAAGAACAGCACTAATCATGCTTTGAACAACCTAATATAAAATTTTATCCACTGAATAGTTGTGTATCTCAGTGATAGTGCTGTTCAGTGGATAAAAGTTAAATAATTTGGGTTGTTTAAAGCACCATTAGAGTGGTTCTCTAGCTAGGATTTATCCACCAGATAAGCTATCCGGGCTTCATACAAAAATCTGAATTTTATAAGGTCACTTCACGTGAAACTTGGGGACATTGTTTAAAATGCCAATATATGTTACAGTATGTTTTGGAAACAGCCAGTAAAGATGTATGTATAGGATGTGCCATGTTCAAATTAGCAATCACATGTATAAAATGATTTAAAATACCTATGATTTTTTTGTGTCTGTGCTTTTCACACATTTTCATGTATTGCTTCTTAAGTCTATGCTATATGTTTTTCTGTGTTTAATAGCGGTAGTCACATGTACGCATTGCGTACCTATTTTTAAACTTTGTAAACGCATCGAGACGTATGTAAGATGCGTACTAAAAACTGTTATTATATTATATTATGAATCTGATTATGAATTTGAGCATCTGACAGTCACAAGAAGCGGTAGAGTTTGTGGAAAAATTCGTTCTTTTAAAGCGGAAAGATTCATAGACATTAAATAAACATCACTTCTTTAAAATTTGAAGAGGTTTGGGGGGGGGGGGGGGATGTTCCTGAAATTGTTAAAAGTTTTAAAGGGGGTATTGAAATTAATATTCATATAAGTGGGGGGCCTGGAAAATTTTCGGGGAAAAAATTCCTCCAGCCCCTCCGGGTTGAATTTCTATTTCATAGATATTGGTATAGCCGAAAACAAAATTGGTAATTTTAATATTAAATTTTTACAGTGTGGGCTTGCACAACATGAAATGAAAGACCACAAGGCAACTCTTCTGTCCCAACAAAAAAAAACTTGACAGAACTTTACAGCAGTATGGAGAAAACAATGTATTGACGGCAGACAGTTATTATAGTATTGGGCACACAATATGAGATGAAAGACTACCAGTCCGCACTTCAGTCCGAGCATAAAGCACTTGACATCAGGTTAAAGTTGTATGGAGAAGATCATTCATCAACCGCAGACAGTTATAATAGTATTGGGCTCACACAATATATGATGGAAGACTAGAAAATCAGCACTTCAGTCCAAACAAAACATCCCAATACTATAATAACTGTCTGCAGTTGATGGAGAACATCATTCATCAACCGCAGACAGTTATAATAGTATTGGCATCACACAACATAGGATGGAAGACTACAAGTCAGCACTTCAGTCCAAACAAAAGCACTTCAGCACAGGTTAAAGTTGTATGGAGAAGATCATTCATCAACTGCAGACAGTTATTATAGTATTGAGATCACACAACAAAAGATGAAAGACTACAAGTCAGCATTTCAGTCCAAACGAAAAACACGTGACATCAGGTCAAAGCTGCATAGAGAAGACCATCCGTAAACCACAGACAGTTATCGAAGTATTGGGGTCATACAACCTATGATGAAAATCTACGAGTCTAGGTACGTTAGAGCAGTCTGTTTAGACCTTGGGAGATATTTCACGTTGGATTTTCACATTTAGTTATATTTGGCATAAGTGGAGTGAGGTGGAGTAGAACGAAGTGGTATGAAGTGAAGTGAAGTGAAGTGAAGTGAAGTGAAGTGAAGTGAAAGTGTAGTGAGAGTGAAGTGAAAGTGAAGTGAAAGTGAAGTGAAAGTGAAGTGAAAGTGTGGTGAAAGTGAAAGTGAAGTAAAGTGAAGTGAAAGTGAAGTGAAAGTGAAGTGAAGTGAAGTGAAAGTGAAGTGAAGTGAAGTGAAGTGAAAGTGAAGTGAAAGTGATGTGAAAGTGAAGTGAAGTGAAGTGAAAGTGAAGTGAAAGTGAAAGTGAAGTGAAAGTGAAGTGAAGCGAGGGGAGGCGGAGGCGAAAGTGAAAGTGGAGGTGGAGGTGAAAGTGGAGGTGAAGATGAAAGTGATCGTAAAAGTGAAATGAAATTGAGGTGAAGTGAAGTGAAGGGAAGTGAAGTGAAGTGAAAGTGATCGTAAAAGTGAAATGAGATTGACGTGAAGTGAAAGTGAAAGCGAAGAGGTGGAGTGATTGGAGAAGATTGGAGAATTGCACTTGATAAAAAGTTAGTTGTTGGGGTGGTATTTGTCGACTTTAAAAAGGCTTTTGACTCTGTTCCCCACCATGTGCTTCTTACTAAATTACAAAGTGTAGGAATAGCAGGAGATTTGTGGTTATGGATAAAAGACTATCTACGAAATAGATATATCGTGACAAATGTAAACGGTAGCAGTTCTAGTACAAAAGAAGTAAAGTTTGGATTCCTCAGGGATCGGTTTTAGGCCCAATTTTATTCTCGATATTTTGTGACGATCTTCCAAATATCACACAAGATGAAATTGGGGATATCCACATGTATGCAGATGATACAACTTTATATGCTGTAGGTCCAACTCCAGACATTGTTGCCGATTACCTAAACAAAATTGTAGAGAAATTCACCGTCTGGTGTCAGCAGAACCAACTTACCCCACACCCAGGTAAAACGGAATATATGTTGCTGGGATGTACAACGTTCATTGGTCCTCTGAAAGATATACGGTTTGGGAATTACTACATCAAGCGAGTTTACTCATCAAGATGCCTTGGACTGGAAATAGATTCAGAACTGAAATGGAAAGTTCATGTAGCTGAGTTGATTGTGTCATTCAGCCAGAAACTAAATCTGTTGAAGTCACTTTATTTCCTACCACAACAAGCAAGACTGGACTTTTACTTTAAAGTAATTTTTCCATCAATAACGTATGGCTTACTTATCTGGGGAACAGTGGGGAAATCACTACAAGGAACACTTGAAAAAATTCATATGCGTGCTGCAAGAATCATCTTTAATCTGGGCAGTGAAACGTCAACTGAAGAAGTCAAGAAAATAACAAAATGGAGATCTTTAAAATATTTTTATAATTTAGAATTGCTTCGTTTAGTATTTAACTGTTATCATGGGCTTGTGCCTTTACAACTTCAAAATTTATTTATTAAAAGGGAAAGACCATATAACTTTAGAAAAATAAACTGTCTTCGCCTTCCTAAACCACGGTTGGATATTATGAAGAAATCTATATCATATCAAGGTTCAGCGTTATGGAACTCCCTTGACAATGACATTAGAACCTCAAGTACCTTTAGTTTACTAAAAGATAGATATAAACAATTTTAAATTTTAATTGTAAGTATAGATCAGATGTAGTTTAATTGTTATATAATTCTTTTGGCCTATCAACGCTCACAGTCCTAACATCGAAATTAAAGTCGGGCCGTGAGTGCTGAAATGCCAATTTGTATTTATTATTTTGTAGATTTATTTATTAATTATTTAGGTATTAATTATTATGTACTAATAGGACTTTTCGTATGGTTTTGACACGACCACATCAGCTTTGCTGTAAAAATTTATCGTGTGTAAATAAATGATTATGTATGTATGTATGTATGTGAAGTAAAAGTGATCGTAAAAGTGAAATGAAATTGAGGTGAAGTGAAATGAAGTGAAAGTGAAAGTGAAGTGAAGCGAAGCGAAGCGAGGGGAGGCGAGGCGAGGCGAGGCGAGGCGAGGCGAGGCGAGGCGAGGCGAAAGTGGAAGTGGAGGTGAAAGTGGAGGCGGAGGTGAAAGTGGAGGTGGAGGTGAAGGTGGAAGTGAAGGTAATAATAATAATAACAACTTTATTTTAAACTGTAAGACCCTTTCAGCTGTAAGAATAACTGGTATAAACAGGATGAACAGTATTTACAATTATATAACTACCCTAACTACAATATTAATTACTATATTACAAATAATTACTATATTACAAATAATTACTATACTACAATATTAATTACTATATTACAAATAATTACAAAATTACTATAATACAAATTAAGAACTACAAATATGGCAATCGATATCAGTATCTAACAGATAGTTAAAAAGCGTCTGTTTAAAAATGTTAAAAGAAGTAATTTCTCTAATGTACACGGGAAGGGAATTCCAATCTTTGGCTCCTGCATATCGAAACATTGACTGACCTATTTTACTGTTTACTCTTGGTAGATGGAGGAGTGTGTGATCACGTTCTTTTTCTCGAATGGAGCTTCGCAGTTTAAAAGCGTCAGTCAACTGCTCTGGACAATCTAATTTGTTTAAAATTTTAAAAATTGTCAAAGAATTTTTAAAAATTTCAAAAAATTGTAAAAATTGTCAAGGTGGAGGTGAAGGTGGAGGTGAAGGTGGAGGTGAAGGTGGAAGTGGCATTTACGAGATTGTGTTATGACTTACAAATGTATGAACAACTTAGCGCCAGATTATTTATGTCAAAAATTTGTCACTTGGTCTGAGATTAGCAATCGCGTAACGGGTCAGAGTAAACAATTTCACAAGCCTCTTTGTAGAACTTCTACATCTTTTTTATACAGAGCTTCTACAATTTAGAATAACCTTGACGAATCACTAAAATCTAGAAGGTCGGCCCAAAGTTTTAAATATAATTTAAAGAAGAACCTTCTTATGGATTTTTTAAATAGGTGACTTATTTTAATATAAATTATATGTTAGTGTTTTAATATAGTTTTCCTTAATTATGGTAAATTGGTAATCTTAAACCGTAATATAGACATATTAATAACACTTTGTAAATTAGAGCTGAAAAGCCTTTCGAGGAGTATCTAATAAACTTATGTATGTATGTACACCTACTCACAAAATAGCAGCCCGTAACTAAGAGGAAGTAACTACATAAACTGCATGTCTCATCCGGCTCCAAAAATGAAGTCACTGTAAATGACGATTTTGGAGTACCGCCACGAGAGTACCGCAACAAGATGGCCGCCACGGAAATTTTGTATGTTTTCGTAGCACGAAAAGAGCCAGTACAAGGTCTAGAAGCTTAGTTTTTGCATTTGTTGGTATTATTGACCAGTAAAACGTATTATTTCGTGTTTTTTTAATCTGCTCGGATAAATTGATATAAACATGCCTATATCACAAAACTCGCAAAAAACAAAGACTTCATTATTAAACAATTTATATACCTTTGTTATTAAAACATATTAGGTCTTAAAAAACGGTCTTGAAGTATGTAGTTGACAATTTCGGATTGTATTGTACTTGCATGCATGCTTGTATTTTCTTTCCGTTTTCCAGGTGGTAAATTGTCATCTGAAAATATATAGTTTTACGGCTTTTCCGACTCCCCCGGTAAACTGCACTATACCGTTAAGGTCTTCGTATAGGTTTTCAGGGTCATTTCTGTAAAGCGCTACCCCCAGAGGTCCTACGCCGCCCGCTCCCCCCCGAAGGTTTAGAAGCTTAGACTTAGTTGTTGCATTTGTTGGTATTATTGAACAGTAAAACGTTCTATTTCGTGTTTTTTTTTTAATCTGCACGGATAAATTGATAAACTTGCCTATATCACAAAACTCGTGAAAAACAAAGACTTTATTATTAAAGGCAACTCAAGGCAAATATTTTCCCGGCGGGGTTGGGGGGGGGGGGGCAGGGAGGGGTGGTGGGGGGGGGGCGGGGACGGACGGACAGATATAGACGGACAGATATGAACAGACAGACATGGACAGTTTTGGTAAAAATTTGAAAACGACCCCAAACCGCCAAAAAGCTTCTAAAACCATGTTTTGCAGCTAGTAATGCTAAAAGAAGGGAAAAAATTATGATTTCGAACATTTTGGTCAAAAATTTTTGTGTGTGTTTAAAAGTGTTTATTTGCGCGGGATAAGCAAGCGCTAGTTTTGCCAAAAAAATTGAAATCGACTCCAAATCACCAAAACTGAGCTTCTAAAATCATGTTTTGTAGCTATTAACGCTAAAACAAGCAAAAATTTTGATTTCTAACATTTGCGTAAGAAACTGTTTGAGCAGTGTCAGAAAGTGCTTATTTGCGTGAGATAAGCACTTTTTACACATTGTATGCTAGTATGACAGTATCAGTTTTGGATAAAATGTGAAAACGACCCCAACGCACCAAAAATCTTCAGTAAAATCGTGTTTTGCAGGTAAAAACGCTAAAAGAAGGAAAAAGTTTGATTTCGAACATTTAGTTAAGAAATTGTTTTTACAAGTGTCAAAAAGTGCTTATTAAGTATCCCATATATTTATTAAACGTGAGATATAATTAGAATAATAATGTCACATACGGTAATTACAATCATGGTTTTGCAAACATTAGATTATCTAAATATTTGCACAGTAACTTTCGTGGTGACTTGTTGTACATTTTCCAACAACTCTGCTAACATTTCTTGTGTACATGTGTAAGTGCTTATATGAGCTGTTAGCTCCGTGAATCCTCACACTCATGTCCCTGGCCAGAATGTAGAACTCGTGTGCCTCATTGAAGTTTCCTGCTCTCTCACTGATCAGGCCAAAGTTGTTGAGCGACCTCGCTAACGAGTCGTGATCTTTGGTCCCATGTATTTGAGTCCTGATTTCATAAGCCCTATTGTGCAGAGACATAGCCCTGTCAAGATCGCCTACCTCTATTACTGCATTCCCAAAATTATTTAACAGGCCAGCCACTCTCTCTGAGAAAAGGTCGTACTTTCTGCGCCTACAAACCAACTCCAAAGCTTTTTGGTAGGCTTTAGCGGACTCTTGAAACCTTCTTAAGTTATAATATACCAATCCTTGATCAAAATATAGTGAAGGGTACTGATAATGATCTAAATCATATTTCTGCAGTAAGACTTCACAAATATTTAGTGCTTCTTTGTTAAGAGAAAAAAATGTTGAAACATCAGCCGAAGAACTAGATGACGAATAAACCTTGCTCAAATTCAACTTCGCATCCACTACATCTTGCAAACGAAAAACCTTCTCTAGCGTAGTTGAACTGTTCTCAAGTAAGAAAAGCCTAATTTCTAAAGCTTTTTTAAGATAAAAAAATGCTTTCTTATGTTCACCTAGAAAATACAGGCCACAACCGTAGTTTAAATGACTATCTGAAACGTTCTTTCGATTGAAAAGTACAGGACTATCTTTGTACACGTTCTCATTAATATCCAATGCTATTTTATGATATTTAATTGCTTCTGGGACATTTTCTAGGAAAAACAAAGAATTCCCCAAAAATTTACAAACATCAGCAAGGTCTTGGTCTCTATCCTTGTTTAAAGATAGTCGGAGCTTTTCTGCAAACAGATCTTCAAGAATTTCTTTTGCTTTGTAGTACTGTCTGAATTGCAAGTACATTTGTGCTTTAATCTTGGGGTTATCATCATAGAGTGCAGCATCTTTCAGATGTAAAAGACTTCCTACTTCAGACACTTTCTTGATGACTTCTTCCAAAGGAACAACTGTGAAGAAGAACCTGAGTAGTAACATTGATAAGTTGTCAGGAGCATCTTGTTTATATACCAGATTGATAAAACCATTGAAATATTCACTTTGGCTTTCATTATCCAAATAAGCTCTTAATCTCAGCTCTGCAGCGATACCAAGAGCAGTTCTTAAATTATGAGCTCCTTCCGAGGAAAGATACTTGCCTGACTCCAGCTTACCAATCGTTGTCCACGAAGAAGGGCTTTCAATATTGTAGTACTTTCCCAAATATTCTACAACAAGACTGGGAAACCTGTAGAAGTCTTGCTTCATGGCATAACTATTACCTGGTTTCCTGATGTAGTTTGCGAGGGAAGTGTGATATTGCTTTTCTAGCTCAACCAACTCTTGTAAAACTCTTTGTTCCCAAGGAGACATTTCCTCACGGTTGCTGTATTCGTGTGACCCTGCGCAATGAAGATCAGAAAACTCTGACGTGACATCTTCACTTACAAGTAAGAACTCTCTTTTACAAACACCGTAGTCTTCGAAAAGAGGTTGATCTCCACAAATTAACACACAAGTGGAAAGCACATCAGCCAAGCGGTACCCTTCATTACTGATCGACGTCTCGGAAAGAAGGCGAGCCATATCTTGAGGAGTTTTGATGAGTGACTGTACCCAAGGCTTGTTCACGGTCTTGTCACGGCCTGTTGGTACCTTACTGGCCCATGGCATGGCACCATCGAAAGAGAAACCTCTCCGTCCTTCGTCAAAGAACCAATCATCTTCACTGCTGTCTGAATAGTAATTATTCAGTGACTGGATTCCCAGGCTAGGTAGGATGGTCTCGCCCAGTTCAACAACTTTTAAATGCAAGAAATTGGTAAGATTGGTGAAATACTTGAGGACGTCTTCTGTGTCCTTTTCAACAAGAATACAAAACTCTAAATCAGAATATGGTGTGCCTTCTCCCCTGGCTGTTGAACCAAGTTCCACTACTGAATATCTGCACGGCGGACTGGACATAACTTGAACACAATCGTCAACCATACTTGTAACCAATTCTTTCATGGACCCGGCTATTTCAGTATACACACGTTGTGTCAGTTCTGCTCTCTCTTTCTCAACACTGATATCCTTTTTGTCTGGATCAAGCGGAGGCAGCTTATCTAATGTATTAATTTGTAGTCGACACGTTTCTCGAATCTGGCGAAGGGTTTCCTTGTAATGCTCAACTCTTTGGTAGTCGTTCGTCTGGCCATCCTGCTGTGACCGAAGTGTTTCGTTAATAAACATTGTATGAACACTTTCTATCTCTTTTTCAAGGCCAACAATCTCGGTTGTTATATCAAAGTTCGGATCAGTATTCTGTTCATTCTTACTGTATTCTTGCAAACGAGTCAGAGAAGCAATAAATAGCCCTGTTGCCTTAACGATATCTTCGCCATTTTCGTCATTAACTCTTCCGCGTTCTTTGTAGACGAAACCCAATCCTCTGAGGGGCGCTACTATTTCGTATAGTTTATCTTGCGGCTGGTTGTGGACTTGTCTCAACGCGTTGGCAAAATTACGTTCTGCGTCTTCTAATTCATTTCTTTCAAGATAACCATTAGCTGCTTTTAGGAATCGTTTGTAGAACTTCTCACTTCGTTTCTCCATTGACGAGTTATAAACAAACGTTTGACTGTCGGCTTTCAACCGTGTCAGCGAATTGTCTCAAAAATAATAGTATGGTTTATCGGTGGTATGGTATTGTCGTGTGGTTTTTGTCGTTTTTTCAGACATTGCCTCCGTCACAGTGGACCGTGAGTAAAAGTGAGACAAAAGTAAAGGTGACACATACTCTTTGTTGTTTTGATATACCTGCATGTCATGTAGCGATTGTTGTAATTTAACTTAACTAAGGCGTTAAAATATTTAATCTCTAGCGTGGGTTTGTATCCGCATTCTTGTACAATGATACCGTATTTGGCAAAGAAGGTACCCACGTAAGGACTGGCGTAATGACCGTGCTTCAGCAAGCTGACTGTCGCTGAAATGTAAGAGATATAAATTAATAAACACAGCAACTCGATGTATTAGGTTAAGCGAGAGTGGTGTGACTGAGAGCTAGGGAAGACGTTTGCGGCGTTGAGCTGTTAGGATAAAGCCTGGTTTTCATATGTCGCCGATCGTCGGCGATTTGTGATTTAGATGCATGTTAAAACGGGAAATGCAGCAGCATGTTAAGTAATAACGAACAATGCAGAAAAGCAGTGCTTTTATTCTTTTACTTAACATACATCTAAATCACAAATCGCCGACGATCGGCGACATATGAAAACCAGGCTTTAAGGACTGGGTGGCTAATCATCCTTACTTGCAGCCGGCGGCTGATTTGCGAAGGACGCAGATCGACGTGGCCGTGTCGAGGCATATCAATGGCGCTCGAAGCAGCCGCCAACGACACAGTTCAGATCACGGATCACAGCTAAGATGTTAGGTGTTGATTTATGGAAGGAGAAAAAACGGAGAACCCGGCGAAAAACCCTCGAAGCACGGGAGAGATCAACTACAACTCTCATTCCCAAGCGGTCACCCATCCAAGTATATATTGTTGAGTTGGTGAGAGGCAGCGTGCTAACAGCACACGCCACCCGTGCTCCCCTATATGTTCAATCTCGTTTGTCAGTAAAGTTGTTCCAGAATCAGAGAAGAAAGTCTTAGTCCTATGAAGCTCACAATAATATAATCGAAGACATCATATGGATTTGCCTCCTATGCAGGCCTTCATTGCATGATTTGCATCATGGGAAAGTCGCAGTTTTGTGTGGGCTCATACCAGATCTTGGCTCCATCCGAGCTCTTTCAACTTACTCTGACCTACCAGGAAACTCGGTCAAATTAACTTCGTTATATAGATGACAATGAAGTAACCATTAATATGTATTAGTCTTTCTGCTCAAAGTACTTTTAGCGAAATATTTGCCGAACAAACTACTTTGAAGAAGTTTCCATAAAAAAGGTTAATTTAAGTTATATAGGAAGTTTGTTGCCATAGTTATTGAACTTATTGTGTATTCTTCGTTTAGAGTCGAGAAGCGACATATTGCTTTCGCTTTAATTTCAATTCCAAACCATTTCTGTAAACAATATCATCAGTATCAAGTTAAATATATTCTATACTTACTAGGATATAAAGCTTACCAGTAAGTGAAATCTTCAGAGTTCTTCTTTCCTGTAGTTACTGACTACGTCTCTCAAGGTCTCTGGCTCCCTACAACAATTTCGACCATTTCTATGTAATTTGCACCAGTTGCAAACGTTCGTTCGTAAAAGTTCTTCATATATGCTCTCTGGTTATCGCTTATTCCCTTTCTGTTGTTGCAAATGGCGACAGTACTGATATAAAGAAATTCTTTATATTAAAGAAATTCTTTATATTAAAGAAATTCTTTATATTAAAGAAATTCTTCATGTTAAAGACATTCTTTATATAAACCTACTCACAAAATAGCAGCCGTTTTGCTAATCCTGCTACAATAATGAAGTCACCGTAGACTGACGAATTTGGAGTACCGCCACGAGAGTACCGCGCAACAAGATGGCCGCCACGGAAATTTTGTACGCAGCACGAAAAGAGCCAGTACAAGGTCTAGAAGCTTAGTTTTTGCATTTGTTGGTATTATTGACCAGTAAAACGTATTATTTCGTGTTGTTTTAATCTGCTCGGAAAAATTGATATAAACATGCCTCATTATTAAACAATTTATATACCTTTGTTCTTAAAACATATTAGGTCTTAAAAAACGGTCTTGACGTATGTAGTTGACAATTTCGGATTGTATTGTACTTGCTTGTATTTTCTTTCCGTTTTCCAGTCGGTAAATTGTCATCTGAAAATATATAGTTTTACGGCTTTTCCGACTCCCCCGGTAAACTGCACTATACCGTTAAGGTCTTCGTATAGGTTTTCAGGGTCATTTCTGTAAAGCGCCACCCTAGTCCCAGAGGTCCTACGCCCCCCCCCCCCCTCCCCCCCTCCCGAAATGCTGACCTCTGGTCGAAGACGCTACTAATCTCACTTTGATGTTGCAGTAATCTAATTAAATTGACCCGAGGGGGGGTTAAAAGTTTTTGCACCACTGATAGAAATTTTTATTTATTTAAGGACGTTTGAGGCGCAGGCTAGGAGAAATAAACTATAAAAGTCTAGAAATTTGGCCGTTTTACCAGTCGAGCAAGAAAAAAGAACCAACAGCCCACGAGACAAGACAAGACAACTTATTAGTTGCGCTGAATGACTCGCCCGAGCGCTTCAGTGATCAAATTATTTATTCGTTTGATCGTTTCAAAATCACTTGCAAGCTACAATATTAACAGGAAAATTCTTATCCATAGGGCAGAATTTTTCTCCCCATGGCGCTTTAGTTTCTATACCGCTGCTATTCAGAAAAATTGCGAAAACGAAACCGAATTTTATACGTGTACAACTACAACGCAAAAATGTCACCCGTCCACAAAGAAATAATTAACAATTATTCACCGAAGTGTGTTTGGGGGCTTGGGGGGGGGGGGGGGGGGGTAAAGATATAACCAGACGTTTTGAACTTTTTCATGTAATGACACGGGAGAAAATACGCCGCAGCCAAATTATACAGGAAAAGTAAAAGAAATTGACACAAATAAAGCGCCATTATTGTTTACGTTGTTTTCTTTTGAATCAATGCGTGTGAATAATTTGCTTGTGACGTCGCGCCAAATATTCTTTAATTTTTCCGTGCAAGTTTTTTCAAATCAGTGTTTAGTTCACGTTCTCTTTTTTAGAGTGTTCATAAACAACGGATTTTTATTCTCTAGCATGCATGCATGAGATGACTGGATGAGGTCAAAATAGGAGTTAAAAAAATAAACAGCTCTCAATTCGTTGCTTATAAATACAAATGCATGGCGCCTTGCTTTTGGCATTATATACGACACCGTCATTATATTCGTAATAAAATTAACGATAGGATTTATAAATTACAATCACAGAATGATATAACAAGTTGATTTATGCAACAACTGTATTCAAATTAAAAAAAACCCCGTCATACTTGGATGTCACGGCGTCAACCCACTAGAGAATATTAAAAAGCTTGCTGAACGACGTTCTCGGTATATGGTATATATAAATTATAGTTCGGCGGCAGATTAATTTTCAGATTTTAATACTTGATCGCCCAATCCGTATGGCAACGTAGAAATATTTCTTGAGTAAGAGAAATAATAGTAGTTTAGTCTACGCACTGAAAAAATATTATACCTCTCACGCACTGCAAACTCGGTGTACCAAGGTACGACCCGGAAATGTGCAACAGCAACGGCATTTGTTAGTTCTTGTTCTTTACGGCTTTGTTTTGCAATTTTGCCGGCCCGGAGATTTTAACATAACGATGCTACAAACGTCTTGCAAGATGCAGTATATTTCTTTGACTTGTCCCCTAACAGATTTCTTAGCCAATCAGAAAATGGGGTCAAGATCTGACCCTAGCGACTTCATTGGCTCGGAGCGATCAAAGAAACGCCAGTTCGACCAGAGGTCAGCATTTCGGGGGGGAGGGGAGGGTGGGTGGGTGGGGGGGGGGGGGGGGGGGAGCGGGCGGCGTAGGACCTCTGGGACCAGGGTAGTAAAGCGATCTCAATTCGTCAGAATTTATGCCACAAAAATAAAAAATAATAATAATAATAAAATAGATATCGTTAGAAAGCTATTAATTCGTAGAATACAATGGTGTCTTTGGTTTCGCGATAAACACAAACCGTTAATAGTTGTGAATTTTTTAATTAAAACCGGAGGGCTTCACTCGGGGCGACTCGAGTAAAAAGCGTTTTATTTTGTTCAAAATGTTTTTTTGTAGTTTGATTCCGTGATAAATTTCCAGCAAAAAGCTAATGTCAGCGTTTTTTGATATGTCGAGTTTTGCCGATTTTATTGACGACCAAAGCTAAAAATGCTGTTTTTCGACCAACATTCGGACAAAATAAGTCGTAAATTCGAAACCAGGCAATAAATAAAAAAACGCTGACACCGTTTTGCTGGACATTTATCTCGGGATCGAACTGCGAAAAAAAATGAAAACGCTTTGTTCTTAAGTCGCCCCGAGTGAAGCCTTCGCGCTTTAATTAAAAAATTCACAACTATTAACGGTTTGTGTTTATCGCGAAACCAAAGACACCATTGTATTCTACAAATTCATAGCTTTCTAACGATATCTATTTTATTTTTGTGGCATAAATTCTGACGAATTGAGAGCGCTTTACAGAAATGACCCTGAAAACCTATACGAAGACCTTAAGCCGCGAAGCTATAACGTTACATACCCCTCAAACTAATATAATTCGGAAAAACCTTTGGTGACCCCGAATTTTTTTTTCATTAAAACTTTCCTTGAAGTATGAGTAATCAATAGGCCGATTTAAAAAAAATTCTGTAGAACGAAATTTTTTAAAAATTAACAAACATGATTTTTCCGAAGAAAAAATTATTCGTTCTACAGAATTTTTTTAAAATCGTCCTATTGATTACTCATACTTCAAGAAAAGTTTTAATCAAAAAAAAATTTGGGGTCACCAAAGTTTTTTTCGAATTAAATTAGTTTGAAGAGTAATTGACAGCCATTTTGAAACGTCATTGTTGCTATAACAACAACTGTTGGTATTTATTTGGTAACAGTTTTTGATTGCCAGACTGTTTAATTATGCATAACATTTAGTTTTATTCTCTTTCCGAATTGTTTATGTACGTGTTTTGGACTCTCAAACTTGTATTTTCCAGTTTTCAAGAAACTGTATGGAGCCACCTTAAACGACTTTGGGAACATTAGAAATAGCGCAATATGGCCAACTATTTCGTGAATCGTAACCAATAAAAGGGGTTGTTCACATTAGGCGGGCTGGGAAATACAAAATGATCTAACAAAAATAAAGTTAAATCGAATGAGGCCAGAGTAGCTACTGTTTAAAAATGTTAATGGATAAAGGTAAAAAGGTAAAAATACAGAGTTAAGCTTTCGTTGTACTACAACATCATCATAACTCTTGATGATGTAGTACAACGAAAGCTTAACTCTGTATTTTTACCTTTTTACCTTTATCCGTTAAAATTTTTAAACAGTAGCTACTCTGGCCTCATTCGATTTAACTTTATTATATATAGTCTCAATATGCTACTGAAGGACAATTTCATACGATGATTTAACAAAATTTATACAATAATTTGAATAGTATACGTGCGTTTTTATTGGTCGATAGCCATGATCTATAAAAGGACAGATGCACAGATTACGTCACTGACGTGGTCTGATTTCTCTAAACCAATCACGGATTTCACTGCAACATCACGAGCCAATGACGTTGCTTGATTTGTATAGATCATGGATTAGTCAAATGAAGTGATTTATCTTTTTCAATGCCTCGGAAGTTCCCCGGGAAAATTTAGTAAGTCTGTTAAAACATAATTTTCTATTTTTTATTGTATAAAACAAATAGATTACATTTTTTGTTGTCCGTTCAGTTATAGATGGACAGGGGACGTCACAACGTGGTAAGAGCATCAGTGACTCGACTGCGTCTCGTGGGCCACTTTTTTGTCCTTACCACGTTGTGACGTCATTTGTACATCTATAACTGAACAGATAACGGCAAAATGGAATCTATTTGTTATAAATAGCACAGGCACAGGGTATTTCAATTGTCTTTAGTCAGATTTTCAGCCCGGTGACCAGGCTATCCCGCCTGGGATATGAACATCCCCCAAATCAAATTTCTCTTTTACCTCGACAATAACTTATGTTTTTATTGAGCAAACTGTTACATTTTGACCGATTTTGGCTAGCTCAAATAAACTTAATCCTCACTCGTACTTCAACTAAGTTACACCATAGAAAGATGCCTTAGGAAATAAGCAACTGCCCACTGCACGAGTTTAAATCACGTCTAAACGAGATTTACATTCTATAATAATCGGAATCGCGGCTATCAGTTGTAAGTTGTCGTCTCACGCTGGGTTTTGATTAGACTTGCTCCAAGTCTCGTTTGTCCAAACACGCGCGCGGCCCCACGCAGGACCCAGGCGTGGGTCCCGCGCGGGGGCGCGCGCATGTACCGATAAACGAGAGACTCAGAGCAAGTCTAGGTTTTCATTGGTTCCGAAGGCATAATCGGTTGACCGTTGTCGTCTCACCCCTGCATTCTCATTGACTCCAAAAGCGTTCTATTGTTAACTTAACTTAACACTAACTGCACGATAGCATAATATAACTGCTTCGCAGTGGATACAAAAATGAATGTGTCACAAAACGGAGCGGGAATTTTAGCGTTTATTGAATTTAGTTTACACACAGGCTATTGTTCTATATAGGTTTACATGCGCTTACACATGGTTTAATCATTTCATGACTAATGACACAACAATTTTATTTAATGCAAAGATCAGGCAATCAATTGCTCTTTATTGTTCTCCAAGGCACTCAACCGCTTTACAAGACGCGGTTCTTCAGATACATGGCGGACAGGCCAAGAATGGGTGTGGCATTTGGCATGTCTGGGTAGAGCCCGCTTGAGCCTGCGATGTCCATGTGAATGTACGGCAGTTTCTTGTCAGAATCAATGCCATGCTGTAAAATAAAGAAAATATGAGAATATGATGATGAATTCCACTATACCGGATTGCTTGCGTGTCGGATTGCTTTTCGTAAGGGTTACAGAATAGTCACGACTCGAGTGTTCTATCTATGCTCGCGACACTGTATCCAATTAATAGAACACGAGTGATCATTCTGTAACCGTCTTAGAACATGATTTCACCCATAAAGATATTTGTTCTTGCATAGTTAATACATGGCTTGGAAGCTCAACAAAAGTCATTTTATGTTTTTGTTCAGGTTTATGGAAATTTTTGCACTTGCACGGTTACTGAACATATTGTGTTTTCTGTATACTGAAGCAATCATCCAATAGCAACGTTTGGGTTCAATCACCCAATCGCACTGTTTAAATATTAATAAACCTAAAACAAAGGATTTGGCACCTTCATGTATCTTTCAACATGAATTAAAATACTCAATAATTCACGACGAAAACATAAAAGAAATCAATACCGTAGCAGTGGTTGTATATCGGATACAGCATCGTCCTGATTTACATAAACTTTAGCTTCGATTTTCTCGGCTAAAACAGACCGTATCCCCCAAATAGTTGGTGAACTTGATTACTTAGATGCATTTGTATTTTAAGAAAGATACAGTATGAGCAGCCGAGCTGTATCTGATTTACTACGGCTCGCTTGCAGCCGAGCTGTATCTGATTTACAAGGCGAGCTGCTCATGCTGTATCTATTACTTGTAGCTTGATTGTTAACCGCTTTGAAGTTTGCCGGATTTCCAAACCATGTATATTTTCTATTAACTATGGTTTTTGTTATATGTGTTTCTGTTATGTGCCCAGACGCGTGATATGACAAGCGAACAGTAAACTTGTCTCACGGCCGAGAAGCATAATTAAGATTATGTCAGCCTCGTAACACAACCATATAGTCAATAGAGATAATTATGGTCTAGAAACTCGGCGGAAATGAGCTGTGATTGTATGTTCACTGTGTACATCATTTGTTTTAGGTGTATTACTATGGACTTTAAGATTCAGACAACAGACTACGGCTATGGCCTACGGTAGAAAGTTTAACAGTTGTATTAAATGGTGTATTTATACATTCAAATTTAGACTCGTTTTGTTCTTAAATTTTTGAAGAAAAACACTTGTTCAATCTATGTTAGTCGCGAGAGTAAGGGTAAGCTTTCCCAAGGCTTTTGTAGTGATTCAGGTTCCGCGTTGTCTTTACAACGTAAAAATGCTTTTTCTACGTTTTCAAAAACTCAATAATTAATGAGGAAAACACAAAAGAAAATCATGACCGTATCGTATCTTTATATGTGATAAAGATTTCTCCTGGTTTACATAAACTTTAGCTTTGATTTTCTCGGCTTAGACAAGGTTATTTTTCAAACTAACTCCGCCAATCAACTTACCAAGTGGTTCGTTTTTGAAGCCGTATAATAAACTCGCAGTTTGTGTTTTATCAGATATAAAAACACTCGGCTTCGCCTCGTGTCTTTATATCTGATAAAACACTCCTGCTCGTTTATTATACAGTACGTCAGCAGAGTCACGATGGCATGAAAATTACTCTTGGGACCGTCATTTGCAAAAGCTCTTTGTATATGACATAAAATTATATTGTTCAAACACGTTGCCGTAGTCGTAGTCGTTGTGTTTTCTTAAAGTCCCTAATATTTAGGTAGCACGGTTGAGTGATTGAACTGAAACTTTGCTATTGGATAATTCCTTCATTATACTAAAATACAATGGGTTCAGTGACCATACACACTATGCATAAAGGCGAAAAGAAAGATAAAACAAAGACTTTAGCTGAGTTTCCAGACTATGACCCCGTTTACACGATGCTGGTACAATTTGAAAACGGAACAAAATCATGCTGGTATGCAAATATAGCATATAACATTTCATGTTATTCTTGTGCCGGTATCGTGTAAAGGCAAGGCCTAAACGGCATGATTTTGTTCCGTTTTCAAATTGTACCAGCATCGTGTAAACGGGGTCTATATGTGGAATGACTATGACTGAACGCCGTTGCGTGACAAATTTTACGAACCATACACGTCTGCACTGCGTAGCATTCCTCGTGAAACTAGTCTCGCTTGCTTTGGTTTATAAACCATTGAAGTTCCACGAAAACCTCTAGACGCATGTACGCATTGCGTACCTTATGTTTAGTATTGTCCTCGGATTTTAACTCTTCGTGGGTTTATAACTCGTGCCAGGGCGTCTATAAGATAGGGCGGTGAAACGCCAATCTGACGTACTGAAACATGTGTGATGCACTTTAGGCATGGGGCGAGCGCGGCCAACTGCAAATTTTGATCAAAACAAAAAATCCATGTGAAATTCAAGGACGTTGATTAAATCTCTTATAATGCTGCAACTATTGACTCCATTGTTGGTGTAAGTTTTTTGTTTTGTTATCCATACGTTTTACTGTTCATATAACATGGTGGAAGGCATTCTTAAGTATAAAACAACTAAAATGTTCAATGTTGAAGCCGAAGCCATTTATGGCTTCCTTGTCTAATTTTGCTCCACGCGTAGAACACTTTAATTATTTCATAACTCAAAAACGAGCCAGAACTTAGCTTTTCTAAAGACATGTCTGGAAGGCATTAAACTTTATTTCTCTCAAATTTCATCGCGTAATTTTTTGAGCTTTTTTAGCAATAGTGTGTTGATTGCAGCCTAAAATTTGGTTACAGTTGAGAAATTTTCCTGGCTCGAATGTTTTGAGAATTTACGTATTTGAAAGGTAGTTAAGCGTCTTGTGGTCACTTTTATATTTTTAATCGACAAAAGAATACATCTTCTTACCGCATGATCATCCTTCACCAGAAACCAAAATATAAGGAGGAAATGTGAATTCTCTTCCAGCAAGCTTTCGTTTCGTTCATCATGGCGGCTTCCGCAGTTCCAACTCGGACTCGTTTTGTAAAATACTTAATAACTTGCCCTGGCACCAGAACTTAGCAAATCCAAGGACGGTTACTCCATTAATTGATCTGTCTTTTGATCTTTCTTTCAATAAATATTGTTACTTAATTTTTTGAGCTTTTTTTGCTGCATGCGAACAAACACGTCGCAAAGGGAAAAAATATATTTGGCAGACATTTCTAAAGACGCGCGAGGACTGGGGCAGGTAAATAATCTCCTCAATGTGTTCGAATATTCGGGGGGTCCCGCGCATCACACATACTTCAGGGCACACGGCTCGTTTCCCCGCCCTATCTTATAGACGCCCTGCTCGTGCAAACCAAGAATATTGGGTTCTGATGTGGATGTGACCCACTGATCTCGGAATAATACTGGATTAAGTACCTATTGTTTTAAAAATGAAGCTGGAAGTCAGCCATTACTAAGGGACTAAGTGATGGTCTTTCTAGCGTATTCTGGCACCGATATAAACATTTTGTTGAATGAGATGCTGAATCTTTGAAAGAAAATATAGTTCAATATTCTTTTTGGGAACAGAAGACGTTTTAAGAAGACAAAGACATTTTCAGCATGTTTGGTCCCTTTCGTAATGGCGGATTTCTTTTGTTCAGTTGGCTTCATTTTATGAACCAGTGGACAATAGGTTGTACAGTGCACTATCCAGTCTTCTTTTGAGATTGGTAGGAATTGTAGTGACATTACTACACACCAATCACGTGCTAAACGCTCTGTGAATGCGGAGCGAGATCACTCCAATTTGGAGGTGATATGAAAAGTAATCCGACACGTTGCGTCCAAGTGCAATCGTCTGAATCCGATACATTCAATTCTAATTAATCTACTTCAACCACTTTTCTTGTCTGTTTCAACAGAGTATACCCTGCCATGCACCAACCTTGTCTAGTCCAGAGGCACGAGTCAGGAATGTGCCAGCAAACTGATGACCACGATAACCGGTCTTCGTCTCCAATTGCACGTAGTCTTGGTACTCTGTCTTGGATTTCGTAGCATCATAATCCTTTAAGATAAAATATGAAACATTATAGTTACATTATGGTATTGCGAGACTAGTATTGCGAGACTAAGTAGAATAACTAGTCGAGTAATTGAAGATTGGGGTCACTTGGGTGTCGAGTCACTCGATTGTTAAGTCTCGAGTCGGGTTGCGAGTCTAGTTGAGTCAAGTCACTCGAGTATTCATGTTACGAGTTTCAAAGTTAAATCTCAAGTCGAGTCAATTGAATGTGAAGTCGCGAGTCGAATATTACTTGGGTCTCACGTCTCGAGTTAAGTCACTCGAATGTCAAGCCACGAGTCGAGCCCAGTCTCGAGTCGAGTCACTCAAATGTCAAGCCACGAGTCGAGTCACTCGAATGTCAAGCCACGAGTCGAGTCACTCGAATGTCAAGCAACGAGTAGAGTCACTCACTACTCGAATGTCAAGTCACGAGTCGAGTCACTCGAATGTCAAACCACGAGTCGAGTCACTGGAATGTCAAGCAACGAGTCGAGTCACTCAAATGTCAAGCCACGAGTCGAGTCCAATCTCGAGTCGAGTCACTCAAATGTCAAGTCACGAGTCGAGTCCAATCTCGAGTCGAGTCACTCAAATGTCCAGCCACGAGTCGAATTACTCAAATGCCAAATCACGAGTCGAGTCACTCGCATGTCAAGTCACGAGTCGAGTCCAATCTCGAGTCGAGTCACTCAAATGTCAAGCCACGAGTCGAATTACTCAAATCACGAGTCGAGTCACTCGAATGTCAAGTCACGAGTCGAGTCACTCAAATGTCAAGCCACGAGTCGAATTACTCAAATCACGAGTCGAGTCACTCGAATGTCAAGTCACGAATCGAGTCCAATCTCGAGTCGAGTCACTCAAATGTCAAGCTACGAGTCAAATTACTCAAATGTCAAATCACGAGTCGAGTCACTCGAATGTCAAGCCACGAGTCGAGTCCCATCTCGAGTCGAGTCACTCAAATGTCAAGCCACGAGTCGAGTCCAATCTCGAGTCGAGTCAGTCAAATGTCAAGTCACGAGTCGATTCCAATCTCGAGTCGAGTCACTCGAATGTCAAGCCACGAGTCGATTACTCAAATGTGAAATCACGAGTCGAGTCCAGTCTGGAGTCGAGTCACTCGAGTGATAAGTAACGACTCGAGTGAATCTCGGGTTACAAGTCACCCGTGTGACAAGTTACGAGTAGAGCTCCCCCCTGTGCCGACTAGCTTTGATTTTTACGTGTGTAACTGATCGACTTTACTTACCTCACGACGCATTGTAGAAATTTCGCAAGGCTCGGCCATTTGATCTCCAGCTGAAAACATGAAGGTGAATTGTTTAGAGGTGATTACAAAATAACTGTTTCCATGTACAGTTAAAGAATTACAACATTAGCCAACCGGGCTTGGCTGTTGAGGCCTGACTGGCTAGCTGCAGTCCGCCCATGAAATGCCTGATTCATATGTGAGATTCGTGCATGTGGATTGTTAGGAAGCTAATTTACCTTCCTGAAGAGATTGGCAAATTTTCTTTTCCTTGGCAGGACCATTTTCCATGATGCCCTGGAGTGAGTGAAAGACGAAGAAACTTTAAGAAAGGCGGGATTTGTTCACACATTGTTTTACAAAAAAGCTGTTAAGGTAACATTCTCACACATCGTTAGATATTCATTACATAATAATATGAAAAATCTGATTGCCTCAACCGAGAATCGAGTTCTCCAAATCAACGCGTCAGCGCTCTGAACACTGAGCTATATTGAGAGACGGTCGGACAGTCAGAGCTTTTCATATTTACAGTCAAACCAGATGTTCTTTCCCGCGCGACCTTGCAATATTGATAGCAACATTGCAATATTGATAGCAACATTACAATATTGATAGCAACATTGCTAGCAACATTACAATATTGATAGCAACATTGCTAGCAACATTGCAATATTGATAGCAACATTGCATTTAGCGAGTTGCTAAAAATTCACATTTTAAATATCGAACTTCGCATAATATGAAGTTCTATTGCAAGTCAGAACAACTAACTCTAACTAAACTTCATGTTATGTGAAGTTCGATATTTAAAATGCGAATTTTTAGCAACTTGCTAAGGAGTCAGGTGTATCGTTAGCAAGGCAATGTTGCTGTCAATATTGCGCGATAAAGAACATCCGCTTTGACTGTAAAACATCGCTGTTCATTATCTATACATCAATTGTGAGGAAAGGATAGCAAAATAGACAGACAGACAGACAGACAGACAGACAGACAGACAGACAGACAGGCAGGCAGGCAGGCAGGCAGGCAGGCAGGCAGGCAGGCAGGCAGGCAGGCAGGCAGGCAGGCAGGCAGGCAGGCAGGCAGGCAGGCAGGCAGGCAGGCAGGCAGACAGACAGACAGACAGACAGACAGACAGACAGACAGACAGACAGACAGACAGACAGACGCACGCACGCACGCAGGCAGGCAGGCAGGCAGGCAGGCAGACAGACAGACAGACAGACAGACAGACAGACAGACAGACAGACAGACAGACAGACAGACAGACAGACAGACAGACAGACAGACAGACAGACAGACAGACAGACAGAGACAGACAGACAGACAGACAGACATTACAATAACATTTCCATAGGAGACTCACCGAGTAAGCAGGACCATACGATCTGATACAATGGCCAGTCAAAGTTGCCATGGTAAAAATGACAGGATTTGGACATCCCTGGTTCACTGCCTAGTTGTCAGAGTTTAAAAATTAAAAAATATTAATTTATAAGTTGACAACAAAATTCAACAAAAACTGATATTTATTTGGTCGTCGAATTTTATTACAACCGAGCGTAGAAAATATCTGACGAATTTCCTAAGTCAGTGGACAAATTCATAGTGTAAGAAATAGAGTGCTGCGCAGGCAGTGTTTTGGATAGAGCAAAGTGAAAAACTGCCGAGATTAGTTCCGGTAACGAAATAACATTGTTTACCTCCTCCTTCATGTGAAAGAGTGGGTCAGCCATGGCAAATCTTCCCTCAGCGTCCGTATTGATCACACGGATCCTCACACCAGAAGCGGCTGTCACAATCTCATCGGCAACGTACATTTCTATAGTAAAAAAATTCCAATTAAATATCGACCAACGTTAAAAAGTGGGTTAAAAAACCACCACTGCCAACCACTCACCCTACCCCACTACCCATCCACTGTAACACGCGTATATCACAACTCAGTCATCTGCAACAGCCACCAACCGACCACCTATGATCACCATCGCTACCACATATCACCATCAATATCACCATAACCAACCACCTATTACCATCACTACCACCACCAACCACCCTTTTATCAGCACCACTGGCACCACCAACCAAGCACCTATCAACATCATTGCCACCACCAACCAACCAACTATATGTACTAATTAACCACTTATCACCATCACTACCAGAACCAACCTGTCACCACCACCACTGGTACGACCAACTGCCACCACCACCTATCACCACCATTGGGACCAACACTAGTACGTACCACCAATCAACTACTAATCACCATCATTGCCATCACTATCCAAGCAGCTATCGTCTCCACTGCCATCACCAACCAACCTCGGTTCAATTACTTAACCCTGTTATTTCAATATGCAGTAGTTAAATATGAGCGGCCGATCTTTATGGGCATTTACAAATGGCGAGCCAAAGGCAAATTCTAAGTGTACATGATGAATACTTTGTTTAAGAGTTGTAAGAAACGTTTAATAAGATCATTTTAACTCAGAAAAAAATGGATTTGAGCCGCTAGTGTCTAATAACTTTGATAAAACATTGATGTTTTATCAATCAATGTTTTAACAGTATTTACAAACACCTGATTAAACATTAATTTCTTTTGAATTTTCCTTATGAATTATTAACGAGAATTTGATAATAAAAAGTTAAAAACAAAAGATTATATACTATACAGCTCATTATCGACGCTTTGAATATATCGTAATAGTCGAATCGGAATAAAATCGAAAAATGTCTCACTGTCGTCGGAAGTAGATTTCCGAAGTTTTTAAAAGCTTATAGTTCCAGGTTATCCTCACCCTTATTTTGATGATTGGTAATCATTATAATAACGTCAACTAATTAAAGAGCTAATTCCCAACCTCACCCCCCCCCCCCTCCCCATCCCAACCATGACCCCCACATCTAAACCTGACCCTAAACCTAACCACAACACCCCGGCAACCCTAAATCTAACCACAACCCCCTAGGGTGGGCCTAAACCCAACCACAACTCTCCAGGAAGCAAGTCCCACCCCTACTGAATTACAAATTTCTTAACAAAATTACGAATTTCTTATCAACTTATTTAGGTCGTTTCAAACGTCGTTCTTCTCAGGCGCCGAACCCAATACAAGCATTAAATGCGACAGAAGAGCGATGTTTGAATCAATTAAGTGCGGCAAGATTGTATTAGGAGCGGCAGATTGTAGTTGGAGCGGCAAGGCCTGTCGCGTTATGCGACGTTGGAGCGACTCTGATTCAAACGTCGAACTTCTCATGTGCCGAACCCTCTTCAGTCGCTCCAAAGTCGAATCTAATTGTATTCGTACATTGTACATTCGTACATATTGGTTCGGCGTATGGAAAGAGCGACTTTTAAAACGGGCCTGAGTTACTTCATTTATATAATATACCACAAGATAAAGCAAATTGCAATTTAAAGACTTCGTCTTTAAATGAATAAACTCGTTAATTCTTTGGCCCGTACACAAAACGGTGCAAGCCGATTGGTGGCGCTCGGGAGCCTACGGTTACTGCTCGGTCAATTCGGTTTCTACTCGGACGGGTGAGTTTTGGCGCGAAAATTTGAATTTGATTTCAACAGAAATAAAGGAGAACTGGGCATCTTTATTCAAATATTTCGCACAATAAAATGTGCTGCAACTTTAGCACTGGTTTTCTATAGAGCTATTTACCTAAAAAGGCGAACTGGTGTTAAAATGAAGCGACATGGAAAAAATCAATAAAAGGTAGGCTAACGACAAACTCTGAACAGCCATAATATTTCGAAGTAGCTATATTTATAGCACTTTTGTAGGGTTAATCATGGTTATTTGGGGTTAGAATAAAGGTTTGTATAGGGATATGCTTAGGATAAACAGTGCCGTAAATAAAGGCACAGTGAGTATTTTCCTTCGGGTTCTTTGCTCCTTCGTCGTTCTGTCTATTTGAAAACCTCAGTCAAATACTTTCCCATACAGACTTCGCACTCGGTTAAAAAACATTCTTTACCAGTGAAATAGAGTAGATACTTTTAGTTGAAAATAAATGTTACAGGCCGCTCACATACAAAAGCGACAAAGCGAAGTCAGCCCAAACACTATACGCGGTAGGCGGTAGGACACCTTCAATTTTGAAATGGTGATGTCATTGTGCAATTTTCGTTCTCATTTCGTGAGCATAAAAGATGACCCACCAAGATATAATTTTAAAGGTCGTGTTATGCTCCATCAAAATACCTTTTCATTTCATATATTTCAATACGTAAATGATTAAACAATTATTGTTTTCGAGTGTTTGGATTCCCCTGATGAAACATGATAAATGAGTTGTTGATATGGCATTTCAATCCAGCGATTTCAATTGAAAAATGCAGTTGAAATAAACCATCATGAGTGTGTATGTGTATGTGTGTGTGTGTGTGTGTGTGTGTGTGTGTGTGTGTGTGTGTGTGTGTGAAATTTATTCATACAGCAACTTGTATCATCTAATATCTTGGGTGGGTGGTACTTCAGTAAAACACGCTAAAATCGTATATATCCAACTTCAATCAGGTGATTGAATGAACTTTTGTAATTGGCTGATTATCTCATGAATTATTCATTAATAAGTCATGGCATTATTCATTAATAATTCATGGCATAATCAGCCAATTACAATAGTTCATTCAATTGAGATAAACAAAGAGTATGATTTCAGATGGTTCTTCTTTCAATGTTATCAAATCAAAAACTATAAGTAATTATAATTGTTAGTTGAGGAAAACGTCGCATGCTTAAGCTCTTTAATTGAAAATGCTTCGGACGATAACAAGTATTTTACTATTAAATAGTAAATGGTAGCAACTCGCAGCACTTCACTTTTGATAAAAACTTCTAGTATACATGTAATAAGTTTCGTTTGTTCTTGCTGTACAAGATGTCCTAGGTTGTTAGTCTCAAAATTCCGAGTTCTTAATGGGACTCGAACTCACAACCTTCCGAATACTAATCGAAATATAGTAAGGTTAGATATACTGCCGAAACATAGAACGTATATAGGAGTCCAACGTTTCGCCCTTCGTCAGAGAGAAAAGTGACGTTTAACCTTACTATATTTCGATTGCTGTTTCAACACTGCCTACGCAGCACGCTACTTTTATTACACTTCCGAATACTAGACGTACGCTCTCCAAACCATTAAGCCACTAGCACTCAGATGGTAGACCGAGGTTGTTTATGGTATTTAATAACTGGAGCTCAGAGTTTTTGACTTTGACAAGTTAATTACGGTAGCTTGTACAGTAAAAGGAAACGAAATTTTACCATCTTCAAGCTGAACACACTATATACTAAGTAAGAGTTATACACAAAGGATGAAGGCTATATATGCTATATTACTTATAGCTATATATTATTATTAAGGCTATATATGCTATATCACTGTATTACCATTGCAAATTCACGGGATGTATCTGTATATATACCGGGTATATATACAGTTATAGGTATACATCGTAGATACATCCCAACGAAAAACAAAGAAACCGACCCAACTATTAATAAATAACGTAGTTTACAGTCCAGCATAGCTACAAAATAATGGACGTTTTTATCCTAATCTTTCAACCCAAAAGTTTGTGTACATTTTCAATATTACAAATTAATTGCTTTAATAACACTAAACATTTTGTAGGCTGAATTGTGAAATACTCGACTGAAAAAATCATAAACTATATTTACGTGTAGATTTTGACTTGATAACATTTGAAAAGGAGAACCATCTGAAAACATACTTTTTGTCCATCGGGACTGTTGTTCATTCGTATATGAAATGGGAATATTTTTATATAGCTTTAAAATGATATAGCTTGTTTGCTTATCTTTTGTGCTCGCCAAATGAAGCGGAAATTATAATGACATACTATTCTAAAATTAAAGTTGTCTTTCTTAACAGGAAGGCAAATTATGTTAAATTCGAAACTGCTAAAGTAATGCATTCTGTGGATCCAAAATAGCTCAGTATGTCATTGTCTTGTAACTCTCGAAAATGCCTGGATTTGCCAGTGCAGTGCCTCCTAGCCGCTTGGAAATATGGCCCTCCCAAAAAATCATTTGCATGTCTTGATTATAGATAATCAATAGATTGTTTTCACTCACGTGATCGGTGGCCCCATTGGGATGGTGAAACAATACGAAATATTTGAATAAGAAAGAGCTAATTCCCATACCGTACACCAATATGGCCGCCATTTCATTGTTTTGGTACACCAATATGGCCGCCGTGACGTCCGATGAAAACGATCTATTGCGGCTCCTATACTTCGTGTACCGGATACAAGATAAATTGGAATCAATTGACTGAAAAGCTTACTACGTTTTGTCGTTTTCCTGGGAATAGTTCAATTCACATTTCTTTCAAAATTTAGGAAGATTTTTTGAAGAACGCAGCAATTCAACTGATCACAAAATTCTATATTCAATACACTGTAGTCAATATAGCAGCATTAGATTTACCTGCTCCAACACTGTTACGAACCATCGCCATTGACCCACGAACACGGATGCCAGCGGGCCTAAGAATGGACAGGATCTACGAATGAAAACAACAAAATACTGGAAGTTACTCTCATCGTTATAATACGTCAACCAGATAACAATGACTATACTTTAATTTACTGCATGACATTCGTCATGATGACAAGTGTAAGAAAAAATGGCCTACATGCATGCAGTAGTCTGAACAAACCTTAAAGAATCCGGCAACCGCAGCCGCTCCAGACTTGTCCCTGTAAGTGATGGAATATTGTTGAGATTCTGGCGACCGTTGCGTGTCTAGTTTTACACAGTTCTCCAAGTTACAATCTAGTTTTGTTACTATATAACATCACTGTCGCTTTGCATAGTTTATTCGTTTTACAAGTGTGAACTTACCTGTTCATACCAGGCATATGTCCACCAGTCTTTATGTCTGCACCGCCAGTATCGTAAGCAACACCCTTTAAAATGAGAAGAGACAGTCTTAAGAGGTTTTTTGCTCCGTTATTGTTCCTATAACAATATTTTTAGTGTCGTAGTCGAGTGCCATTCAGACTCAGAGCAAAGCTTGGTGGGTTGGTTGGTTGGTTGGTTGGTTGGTTGGTTGGTGGCTTGATTGATTGATTGATTGATTGATTGATTGATTGATTGATTGATTGATTGATTGATTGATTGATTGGTGGGTTGGTTGATTGACTTGTGGGTTGGTTGATTAATTTGTGGGTTGGTTGATTGATTGGTTGGTTGGTTGGTTGGTTGGTTGGCTGTTTGATTGGTGGGTTGATTCATTGGTGGGTTGGTTGATTCATTGGTGGGTTGGTTGATTCATTGGTGGGTTGGTTGATGGATTCATTGGTGGGTTGGTTGATTCATTGGTCGTTTGGTTGACTGCTTGGTCGTTTGGTTGATTGATTGGTGGGTTGGTTGTTTGATTGGTGGGTTGATTGATTGATTGGTGGGTTGATTGATTGATTGATTGATTGATTGGTTGATTGGTGGGTTGATTGATTGATTGATCGATCGATTGACTGACTGACTGACTGATTGATTGATTGATTGATTGATTGATTGATTGATTGATTGATTGATTGATTGATTGATTGATTGATTGATTGATTGGTGGGTTGGTTGGTTGATTGATGGGTTAGTTGATTGATTGGTTGGTTGGGTGGTTGGTGAGTAGGTTGGTTGATTGGGGGTTGATTGATTGATTGATTGATTGATTGATTGGTCGATTGATTGATTGGTCGATTGGTTGGTTGATCGATTGATTGATTGATTGATTGATTGATTGATTGATTGATTGATTGATTGATTGATTGATTGATTGATTGATTGATTGATTGATTGATTGATTGATTGATTGGTGGATTGATTACTTGGTGGGTCGGTTGGTCCTTTCGATGGCTGGTTGGTCTCCGCTACACTACAGTACTACCAGCAGTATTGTTGTTGGTTTGTTTGTTACGTTAGTAAATTATTTTCAGTTTCAAGTTGGTAAAGTTTCACTTATTTTTTCTGTACAAGCTGATATAAGTAGTTAAACTCTGAGCACCAGACGATAGTCAACCCCACACGTTCCGAGTACTACTCAGATGGCAACCGAGGTTGTTTATGATATTTATACCTGTAATAGTACTTGGAAGGTTGTGGGACTTGTGGGTTCAAGTCCCGTCTGGAGCTCAGAGTTTTCTGAGTTTAACTAATTACAACAGCTTGTTTATTTGTTCCTGATATGGCCGTTGGTAAATAAAGCAGTTAGCAAAAATAAAATATACCTTTCCAACCAACATCAGAGTGGTATCAATCGCCGACCTTTGTAACGGGTTGTACTCCAAGTCAATCACGCGGCCTTGATGGCGATCAGTTACTGAAAAATAACGATATACTTTTATGCCTAGTAGTAAAGATCACCTCACATGCTAATAAATCTAACACCTTCTATCAAAATTCATATATTATAGGACAGCAAGAACCTGGAACGTGTTACCAAAACGAGTTGCAACTAAATATAAGGTCCATAATTATACCTTCAAATAATACTTGCAAGGATGTTCTCAGGTAAATTCAAAGATTGCTATTAATATTATATAGAATGTCGTTGGAAGTTCGGCGATATTGGATTGTTCTTAAAAGGGCATTAGCAGTGGCGTAGCCAGAGAAATTGTGACGCCTAGCCGGGCCTGTGTAGCGCTTTCTATAGGAAGGTCCGGGGGGGTGCTTCAGCGGAAAATTTCTAAATTATCCAATCTCTGAAAGGGCATTTCATGCATTTTGAGGGCGCTATTCTCGTATTTTCAGCTGCGGTACCGAGATAGATTCTGTCTTTAGTTGGTGCTAAATTCGTACAATCGTATACAGATAGCAGATTTTTCAAATTAGTTTCTTAAATCGCGCGTTAATTTATTCGGAGATACATTCATTCTGTGGAATAAACTTTAATGCAGGTAGGATACAGAAAAATAATGGGAACAATTATATGTAACTTACGTTAAGATCTGCAAAAGGTTGACCGACGGTAGAGTCGGTCAACTTTACGAGTCGCTTAAGAGTTTCACTGTCAGTTTATTTACAAAATAATGTGTAAAGACAAGATAACATCCTGGTAAGATACGTTTTGGAAAACGCCCATGTTCGTGAATACTGGACCTGGGTCTGGCTACGCCACTGGGCATTAGCAATATTAACTACTTAATAACCGAGAGTGAGGTCTTTACGGTAAAATATTAAACCGAGGTCGTGCTGTATTGACCGAGCGATAGCAAGGTTATCACCGTTAAGACCGAGGTTTATCACGGTCGAGGTTATTAAGTAGTTTATTATATGGCACTTTTTATTTCAAAATCAATCTTGTATTTCTTGGTCTTCGCTTCCTTTAGCTTCGTCAAAACACCAAACTAGCGTTATTTTTTTCTGTTTCTTTCTCGTCTGGATGCTAGAATTTACTTTTATAATGTTCATCGTCGTCTATTTCATCTATTTTCGCCGTTTTTCGGCAATAAAAGTTTCTTATAATATAAATATAATAAATAAAAGGGAACAAAATAATGTAAAATTTAAAGCGTTTAAATATAATATAATATAATATAATATAATATAAAAGTTTCTTATAGATCGTTTTCATCTGACGTCACGGCGGCCATATTGGTGTACTAAAACAATGAAATGGCAGCCATATTGGTGTACGGTATATATGGGAATTAGCTCTTTCTTATTCAAATATTTCGTATTGTTTCACCACCCCAATGCGGCAACCGATCACGTGAGTGAAAACGATCTATTAGGATTTTTTGTTTGTTTCCAATCGTAGAGCATTTGTAGAGTCTTTGCTGTATCTTTTTGTTCCCCTTTATGCATTTTTGTGCACGGTGCACGGTCACTGAACACATTGTATTTTAGTATAATGAACGAATTGTCCAATAGCAACGTTTCAGTTCAATCACTCAACCGTGCTATTTAAATATTAATAAACCTAAAACGAAGGATGTGCACGGTGTAAGGTACGGTTCAACATAAAATTACAGCTCATTATAGGCGCTTTGAAGTTTGCCGAGTTTCCAGACCATATCTCGATTGACTCTGAACTGATCAGGGATCGGAGTGGCGCCCACCCCTGCCTTAGGGTAGTAGCCATCGAAAGAGGAGCCTTCTGGCTGCATCCGACTGCAGTCAATCAACTCAATATAAATAAAGTTTGTCTAATTTGAACGAACTCGTAAAATTGTAGGGAAGACCTTTTGTAACTTTTCCGTACCATTCTTCATTTTCGAGATATTTCTGTTTGTTTGATATATGTTTTGATGAGATAGTCTCTGATGTCATAACCAGCGTTTCCACATATATACCATATTCTTCAACTTTGTTCAGCAAAATCACTTGAAAGTGTGCACATTCTCACTTCGTGACACTGTACATTTCATGTTGAGCAATCATGGAGAAATAAGTGATTTGGTAAAGCGCGTGAAATTGGACATTGGTTTAAATATAAACAAGTAGCAACAGCCTATGCACTACGACAATTTCTAATCGCGGTTCTTACCACTAGCAGCCCTGTCGACACTGGCAAGCAAGGGATATTTCTTCGTGATTATTTTTGTTCCACTTGTGACGGTTATCTGCGTTGAAAGGTATAGATACATAAATAAATTCCTTGCGCATGGATGGATGGATGGATGGATGGATGGATGAATGAATGAATGAATGAATGAATGAATGAATGAATGAATGAATGAATGAATGAATGAATGAATGAATGAATGAATGAATGAATGAATGAATGAATGAATGGAAGAATGGGTGGATGGATTTAGATGGATAGGAAGGAAGGATGGGGAGGATGGATAGATGGATGCATGGATGGATGCATGGATGGATGCATGGATGGATGCATGGATGCATGCATCCATGCATGGATGGATGCATCCATGCATGGATGGATGGATGGATGCATGGATGGATGGATGCATGGATGGATGGATGCATGGATGGATGGATGGATGGATGGATGGATGGATGGATGGATGGATGGATGGATGGATGGATGGATGGATGGATGGATGGATGGATGGATGGATGGATGGATGGATGGATGGATGGATGGATGGATGGATGGATGGATGCATAGATGGATGCAAAACGAGTGAAATATATACCAGAAACAATGATTTCGATCTGTACCTTAATGGTTGGGTCATCAAGAACCTTCTTCACATACTTTTCCACTTCAGTTGTACAAGAGAATTCAGGATCAGATGCTGCGATATCCCGACACACAGTCCTAACACACACAAACAGACTAATCAACTTTCATCATGGTGACTATGAAATCTTTGTGGAATATTAAGTCTTCGTTGAACCTCCACAAACCCTCTATCGGTTTATGAGGACATTTGAGCACTAAGATCCCTCATTGCCATATTATTACATATAATAAAGCTACTCCGATCCCAATATTTTTTTATGTAAGGGACTATACATTATTTATAGCCGGGGGGGGGATGGGCAAAGAGAAAATACCTTGGAGCGCAAAAATTTTTCAACCCCAACAAAAAATGCTTTCATCCCACTACTGTTAGACAGAAAATTTTTTGCCCCACCCCTATACCTATCGTATTGCATAATGCCAGGTGTTAACCCTCATTGCTATGGGTACTTTACATATTAATTTACCTTGGCTAAAACCAGATGATTTCATTCATCAAGGTAAAATTTTCATGGCAGTCAAAGTATTAATTAGTTGACCGTGGTGAAAAGAAAAGGAAAGTCAGGAGAAAAAATCGAGCAGGTGTAAGAACAAAAAAAAAGAATTATTAAGTCAGAGAAATAATACTGAGGAGTCGGAGATTTGTAGCAGCAGCGACAATGTTGCAATTGACATTTTGACAGATGATGAACAGTATAAATTCAACCCAATTTTGGGCTTGCAATTCTTTATTCAGAATGAGAGGGGATTGATTGGTCTGCATGCTATTATAAAATGATTGCCCAAAATTAGAACAAATTATGGTATATTTACTTTCAAATATCTTTCCTCTAAATTTTGGGAAACCATTCCTTGCTATTTGAAGGATTTACCTCTCAATTTTTTTTCCCAACCCGTTTGGCCCCCACCCCTGCCATAAATAATGACCGGTCTCTAAGTATAAAGAATACCTTCCAACTTCTAATGCCTTCACATAATCCAGATTTTTCTGGCCAACCTAAATGTGTATTGAGTAATAATATTTTTAGTGTGTTAGATGTTTCGAGTGTATGTTACCCGACCTGAAAATAATTCCCCTCTTAATTCATTCCAACTGTCAGCTCACCTTCACGTCCTTTCCGTAGAAAATGGACAAGATGTCGACTTTCTTCGCTTTTTGTGTATCAAAGACGGCCACTTCAATTGGCTAAACATAACATTAAAAAATGTAATGGATTTCTTTTCTGTAAACAAAATAACTGACGAAATCCAGACAGGTCCTTTACCGGAAAATAACGGACCGGTATGTGTCGCGTCTCAGCCAATCCGGGCACGCGATTTCACCAAAGTTAAATCTGCTAAATAAATACTGTGGAACCCCGCTATCTTGAACTCTCAAGGGAGAACAAGCCACGGAAAAGAAGATTCTGAGTAAGAGAAATGAGCCAATTTCACATTTTAGTCGAAGAGTTACGTTTGCACGATAGGGAGTACTTTTTAAATTTCTAAGTCCTGAGAGGCTGGAGCATCTAATTAACTGGTTGCCCTATATATTGTGAAAAAAGAATGCAGGAGCAGAATACCTCTCTCACCAGAATTGGAATGCGCTATGAGATGTGGACTGCGTTGTAGAAAATTATCGCCGATGATCGCCGATGCATGTTCTCATATGTTTTCAGGTCGGCGACTATCGCAAGAAACAAACTTTTTTGTTTTCTGCGATTGGATCGCCGTTGAGCGCCGACGGTCGCCGATGACATTTGAAGCACGATCGCCGATCATCGGCGACATATGAGAACTATAGGCTTTAAGCCCGCGGTCGAGGGTAATCCTCGGGTTTTTTCTCTCTGGGCTCTCCGGTTTCCCTCTCAGTAAAACCAATGTTATAAAGTGTTCCCAATTAGTTCTGTGAGCTAAATACATTTGACACTTAAATAAAGTTTACATACATACATACATTAAAGTTATATTTAACCCTTTATTGCCAATGGCGTTAGCCAGAGTAAAATACTAAAGACATCGTTGGGCGATAAAGGGTTAACCAAGATAGCCTATTAACCCTTTATCGCCCAGTAGCCACTCCATTGACGAGTAAAATCGTCTGGCGTTAGCCAGAGTAAAATACAAAATACATGCATCGTTGGGCGATAAAGGGTTAAAAACAAACAAGCAAAACTTACTGTATAAAGCGCATGCAGTGCACCGAGGGCAGACACGGTCCATGCGTTTTCAAACGCGGTACTAGTAGGAATAGCAAGAACTGGCTTCTTCGAGCCAGCTTTAATAGCTCTGTTGAAATAAAAGAAAAACAAACACATTTGCTGACTTGAGAATTGAGTAGTTTGTAGCTTAGTAATGGTAAAGTTTTTAGTTTGTTAATCGGATGTAATGTTTCTTTTGAAAATATACCGGGTGACACAAAAAAGGGCATAAAATTCAAATTAATAATCATAAAAATTGATATGTTTTCTCTATCAACATATAATTTCTCTTAGTGAAATAAAAGTAGTGTGCTGCGTAGGCAGTGTTGAAATACAAATCGAAATATTAAGTAACGTTTGAGTACTGCCGAAAATATTGAAGGTAGATTCTAACGTTTTGAGCGAAGGCCCTTCGTCTGAGAGCAGTACTCAAACCTTACTATATTTCGATTTATAATTTTTCTTAGTTTGAGAGAGGCGAATCGATATAAAAATATACAACTTGATAAGGTTCAATAAAGATCCATATATAATATAGATAAGAATACATATGCAGAAAATAGTTTGTTCAAAAAAGTTAAAAATCTGACGTTAAACAAGTCAAATGAGGTTACATGGTGGTTAAGAATTACCCAACTTATAGGACAAACACGCATACATGGCAAATCGCGGAAATAACTCCAGTTAGAAATTAGTTCAAATTCAAATATTTTGATTTTTTTTAATTTAATGCTCAGAAAATGTTCTGCAGTCCCAGATAAGGATCAAATCCGGTTCAGCTAGATTTGGATGGAGAGCCAAGGCTGCATATTCATATAGTCATATATATGTGCTTCGTACTGGCAGAATATACGACTATGAATTCGCAACCTTGGTCCTCTATCCGAGACTCAGTAGCTCAGTGGTTAAAACGTCTAACTGGTCATTAAAAGATTGCAGGTTTGATCCTGTCTGGGGCTGCACAAACAGATTTTGAGTATTTGAGCTTGTATTGACGAACGTCCACTGAACGTCTGTTACATTACACCAAGCTCGCAAACACATGCATTTCATGTATATGTACCACCAGTAATTTGGTTTGTGTTTAAAAACAATGAACAACCACCATTTGTGATTTTTTTGCCTAAAATATTTGAATTTTCAATTATTTAATCATTTGAGAGAACATGTGCGTTTCAAGTGTTATGTCACGTTTCTTTTATCTGTATATCAGTAGTATAGAACATGAGGGTATGGGGCCACTTTTTATTATTTTACCAAAGACAGCCCCCAGATGATCAGATTTAGCAAGGAGGGTCGCCCGAAACGGTGAGCTTTTTTAAAAAATTTTTTAAGTATAAGAAAAAGGGACGAAAAGAGACCAAAACCAAAAAAAATAAATTTGGAATTCATCAAGAAAGGATGTTTGAAAGGGGGAAAAAATTTTCACGCCTCCAAAAACCCATTTTTGTCTGCTTATACTTCAAAAAGTGAGAAACGACCCACCCCTTCCAGACGCCCCTGCTGGATTTGATATGAAACACCTCAAAGCGATCAGGGTTGTGGTTTTGACACACCTTACTTACTCTCCGATTTCTGCTCAGATACTTTTGTCTTGTGTTGGTACACATGTTTTCCCACAGTTATACCACCAGATAGCAGTCCGAGACATGGTATGTACGGCGTGATCATGGCTACAACCTTACCAACGTCACTTTTTAACAGTTTGTCTTTTTGTAATTCGTTGTCTAACTCTTCAGAGCTTTCTACGGCGTCCAAACCACCGAGAACATTGGAGAACCTACTGATTAACATATCAGTCAGGAATTCATTAGCCCTTTCCATCCTTCTGGCCTCATATTCAGCGTATAGCTTATCCACAACCTTTACCGACGCCTTTTTGATGTAGCCAACTGACTGAGTTATCTCACCGTTTTCTGATAATTTTATCAGCTCACTCCTCTTACTGTTGGTGTCATCGGTTGGTGGAGGTGTTGGGTTGGTTTCCTCAGTCTTTTTCAGATCATTGACGAGCTCATCGACGAGGTTGGGGATCTCAGTAGGTATTTCCGTTTCTGGCTCCCCAACAGATGTTTCAGCTGGTTCTGCAGCGGGTTCCTTGACTTTTTTTCCAACTCTCACCGTCTTACTCTTCTTTTCGGCCATCTTACTACAAACCAGATTTTGGGATGACCACCTTATACGCGTACGGATGCCTTAACATAATCTCAAGCCTAGCGTATTTGTTTTCTTTTAACTTTTTAGTTACCTCCATAACCTCATCACGGTCTAAACCACCCAGGTAGTCATCAGTAATAACCCTCATATCGGTTTTGTTAGGGTTGTAGAACGTTACCAACTTACTGATATTCTCCCTATAAGGTTTTGTGATAGCCGTTAGCTGTTGTGTGATTACAATAGTTGACAGATTGTAGTGTCGGGCGCTGAAGGCTAATTTAACCAACTCACTTGTTCTGTTCTTTACGGGTTGCCCACTGGCACAGTCGTCGAGGACTATCAATGTTTTGGATCCTTTGAATATCCGAACAATATATTCTAGCACAATTTCAACGTCGTCCTGACTACAATCCACAGCGATGAAGTCCGGGTCGGAGGTGTATTTCCAGGTACCATAGGTTTTGTTCCAGCTGAACGTCGGGCAGAGCAGAACGATGTAGTCGAAGAACCCGAAGTATTCATCTTCTAACATCTTCAGGAGATACCAGGTTTTTCCACAGGCCGTCATACCAACGATCAGCATATTGAATGGGTGGTCCATTTAATAGTGGATTGATTTTAGATTCTTATTTACCATATTTACCAAACCATCACTCAACACAAAGATTCGACAGACTACGTTAGCCACAGTCACCTTCTTAGTAATCTCAATCAGGACTCCAGACTGTGTATTAACGATCCTTTTACCAGTTCCAACACTGTCACGGTCTTCAATACTTCTCAAGTCAATCGCCAAAGCGAAAGCGTCCTTGTAGAACTTTTGGATTGTCATAAACTGATCTGTGTTTTCCTTCCCACCAAACAGTCTTTTAGCTTCGTCATAGAACCGACTCTTTGGGATCCCCTGACTGAAGACAGCGTTGGGTACACCCTCAATTGTTAGCTTAACGCTCTCAATGTTTGGATAGACGTATTTCTCACTATCAGTCCGGATCTTGTTTGTGAACATCATCACAATACCTTTCATAGACTTCCGTGGGAGGTTAATGTGTTCGTTGATCAGGGTTGATCCAGCCAACCATTCAGTTGACTTCATTAGCGTCACATGTTCGTAGGACAACGACCGACCAGCTGTGTACAGTGAGGTTATTTCACTGGCGATGTCGGTGTTATCAATCGTCTCATATTCCAGTTCAAGGTTTTCTAGTGTGTACCCGTCAACGGTTTCACTTGACTGGGCCACCATGATGTCACTCGCTTTCGGTAAACTGATGACATAGCGGAAGTTGTTGTACATCTCAAAGGGAGCATAGAGTCCATGGTCCCCGAGGATCTTATCCAATCTCACCTTCATCCTCACTCCATGGATTGTGAGCATCAGAGCGTCAGCTACCTTCTCAACGTCCCCAGAAGAAGCCCCACTGTCGTCCTTGGACATCAGCTTTCTCAGGTTCTCTGGACCAATTCCGTACCCAACCATCTGATCTCTCACACTCTTCGGTAACCAGAGATCCCTGTACACACCGAGAACACTTTCACCTGTGTTGTCGTAAACAGTCTCGCCGGCCAGCTTAACAACCAGCCTTTCAACCAGAAGCCTGGAGAGATTGTTTAGGAACCACGACTTGGTGTTCATGTTCTTAAAGTCGAACAATAGATGAAAGCTACCCGGGACCAAACAGCTATCAGGTTTTAGCTTTGGTATGTCAATGTAGAGGTCCTCACCAGGGTTGACTTTGTTGGGGTTCATGGTGATTGTGTGTCTTGTCCGGAGTCCCTTAATCTCCGACATTCTCGCCCGTCTAAATCCAGGTAACAGCTCTGTTTGACTTCTGTTGGTCATATACTACATAACAGGTTTTATTTCCTGTTTTTCCAGTAGTCATACAATAACCACGTCATAGCTATGGCGAGAACCCACAGATTGTTGGCTAACCACGCTATTCCTTTTGCTCCCCATGTCAGAACCTGTGCTATCAAGCTGAACAGTGGCGCTAACAGAGGTCCCAAACTCTTACCCAGGTTAGCGAGTGCCTTAGCGAAACCACCAACGGCTCTAGCTCCCCCCGAGACAGTCCTTCTGGCGGCAACAACTATTGTGGTTATGATCCCAGCTATGGTGATGGCTATGGCAGACAGGCCAACCATATTTTTCTTAGCCCACTTCTTAAACCTTTCCAACCTATTTAGGTCGTTGTTTCTCACTTCATTTTCTAAGATAGACACGGCTTCCGTATGTTCAGGCCTCTCACCAATCCTAATTCTTATGCTGTCTGCCTTTAATTCCGCTGTCTCACTGACGCTTCTGTAGAACCGTTCCTTAACAGGGTCGGCCTCTCTTAATGCTTTTAGTCTGAAGTGATCGACCTGTTTCTCAAGAAACTCAATCTGATCCTCATCCGTACCCACAGGGTGGAGTGCTCCAGAGAGTTCTCTTACTTCCTGTTCGGTTAGGAATATTCCTTCCGCCTGTTCTCGTAGATACTCCTCTCTTTCTCCAATCCAATCGCTGATCGCTGAGCTGGTTCGTGAGGCTATATCATCCACCACTTCTTTGGGAAGTGTTGAGTTGCCGGTAATTTCCTCAACCGCTCCCTCAGCCGTATTGTAATGTTCAATTCTGGCTTTCTCTAACAGTTCTTTGAAAAGTGTTATTGATTCGACCACGCTTTTTGATTTGTTTTTACTGTACCTAATCTCACCACTTTTAGACACTAAAACTTTTACACCATTAAACCATGCTCCGGTGACGCGACCCTTTTTGTTAAAAGTAAACTCAGTTTGTTCTATTATGTTCTTAGATGATGTACCGTCTCCCTTATTTATTTTAACACCTAACTTTGTCAGGAAGATCTCCTTCTTATCACGTGTAATAGACCTTTTCATTGACCCGACATCACTACCAATGTCGGGCACTACATCTCCAACACGGGTCACACGGTCAGAAGGCTCGAATATGGAATAGCCCGATTTGGGGTCCTCATTGTTATCATCTATGAAACCCGTCTCGTTGATACCATCTTCCCTTTCCTCTTCTTCATCACGCTCACCCATTTCGATATTAACTCCTTCCTCAGCCATTATATACTAGCCTATATACAACTCAAGCAGGACAGCCCCAATCCCAGCCGGTCGACCTACTGAATGATCATTATTCCCACGAACCCTAAAGGTCATCTTACCATAAACACCCTTTCGAATCTCAGCTTTCGACTCAATGTCTGTGTAGTGCTGTACACTGCCTTTCAGACTCTGCTCAGAGGTTATTGGAAGAGTACCAATCAGATCACTCCTCCTCCCATTGTCCAGACTTCTCTCACTCTCAACAGCGTCACACGAGATCCTGACATACCTCAACCCTCTGTTGATGTCCACCTGATTCGGACTGTTCGTCCACCCACCACCACCATTTATCACATCGTTTTCACCAAAACCCAAAAGAAGACCCATCTTTCCGAGTTTCAGCTTTTCCGACGTTTTCACCTTAGAAGTTCCGTTGTAAACATTCTTTCCAAACTCAACCGTCCCCAACAGACCCCCGGCTAAACCCTTAACAAACGTCTCTATCGCGTCAAAGCTGAAATAACCCTCAGGAGCGGATGTCTCCTTACCATCAAACGACACCGAATCGTTCAAACCTGATACCACATTGTTATAGTTCCAGTATACCGTAGCTTTCTTCAGCATCACCTGTGGTCTTGGACCTGTCACCATGATAGGCTGTTCGAAGTAGACAGTCTTCTCACCGTTTTCAATGAATAATGTTAACCTCATTACCCGGGTATACATTAACCCAGGTTTTGTACGTCACTCTCGGGTATCCATGAGTTGTGCTTATCACCATAACCCAACCACTTAACCAACACCATCTTCCTTCCACCAACTCTCTTTCTCCTCAACACCTTCTCAACCCTATAAACGTCATCCTTCTTATCCACCGGCGACAACTCCTCCTCATAGAACTTTCCAATAATCGGCTCACCCTCAGCGTCCTCTATCTCGTAAACGTTCGGATCACCACGGATGACCTTCGTAATCCTGAAGATTTCCTCAGTGAAGTTAGCCTCATAACCTTTCGTAAACGTGCTCTTGTACTTTGACACCCTTACAGTGTCTCCAACCCGGAACCTGGGTAAGGGGTGATCACCAAAATGATGACCGAACAACGTATTCCAGACCTGATTCTCGTTTGACTTACTCACATCCTTAGGCTTCAGCATGACGACACTGTGTTTTGTGTTGTTATAACCCTCAACGAGGTCATCCAGGACATCAATCCACCTATAAGTCCCCTTGGTGTAGAAATACTTCCACATAGCAGTCTTAAGTGTTCTGTTAAACCGTTCGACAATCGCTGCTTTCTTGTCCGAAAACGTACTGAAGTACTTAACACCACGCTCCTTCAGTAGACCTTTCACACCGACGTTATAAAACTCCTTTCCGTCGTCGAACTGAGCCAGGTCGGGGTAGTCACCAAATCGGTCTTTGAACTGTTCCAACAGCTTATCCACAGCCTCGGTCATGTTTTTCGTGTCCTTCCTGTAAACGGGAACGGCGAAAGCATACCTACTCAGAATCTCAACAGCCGTCAAAATCCAGTAATACCCCTTATTCTGGTTCTTATACTTCCCCATATCAACCAGGTCCATCTGTATCTGCTCACCGAGGTGGCTTACGAACGTCTGTCTGAACTTATGCCTCCTCACAACCGGTCTATACCTCGTGTACGTGTCCTGTGTTTTCAGCCAGTCCCTTACTGCCTTCCTACTCACATCAAGACCTTCCCCCAATGCCTTCTGGTACAACCGTTCAGCCGACTGATATCCTGTTTTCGGATTATACCATGTATCTCTCAATTCCTGTTCCAGCCCAACCCCAGCGTCCATATAACCTAACCTATGATATATGGATAAGACCCTGAGGGAGTTTTTCACCAAATACCCATACGCCGATAGGACCAAGTTCATAACTGAATCAGTCTTCGGTCAATCAGAACCTGGTGTGTTCTTTGGACCTGTCGGTGACTCATACATCTACACTGGTGACGCGGAGTTCAGGAGCAATAAAGACTACACCAAGTATTTAACAATAAATAAACCACCGCCTAGATTTCCAAAAATATGGTTATTAGGTGGTCACGTTCAGACAATCCCAAAAGGAAAACAACACAGATCAATGTACAAAACACATGGGTCATATTATTACTATGATAATTTTCCAACGGAGTATGTCCTGAATTATCCAGTCAATCAGTTTCGGGTTTATGTGAATGAGACAGAGTGTTTTCAAAGTGACCTCCCACCGTTAGATATAAAAACTTCCTCATACTCTAAATGGGACCTAAAAGAGAAGTATTACCAGGCGCTTGTGGGGACGTACGTCGCTACATATGCTTCTGGGGTGTCGTTACTTCATCTAACACCCGGTGATGACGTTCCACCGGAAGTTACGTCACTTTTGAGATTTCATCTGTATTTCACAATAAGAAGAATTATGAGAGAATTCGATGTAAAATCAGACTCAGAAATAAGTGACATTATGAGAAGCTATGGTGCAACATTCCTGATGGAGGAAGATAAGGCACCGAGATGGACGTGGCAGGAGGTAGAACACACGGAAGACCCCGAGCACTCAGTAACAGAGTGGAAAGGAACCAGGAGGTTAAGAGACGTTAGTGGAGATTTTAAGAAATTCGTACCAAAGACGAGTGATGGCTTAACCTCAAATGGTCTCCTACTCCTGAATCAGAGCATAGAGGCGTTTATTTATTCCATTCTTGGTGCTCAGGCAAAGACAAAACAAAGTATATATGGTGATAGGGCGAGTGCATTGGAGACCCAGAAAGTGTTTAGGCAACTGGTTGAGGATAGTATTATCAACTACAACACAGCTACATGGATAAACAATATGAATAGAGCGGTGACAGACACGAATGTCGTCCTAAATCTGGCAGTCTCACCAAGTCTTTGGCTGTTACCATCCAACCTTATAATTCTTAAAAATCCGATCGCTGGCTACAACAACAAACTACAGGTTGCAAATGACAGTATGAAATTTGGTGTGAACCATGGTATTAATTACTTCACGGCTCACATCAATCCAGACCCCCAAAAAACTCATCAGGATGGTGGAAATCATCTTGATTCACTAGACAACACCCGACCCCTGGAGCCCACACCAACCGACCGAAGTCTAGAGACAGCCACACCAACCCCAAAGAAGGCACAACGCCCCGCCGGTCAGGACGGGGGACCAGACAATGAGTTGGAAATCCTACTAGTCCTAACAGCTGTGTTTGGGTATCTGTTCAGTAAATACGTCCTATAGTATATGAGTCTGTTTTATGGTTACAGCAGACTGGACACAGTGACTGATGAACATCTCAGCGACAGGTTGAGAGAAGTCCTTCATACGAAGCCCGACTACAAGGTCATCTTTGACCTGAACGTAACCAGATCCAGTAAGAACGCAGTCTCCAGACTCAATTTTGTTGATTACATAGAAGACAGGGACGGTGAGACCGACTCGGCCATGTTTTGGAGACCCACCAGTGTCAACCCACAGCTAAACACCGCCGGTGACCACCACTTCCTTTACCCTGAGTCCTCAATAAGAACAGCCTTCCAGGCTAACGTGCCCAGATTCATGGGCACCGATGTTTCGGTCTTTGTCGTGGTAAAGAGGAATAGTGTGAGATCGGCGTCGGGTGCCTGGGAAACAATTGTTTCCAATGCCAACGTTAACGATGGTAGAAGCCTTGGGTTTAAAGCTGGGGTGAGTAATAGACTGGTTTTTGGTGGGATGACACCGACTAGGTTTCGTGAGTGTACAATTCCAGCGAAGTTCATCGGGAAGAGGGTTCTAATATCTGCCCACTGGCTATCAGGACTCAGGGTGTCACACGTCAGGATAAATGGTGAGATACTGAGGGACTCATACACTATGTGTGACATCGGACAGCTGGGAACACCCTACCTGAGTGTCCTCGGGGTAAACAGCTTAAAAAGTTTTTATTCAGACATCAACCTTTACGGTATGAGGGTTGTGGAGGGTCGTCTGGGAGAACCCGAGATCGGGAGGATTTGTAAGGGGGTTATGGTTGAGTACGGTCTGTAGCGCGTCTGGGTATCTGTCCTATAGTATATGAGTCTGTTTTATGGTTACAGCAGACCAATCACTAACAAACAACTCAACGACAGACTGAGATCTCACATAAAGACCCGTGACAGCAGAGTTATCTTCGATCTGAACGTAACCAGATCCAGTAAGAACGCGGTTTCCAAACTCCCTCCCTTTGTTGATTACATAGAAGACAGGGACGGTGAGACCAGAATCAACTCAGCCATGTTTTGGAGACCCCCTAGTGTCAACCCACAGATTAACACTGCTGGCGACCACCACTTCCTTTACCCTGAGTCCTCAATAAGAACGGGCTTCCACGTTAGCATACCCAGATTTATGTTCACCGATGTTTCGGTCTTTGTCGTGGTAAAGAGGAACAGTGTGAGATCGGCGTTAGGTACCTGGGAAATGATTGTTTCCAATAATGACAACAGTCTCGGTAAAAGCATTGGGTTTAAAGCTGGGGTGAATGACAAACTGTTCATAGATGGGTCGTCACCACATAGGATTCACGAGTGTACGATTCCGGCGAAGTTCATTGGGAAGAAGGTTCTGATATCTGCCCACTGGCTATCCGGAGTTAGAGTGTCACACGTCAGGATAAATGGTGAAATACTAAGAGACTCATTTTTTATCAGTAACATCGATCAGATAGGAACATCTTATATGGATGTCTTCGGGTTAAACAGTTTCAGGAAGTATTATTCAGACATTAACTTTTACGGTATGAAAGTCGTAGAGGGTCGTCTGGAGGATTCTGAGATTGAGAGGATTTGTAACAGGACCATGGTTGAATATGACCTGTAATTAGAATGGGGAAAAAGAGGAAAAGCGTCGTCAGCTTCAACCACATTGGTAAAAACCTCCAATCGGCTGAAGTGGATAAACTAACCCGACTCTATTCGTATTACCACAGGTTAGCGACCTGTTACAAGTGGAAACACACCCGACTGAGAAGACTGAAGATGATCCTCGAGACGGTCTCTATTGGGTTGACTGTGGTTGGGGGAATAGCCGGTGGTGTTACAGCTAACCCACTGATCCTCGGAACTATAGCCGGTCCTGGCGTTCTGATTCAGGGATATATGACCAAGTCGGGAATGCCTGGCAGACTGGAGAACTGTGAATTCGCTCACGTTAGCTACCACAAGGTTCTGACACAGATCAGAAGCTTCCTACGTGGAGCCCAGTACGACGAAACGGTCTTCCTATCCGACGTCCGTGTACTCGACGACATTGTGACTGAGGTCTGTCCACATTCCGACAGTATGATCACACGGTACCATAGGACCTATGACTCAGCTGAGCCTGTCGGGCCTGGAGGACCTGACTGACGATCTCTGGTATGTAGACGTCCCGACCGTTCACACGGGCCATCCAACCGTGAAATCCGCTAGGGATCCCATTGAGGGCATCGACTACCTCAGACTCATCCGGACCGAAGTCTTCCCAGTCGAGGGTAACCACCTTAGTCCCCTTAAGGGCTATGTCCTCAGTCATCTCCCCCATATACCTTTCCACACACCTGAGGTAATCCTTAGTCACACCGGCTTCACATTTCCGACCTCTCCTAAGCATTCGGTTGTGGCAGGTGTCAACCGAGGCTCTTAGGAATAGTAGGGCATCAGGGGTTGGGAGTAGATTGTTTAGTGAGTGGAAGACCTGGGAATACTCAGAGAACTGTTTGTCGGTTATCCACCCATTACGCCAACAGTTCTTAGTAAAAACCATACAGCTGTGATGTGTTCGCTCTACGATCACATTCCTCCCTTCGTTGATTAACTCCAGAGCCTCTAGGTAGACGCTTATTCTCTCACCGAGAAACCAGGTCTCCATCTCATACGCCCACCTCCCGGGGTCGGCGTAAAACCTTTCGAGGTATGGATTGTCGTCAACTGGCTCCTCAGCAAGGTAGTAACCATTTCTTACGGCGAATGGTTTCACGAACGTTGTCTTCCCCACACCAATGTTTCCGTCGAGGGCGATCAGTCGGGCACCGGACTCTGTCCCAGTCATTATACCCCAGGTATAAGGTACGGCCCTAAACCTCCTGTATTTTATATGAAGATTCCAAAGAGACTTAGACGACCCATACTGATTATCTTCCACGCTCTTAGAAGAGCTATCGGGGTGATGAGACATTGTGTTAGGAGGAACCGTAGGGGAGAGTACTACGTGACTGAGTCTGTTGTTGTCTGGCCGACAGTCTTAGAAACCCCTACAGATGATCCCACAGACTCCCCACAAACAGCCTCAGAGATTCCTATAGATGGTCTCATAGATTCCTTAGAGACGACCTCAGAGATTCCTACAGATGGTCTCACAGATTCCCCAGAGATTCCTACAGATGACCTCACAGATGAAACATAGATTAGTGTATATAGATGGCTGACGAGTCTGAAAAAAACCCGGAAGTCCCTAAGATAACATCAGTGGTTAAGACGGAGAGAGTCAAGGACCCAAAACGGGTGGAGGCTGGTAAACGGCTGGCTCAAATATCGAAGGTAGCCAAGGAGAGAAAAGCCAGGGAGCGGTTGGCGGCTGAGATTGGTCCTGGGGTTGGTGGTCGGTCAGCCTATTACGGATATCTAATCGGAACCGTTGGGTTGGTTATCGGTGGGGCCTCACTCTATTACACTATGAGGCAGGAGAGAAGGGAGGTTCAGAGGCTGAAAACCATTGATGAGGAGAAGGTAATGGAAGGAACCGTCGAGCCACAGAACCCCGTCCAGACCCCTCCGGTTTTAGACACCTTCGACGAATGAAATATGTGTTAGTATAATGTCAACCGACCGAAAAGAACTGATGAACGAGCTCTACGACGCTCTCCTGATTACAGGCGGAGCTGTGGCAGTCTCCATGGCTTCGAAGAAGGTCTTGAGGGAACCTTTGGGTACTCCTGAATCCATAAAGGGTACCGTCAAGCTGGCTCTAGCCGTTGGAATTAGTACAGTTGGGATTAAATATGCTCAGTCGAAGGGGTATTTACCGGTTGACCCTTTTTCGAAGCCTAAGTAGCCTAAGGGGGTTCCATATGCAGTGGTTACTATGAGCGTGGAGGTTGAGACACGTTGGATGCCCCCTATGTCTAGGGGAGAGAGGGATGTACGGGATGCCCTACGCGCTAACAGAATTGAGGCGATTAGGGAGAAGACATTTGATGGGTTAGTGGGGTTGGGTGGTGGCCTTTTGAGGTATGACTTCGCGTTACCTACTAATAGTGGTTTCGTATTGATTGAGTATGATGGTGAGCAACATTTCAGCCCCTCCACCTGGTCGGGTAAGTTTACCCAGGAAGAGGCAGAGAGGCGCTTTAAGGTACAGAAGATACACGATCGGATGAAAGACGAGTACGCTGAAAACAACGGTTATCAGATAATCAGAATTCCGTATTGGGAAAGACGTAACATCCGTTCTATTATCGGATCTCTGTGACGGAGTGTATTATCTCTAGTTATATATATATGGCTAGTGTGGTTGCTGGTGGACTGTTTAACGCCTTGGCCTTCGCTGGCGCTGGATTCCTGTTTTCGAAGTTAAATCACACCGGATATGAAGCTGAGATTAAGAGACACAACCACGCCCTCGAGAAGCTGGCTAGGGCAAAGGAGAAATGGTATGAAAGCGAGGTGGGTAGGAAGGATAGGATACGGAGGCTAAGGCAGGAACTATCTGACGCCAACGCTGACATCAACACAACGAACCACGCTCTGGATCTGCTGAGGGGTAGGTTGAGACAGGTTGAGGCCGTCGGGTCGTCCCAACCAAAGCCTGAGTTGTCTGACTATTACAAACCATCGGGTGAGATGAAAGATTATCAGACCCTGTTTATTGGGTCTGTTGGTTTGGTTGGTGGGTATTTGGTATCTAGGTTTGTTTTGTAGGGGTTAAGGGGTTCTGAGGGTTTAGTTATAATGTCTGTTTCCTGGTTGGACTTACCGAAAGGGCTGAGGGATTTACCGTCTTCAAGCGTTGAATGGGTCTGTAAGCAGATGGGGATCGAAGCCCCGGCTTGGGATCCACCCAGATGTAGTACGAAGTTGTGGTGTGAGGATTGTTCCAGATTCCGTGTGAGGGTAAGAACTGAGATGTATTCCTGTCCAGGATGTGGTGATACGGAGTACGGATATGTTGTTGGGAGATATCAGGCGGCCGGTCGTAGAAGTGAGCATTCGAGGAATAGTTGGATGAGGAAGAGACTAATCAGAGTTGTCAGGGACACAGCCGTTGACGTTGTCTTATCCGACTTTTCCAAGGTTCTTCGGGTGATGAGAAGTAAGGGTCTGATAAGAGGTCGTAATGTGTCCAGATACAATTATTACATCATCAGATTGTGCTCAAGGAGAGGGATTGGGTTACTGGGTGGTATGAAGGATCTTAGGGAGGGGAAAACGAAGGACTTGTTTGATAACAATCTGTTCGGGATTGTGTATAAGGAACTTGGTTGGGATCGTACCCCGGACAAGTTCTACACCGAGTGGTTGGAGCGACACCTAACGGAATGTGATCACCCCTGTTATAACGATGGATCCAGATGTCATGATCCACCAGGACGACGACTTAGACCCTGATATGTTTGACTATCCTGACGATATAGACCCTCGTCTCTATGAGAGACTAATCGGTTATGACATAAATCAGTTAGACAGAGCCCTGAGGGGTAAGACTAAGTCGTTCAGTTGTGCTGTTGTGAGTCAGCACCCGCTGGAACAGGTAAACGCCCTCAGGAATGACGTGGTACGGCTGCTACGTCGGGAGCTGGTTCAGATGAGGGGGTTGAAGTTCGCTGAAACGCTGGTTGTGACGCTTGAGAAGGAGGTGTCCGGTGGAACAACTTATAAGACGGCTCACTTCAACAGCCACATCAAGACTATAATCAACGGCGGTGAGATCGGTCAGGACGTTGACACCGCGAATGAAGAGGTGGTGGCTAGAATAGCCCGGTGGATAAGCGAGGGATCAGGCTGGACAGTGGAGTCAGTCGACGGTCACTACGTTAATCTGTAAGTTTCCTGTCTCACAACACCCACAAAGGGTGTCTAAGTACCGGGACCATGTTGACGATTTGGATTATAGTGGAATCAGCTTCCCAGTGAGTCAGAGACAGTACAACCGGGTGGAGAAACAGAATGAAATACGTATCAACGTCTTTGGTTATGAAAACGGGCTAACCTTTCCGGTTTACGTATCAGAGGAAAGGTTCACCGACCTTATGAACCTCCTGATTATAACCAACGGGGACAACAGACATTACGTCCTCATCAGGGACTTTGATAGGTTTATGTACAACAAAACAAAACACAAGAGGAAAAAACACTTTTGTGTTTACTGCCTCCAATGTTTCAGCTCAACGGAGGTCCTGGACAGACATAAGGTTGTGTGTATCAGTGTGAATGGTAAACAGGCTGTTAGGATGCCTGAGAAGGGTAAAAACGTGTTGAAGTATAGTAACTTTCACAAACAGTTAAACGTTCCGTTTGTTGTGTATTCCGACTTCGAGGCGATCACGAAGAAGGTCGACAGACCGGAGGTGCCGGAGTCAGACCGAGAGGAAAAAGAGAAAAAACCATACATGGAGAGATACCAGAGACACACCGATTGTGGTTATGGGTACAAGGTTGTCTGTTGTTATGACGATAGGTATAGTAAGGATGTTCAGGTGTACAGAGGCCCTGGTGCTGTCAACAAGTTCATTGGAAAGATGTTAGAAGAAGTGGAGTATTGTAAGGGTATCCGGAAAGAACACTTTAACCAGGACATGGTTCTGACTGATTCCGACAGAGCGGACTTCAGAGACGCTATAAAGTGTCACATCTGTGGGCGAGAGTATGTAGCAGAAGACGTTAAGGTCCGGGACCACTGTCATGTAACGGGAAGATATCGGGGATCGGCCCATCAGCTTTGTAACAGAAATCATAGAATGACTGATAAGATACCAGTCATCTTACACAACCTGAGGGGTTATGATAGTCATCTCATCATGGGTGAGATCGGAAAGTTCGGACAGGAGATTAACGTCATTCCGAATAATATGGAGAAGTACATGGCCTTCATGTTAGGTAAAAACCTTGTGTTTTTGGACAGTTTTCAGTTCATGAGTAGTTCATTGGATAGGTTGGTGGGGAATCTCCCGGGGGACGCCTTCCGATACACAGCCGAAGAATTTGGTCCCCGGTCGGACCTGATGAGGACGAAGGGTGTTTACCCCTATGACTACATGGACAACTTCAGTCGGTTTGAGGAAACGGGGTTACCACCAAAGAGTGAGTTTTATAGCGTGTTGAATGATGAGGAGATATCAGACACTGATTACCAACACGCCCTGGGGGTCTGGGAGTCGTTTGGGATGAGAACGATGGGGGACTACCATGACGTGTATCTAAAATCAGATGTGTTGCTGTTAGCTGACGTCTTTGAGAACTTTAGGAAGACCTGTGTTCAGTACTATGGGTTGGACCCCTGCCATTATTTCACCTCACCTGGGTTGGCATGGGACGCTATGCTGAAAATGACTGGGATTGAGCTGGAGCTGATGACTGACATCGACATGTTCCAGTTCATTGAGAAAGGACTGAGAGGTGGTGTCAGTTACATAGCCAATAGGTATGGGAGGGCGAACAACCCATATATGAAGGAGTATAGTGAGAACGAGGCTGTAAAGTATATAATGTATCTGGACGCCAATAATCTGTATGGTTGGGCCATGAGTCAGTGCCTTCCGACTGGTGGATTCAGGTGGATGAGTGAGGGTAAGCTGAGAAACCTGGCCTGGGAACTTCCGGAAAATGACAGCCGGACTGGAATGATACTTGAGGTTGATCTTGAGTATCCTCCTGAACTCCACGACCTACACAACGACTACCCATTAGCCCCTGAAAAGATGGAAATACGGGAAGATATGTTGTCGAAGTATTGTTCTGAGATTAGGAGGAAGTTCGGTGTCAGCGTTGGTGGTGTAAGTAAGCTGGTAACCAACCTGATGGGAAAGGAAAGGTATGTTGTCCACTATAGAAACCTACAGCTGTACGTCAGACTTGGGATAAGGGTGAAAAAAGTTCACCGGGTTTTGTTGTTCGATCAGTCCCCTTGGCTAAGGCAGTACATCAACTTCAATACCGTAAAGAGAACTGCTGCCAGAAACGCCTTTGAAAAGGACTTCTTCAAGCTGATGAACAACAGCGTTTTTGGTAAGACGATGGAGAATCTGAGAAAGCGTGTAGACGTTCGGTTGGTCACCAGTGAGAGAAAGATGCTGAGGTTGGCTTCCAAACCAACCTTCGTGTCCGCCAAAATATTTAACGAAAACCTGGTTGCCGTTCATAAGATTAAGGAAGTCCTGACGCTGAACCGACCAGCATACGTTGGTATGTGTATTCTGGATCTATCGAAAACCCTAATGTATGATTTCCATTACAATTATGTGTTAGAGAAATATGGAAGTAGGGCTAAGTTGTTGTTTACAGATACGGACAGCCTGACATATGAAATTGAGGCGGAAGACGTTTATAAGGACTTTTGGGCTGACAAAGACATCTTCGACAACTCAGACTATCCGGAGAGCTCGCCGTATCACAACAAATCGAACAAAAAGGTTATTGGGAAGATGAAGGACGAGGCGGCTGGCGTTCCCATAACCGAATTCGTTGGGCTCAGAAGTAAGATGTATTCTTACCTGAAAGACAACGGAACAGGTGGCAAAACCGCGAAGGGAATTAAGAAAAGTGTCACTAAGAAACAGATCAAACATGAACACTACAAAGACACACTATTTGGTAAAAAACAATTGTTTCAGAAAATGAAAACAATCCGGAGTGATAAACATAATCTGGGTAGTTATGAGATAAATAAGGTGTCACTCTCGTGCTTCGACGATAAAAGATACCTGCTGGAAGATGGGATTAATTCCTACGCGTACGGACACCTAAACGCTCCACAAACAACTGCGCATGTGTAGTGTCACGCGCGACACTGGGCATGCGCAGAAGGTCTTGGGGTCTCCCGCTCCTCTAAAACACATACCCCAGAATGACCAAAGAAATAGACGGTCCGACCGGTCTCACTTATTTCCCTTAGTGGGGTAACGGTAGAGGAGTAATCCAGCCGCCATAATCACTATTAAATACTCCCCAGTGAAAACAATTACCTTCCCACCAGCTGTTTGTATTTCTGTCCATGGTATTGTGTCTCTTCCCTTCGACGGATGTAACTTTTCCCATTTCCTAGCCTGATGAACTATGTCAGATCCCTTTCTGGTTAGACCTACCGACAGACCAGTTACTAATGCAATCACTCCCAAACCAATGGCAGTCATAATTCCAGCCTTCCTCAGTTTCTTACTTAGGTTAGCCTTAGTCCACTCATCATAATGTGTTCTGATACCATCCCTGAGCAGATCATCATCCTCTCCAGTTAAAGCCCGTCCGATTGTTTGGAAGTCACCTCCCAGATGTTTCACAGAATAATCGATAACTAAACCAGACTCACTAAACTCCCTGGATATACTTAATATGTTATTATCAATCAGATAGTCAACAAACAGTGGGTCAGTGCACTGTGGTTCCAACTCTAGTATATTTATGAAAAAATCCTCACAGTCCCTATATGCAGCTCTTCTTCTTATCCTCTCAGTTCTGTCCTCTGACACATTATTCACAATGGGGCCATCAATAGAGTGATCAAATTCAACACTATTACGCTCTGAAAAGTCTCCCAAAGCATCAGTGCCCCCAAAATCTGTTTCCTCCTGATCAGGGTCTGGGTCTGGGTCATGATTCGGATCTAATGGCTTAAGCTCAATCTCCTCCATATTAAAATTGTCATGATTACAAAAAGACAAACTGTTGAAAAGTGACGTTGGTAAGGTTGTAGCCATGATCACGCCGTACATACCATGTCTCGGACTGCTATCTGGTGGTATAACTGTGGGAAAACATGTGTACCAACACAAGACAAAAGTATCTGAGCAGAAATCGGAGAGTAAGTAAGGTGTGTCAAAACCACAACCCTGATCGCTTTGAGGTGTTTCATATCAAATCCAGCAGGGGCGTCTGGAAGGGGTGGGTCGTTTCTCACTTTTTGAAGTATAAGCAGACAAAAATGGGTTTTTGGAGGCGTGAAAATTTTTTCCCCCTTTCAAACATCCTTTCTTGATGAATTCCAAATTTATTTTTTTTGGTTTTGGTCTCTTTTCGTCCCTTTTTCTTATACTTAAAAAATTTTTTAAAAAAGCTCACCGTTTCGGGCGACCCTCCTTGCTAAATCTGATCATCTGGGGGCTGTCTTTGGTAAAATAATAAAAAGTGGCCCCATACCCTCATGTTCTATACTACTTATATCTACTCTTAGGCTACGTTTACACGGTACCGGACGAATTCGAGACCGGTCTCGAATTTGTACGGTTTCGCCTGTTTACACGGAAGAAAAATTCGGAACCGGTCTCGAATTAGTACGGTTCCGCCTGTTTACACGGTGATATAGGACGAATTCTAGACCAGTCTCGAATTCGTCCGGTACCGTGTAAACGAGGTCTTAAACAGGCACGTTTGGTGTCATTTGAACACGAAATAATTGAGTATCGCCTCGTCGAGTGCCTTTACACTTCTTCCGCGTTCAAACCAACATCAAATGTACCTTTATAAGAGTACATATGCACAGGAACGGTATGCTTTTTTTTGTTTTAAAAAATATCAAGGGAAAAAAACCACAGTTTTGAAAGTTGGTTAGCTTTTCCCACCAGGTGACACCATCCTATACGCCACTCCACGCGATTTTACGTCATTCATGATCTTCATTTAACAAATAAAACATAAAGCTCCGTGCATATGTACTCTTATAAAGGTTCGTTTGACGTCATTTGAACACGAAAGAAGTTGAGTAGAGGCGATAGCCGAGTGCCTTTACACTTCTTTCGTGTTCAAATGACGTCAAACGTACCTTTATAAGAGTACATATGCACAGGAGCGATATGTTTTATAAAATAAGTAGAGGAAAAATCAAGCTAAAAGTAAGGTAGTTTTGGAATTTGGCGGGCTATTTCGGACAGCTGACGCCATTCTACGCCATTTAACGTTATTCATGATCTCTGTTCTCTTATAAATGCACGGAGCCCAGTCAATCAGGGCTTGCGTAGAGGGCACCTTATTTTATAAACCCTTATAAAAATGCATGGGGCCCAGCCAATCAGAGCGTGCGTAGAGAACACCTTATTTCATAAACAATAATAAATTAAAATGCATTTTTCCATCTTACCTTTTCATTCCATTACAAGCAGCATCATAATAGCGTCTTATGTCATCATAATCTCTGTTGACTGGACCAGTTGGGGAATAGACCTAAGCATATAAAAACGACAAACTGATCAGTTGACGAAGTTTGGAAAATTCGATAGCAAAAGCATAAATCAAGATATACTATGTTTCTGACTGACGTTATGGTTTGAGCAAAAAATCTAGAATCTTTCGTCTGAACCAGGAATCGATCCCAATAGGTCTCTCGTCTGAGTTAAGTTTTCGCTCTTTCTTCTCCAACTTCTTTTCTTGCGTAACAGAACTGATCGTAATTTATGTATCCATTTCTTAATGTTTCTAGGGAACTACAGTACTTATAGTGCCTTATCTTTGTGTGAAGTCTTCGCTGGTTTATATTTGTTTGTGCCCAGAAAGTTGTGGTTCACGACTTTGTCAACGTAAGTTTTTTTGTTCTCCGAGTAAAAACGTCCAAGGGCGGGAGGCTAGAGAGGTTGCATGTAGACCAAAGAATTATTTGGTCGGTAGAGCCAATGGTAAGCAATAAAAATATTATAAACGTTATACTGCTTATAGTGCCAATAAGCAATCAAAGTTATTGCTTACAGCAATGAAAGGTATTGCTTACAATGCCAAATAGACAATCAAAGTTGTTACTTACGATACTTACAATACATTAAGCATTTAAAATTATTGCTTACAATACATTAAGCAATTAAAGGTATTGCTTACAATGCCACTGATCACGGTTAAGAATTTGCAATGATAAGCAATGCTAATAAGCAATAAATTATTACTCATGCACATTATACCAATAGTAAATAGGTTATTGCTAACAATACTGTAATAAACAATACTGCATGTAATAAACAATGAGTTATTGTTTATATACAATGCAAAAAAAAAGTTATTGTTTACAAATTGCCAATAAATAATCAAAACATTGCTTACAATGCCAATAAGCAATACCGTTATTTGTCAGTAACTGTTTATATACAATGCCAAAAAAAAGAGTTGTGGCTTACAATGCCAATAAGCAAGTTACTGAGTTATTGCTTACAATACTAAATATATTATCTACTATGTATACACCCGATTTTTATGGTATGTTTACAACATGAATATAAAAAAACACCACTAAACTTACCAAACGTTGAACTTTGGCATCGATGTCAAGAAAGCTGATCTCCTTTTCAAACGAGGAATCATTCTAGAACAGGTGTATAAAAAGTTTATTTTCTATTTAATAAAAAATTATAAGCACGTCAAAAATTCAGTAAGAAAAAGACAAAACATCAAAAGTTGGGTAAAACCAGACAAGTATATATAATGTGAGGGAAACATTCTTCAAGAGAGCGTTCTAATTACCTGTTTTCTCGCATTCAGTGGCTCCTTCAAAAATTGCAGTTTGGGATCTTCGAAATCCAAGTTTTCGCTGACAAAAACAATGCAGTCGTACTCGGCACTGTTGGGGTTACTCGAAAGAATCACGTCGAAAATCCGTCCATCCAAACCAGTCTAAATATTTTATTAGAAATTACAAAGTCATTTTATTTCAAAGTTATGGTTTTTCTTCAAAGTCAACATCGTATTGCAGTCATTTTATTTCAAAGTTTTCTCTTTTTATTTTCAAAGTCAATCTTATCTCATAAAGTTATTTCATTTCAAAGTTATTTCATTTGCAATGGTGTTACTTCAAAGTCATCAGTCATTTTATTTCAAATTCAAAGTCAATCTTATTTCATAAAGTTATTTCATTTCAAAGTTATTTCATTTGCAATGGTGTTACTTCAAAGTCATCATTGTTTCAAAGTCATTTTATTTCAATTAGTACTTACCTTATTTCAAAGTCATCTTATTTCAAAGTCATCTTATTGCAAAGTCATTTTATTTCAAAGTTATATTATTTCATTTGCAATGGTTTTTCTTCAAAGTCGTCTTACTGCAGTCATTTTATTTCAAAGTTTTCTTGTTTCAAAGTCATTTTATTTCAAAGTCATGTTATTTCAAAGTGACGTTATTTCAAAGTCATGTTATTTCAAAGTCATTTTATTTCAAAGTCATGTTATTTCAAAGTCATCTCTTTTTATTTTCAAAGTCATTTTATTTCAAAGTTAGTTCATTTACAAAGCTCTTACTTCAAAGTCATCTCACTGCGTCATTTTATTTCAAAGTCATGTTATTTCAAAGTCATCTTATTTCAAAGTCGTCTCGTTTCAAAGTTCTCTCATTTCAAAGTCATCTTATTTCAAAATCATCTTATTTCAAAGCCATCTCAGTATTTCAAAGTCATCTCAGTATTTCAAAGTCATCTCAGTATTTCAAAGTCATCTCAGTATTTCAAAGTCATGTCAGTATTTCAAAGTCATGTCAGTATTTCAAAGTCATCTCAGTATTTCAAAGTCATCTCAGTATTTTAAAGTCATCTTTATTGAAAGTCATCTTACCTCCATAGTCAAAAAGTAGTATACTTGGCGTTACTTTGGTTTACTGTTAAGAAAAGGAAAGATATATTAGTAGCTTCATTAATAGTACAAATGAGAAAAGATGATCCGGCGTAAAAAGATTGGGCAAAAACATTACTCATGTGTAACGTTTAAAACACGAGTAGCAGTGGTTTTTATATCAAAACTACGAAACAATACAGCTATAGTTTAACCCCGAAAAACTCGATCTGCGAGCGTTTTGAACAATTTCAAAAACGAACGATCTTACGAGTTATTTGGTAAACTAAACTAACTTTGAAAATTACCTTTTGTTTGATACACAAAATTGCCAGCGTGCATGAAATTTATCAAGAACTGACAGCGAGCGTGTCCTTATCGCATATGAAAGAAACTCAATAAATGTGGATATCTTTTGTTTTATCCGATAAATTTTTAATGAGCTTTTTACATATCTCAATTATCAGACCGTGTAGCTGGTCATTAGAAATTTGCAGGTCTAATCCCTGTCTGATTTCAGGAACATCTTCCAAGTACTTGATCTTGACGAAAGTCTAACAAATGTCTCTTATATAACTTGTGTTGCTGCACGTCTGGTTGTTTTTTCACTCTACTGACATATTTTGGTATTAATTGATTAGTGCATATGCGTTTTGTTTACGGCTGGTCTCTTCTGGTTGTTATTCGATCCTCCAGTTGGTCTGGTACATGACGTCAAGGTCCACAACAAGTTTACTTAGAAACGTTGACAATTCCACGAAAGCACGAGAAAACCTGCAAACTACGAATAAATTGAAAATTCCCGGTATATTGTCGAATATACAATTTTCTTTCGTTCTTTCAACAACAATACTAGTGTTACGAGGGTGATCGTCTATCGAATACAGTTCCGCTGCGCGAGGGTCTCGCAACCAATCGAAATCCTTTTTTTTACAGATAACTAAGAACGGTTATATGTCATGACCCAACATGTTGCTTTACGTATCTTTATTAAACTCTGAACAAATTAGTGTAGTTGGAACTGAAAAGTTACAAATAGAAAAACCGAACGCTAATACAAAGTGAAACGAACGCGTATTATATCATATACCAATACATATAACATATCATAAACTACTTTAACTGAATTACGTATATACGAAGCTATATATAAACAATTAAAACAAAGCCAACTACCACTCAAAAGCTGATCGATAAGACTTGCAGGAAACAGTATGCAGTTTAATAGTTTAGATAAGAATAACATATTAATTAAACCTTGAACCTAATGGGTTTGAAACTTAATGTGTCAGTCAAATACAAGCTTGCCCATCCCCCGGGACACCGCCGGGCATTTGACACATTGAACCTTCTCAGGGGTGGGGCATTTGAAATCAAGTCTTTGTCAGGCCAGGGGTGGGGCATTAGATATATAATATTAATATGTTATTAGTGCTTTCAGCTTGAGTTGGTAACGTTTTTTCGTATGTTTCGTAACATACGAAAGAAACTACAATATAGTAATATTATTCCAATATTCTGAGCCTTGTTCTTTTTGCTCAGCACTAAAAGGCGATTGGGGGATAGCCAGAGCACTCAAGAAACTAGAGTAGGTGGGATTCACAATATCAAAATCAGCATTTTATTATGAGTACTTATTTCAAACACCTCTATTTAAACTCTCCAGGTGTTTGCTTTTCAACCAAGACGCAACAGGGAGTAGCTAATGGTCGTGGGTCGTGGGTTGTGGGTAAAATGTCGTGGGTCGTGATTTTTCCCAAAAATTGTGAATAAATTATAGAAGTTGTATTATTGAAGTTGAATAAATTGAATAGCTATTCGGAGGAAGTGGATATGTTTTGCACAAACATGGCGAAGGTGATTGCATTGTCAAGAGTAATCGAAAACATTAAATATTACAATCAGAAGTATTATCAACATCAATATTAAAAGGAATACGATTATACTAAATAATTTAAAGGTGAATCACAATCGCTACGGCATGCGCATTTATGGAGATATCGACGGGTCATGGGTGAGTTAAATTTGAAACCTGGGCCGCGTTTCCATGCTATTATAGAACCAACCGCCTGAGTGAGCTAAGTGACTCTTGTTTAATCGAAAGCTGATATTTTGGAACGTTTCGCTTAGAATTTCACAAACTTTACGAAGAAAAGTATTCTGACTATGTACTTAATTCTGCCCATGCAAACAAATGTGCGTGAAACTTATTGTAAAGCGTATGAGTGAACGCCATGCAGAGCAATATATTGTAAACGCACACGGCGTTTCCAACCATTCTCGCTAAATTTTGTGTTGTTTTAAGCTATAGTTTTCGAAATATTAGTAATTGCATTTAAATAAGTCCGCGGAAACGCCGTGTGCGTTTGGAGAAAATCAAGACTCACGACTTTTTACCCACGACCCACGACATTTTACCCACGACATTTTACCCACGACCCACGACCCACGACCATTAGCTACTCCCGACGCAACAATCTCTGATAATCTTAATATAGTAAGGTTAGATATACTGCCGAAACAGAGAACGTAGGAGTCTAACGTTTCGAGCGAAGGCCCTTCGTCAGAGAGAAACGTGGTAATCTGATAATCTTAGCCGGCGTAGCGCGCTTGGGTTTGGGGTTGGGGGGATACAGCGACGAGCGTAGCATAATTGAGTGCAACAGAAGTTCAAACTACGCATTAAGGGGGCGATTACATGGACCGGGCTAGCCCGCTTTATATATAAAACACATGTTTTTTTAACATTTCGATTACATGGCAAGCGGGCTAGCCCGGTTAACCGGGATGAAAATGTCCATGTAATCGTTTTCATCCCGGCAAACCGGGCTGAAAAACTGTTGAACTCGCTTCGATACGCGTTCGTTTGCTTGACTGTGTGAATAAATAGTGCTGAAAGGAACTGAAATAGAACATCAACGTTGTTTGTGTGTTCCGTGATCAAAGCGAAGATTTAATAAATTAATTAGTCTTCGTGAAGACGCTTTCCTAGGTTACCTAACAATTTTTTTGTTAACGATGGGCTTACAAAATAAATAATAGACTAATTAGTGTAAAACTGAAGTAAAACTAACGTAGCTTTGCCCTTATTTACTTGATAATTGCGAATTTCGCCTGAAATCATCCCAGCTTACCAGGCCAGCCCGCTCCATGTAATCGTTTCGTAAACTCATCCCGGTTAACCGGGCTAGCTCGGTTAACCGGTCCAGCCCGGTTCATATAATCGCCCCCTAAATCCGCTTATAAAAATACTAGAGGGAGAGGGACACAGTTCAATTACCTAAAACCAGACGATTTTACTCTGGCTAACGCGACGATTTTACTGACTCGTCAATAGGGAAACCCCTGGTAGTGTAACTGTAAGGGTTTAATAAGCCCAGTCGAATGGGGTTAGTACTCCGATGGGTGACCACTTTAGCTTCATGAATTTACAACTGCAGTATCTTTTACAACATATTTGCTGGAATTGTGTGATACAAAAGTGAATAACTTTAAAAACTTTACTATACTCCAAACATTTTGCCATTATTTAAAAAGTAATTTAAAAGGACACTTTGTTAACTATTGGAGAGAGCAGATTCAACAAGGTGGAAACCAAGGCAAGCTCAGAACGTTCAAAAACTTTAACATACATTTGGACTTTGAAAAATACATTTCTGAAATTAGTAATGTTAAACATCGTCAAGCTGTTACAAAACTCAGCATCTCATAGATTACCTGTTGAAACTGGTCGATATACTAATATTCCATACGATGAAAGAATATGTAAACATTGCAACTTAAATGAGGTTGGGAATGAACAACATTATTTAATGCAATGCAACAATCCAAAGTTTACTGATCTCAGAGCTAATTTTATCCATAAACTATATCAAATAAACTATTCGTTTTGCTCTTTCAATAATCAGGACCTGTTTATGTATGATGGTTTCAATGAAAGACAAATCTATAATGGCACTAGTAGCTAAGTTCTGTTTTGATATATTAGCGAATTTTGATCAATTATAATGTATTAAGGTACTAAGACTCTAAGACTGGGTTGCATCGCAGTTGATCAAAGTTTGTTTATCCTTATTGTTACTAGTTTAATATGTTAAATTTTTTGTATTTAACTGTGGTTTGTATGTATCATATGTATACCAGTAGTGGTATTAATGTTGATTAAAATGTTGTTGTGGGGTTTTTCACCAACTAGTTCCATCATAGGGTGCGGGGCCATTGGGTTATCAGTATATCTAAATACTGTCATATATGTTACGGCTCAATAAATAAAGACGCTTTACTTTTTTATTGATAAAAAAGCTGACATGTCAATATGTAAAGTGCTACTGTGGTAAGCTCTTCCCATGAGATCTACACATGTAGTTTTAACTATTTTTCAGATCAGTGAACACACAAGTTTTAGCTGCCAGTTTGAAAGTATTCGGAAACGCTCGGAAACTCTCCGTCCATAACGGAACGCCATGCTTTGTTCTATGCATGAACACCCACGATCTTGTCAAATCGAATGTTATTTACGGCATTGCTGGTGTACATCTTACGTCATTGCCGCCATGTTGGTTGACGTTTTTAAAAGATTTTCATCATCTACAATTATATCATCCAACATGGCGAAAATATCTTTGTCCTTCGAATCTCAAGGGATTGGTTGCACACCACCTGTACTACCGAAACAGAGAGGAGTCTGACGTTTCGAGCGAAGGCACTTCGTCAGAGAAAGGCGTCATAAGCTCTTCTCATGATCGGCAAATGTATTTTTAATTGTTAAAAACGTTAGACTCCTACGTTCTCTGTTTCGGCAGCATATCAAACCTTAATATAATCTAATTTCGATTGTTGTTTCAACACTGCCTACGCAGCACGCTACTTTTCTTTCGTTGTTATTTGATCCTCCCAGGCGCCTGCATGTCTTGCATGACGTCTAATTCCTCAGAAAGTTTATACTTTCTAAACGTTAACAATTACAAGAAACCCGAAAAATACAAATACACATCGGGGGTGGGTTACACAAGGTCAAATACAATTTTCTTTTGACTACAAATTAAGCTTTATCGTCACATCTGCTTATTAGAAGTACTTGAAAACAAGCAGTATATATATATATATATATATATAGTGTTTCAAGGCAAATGAACAATGTCTTAGACCCGATTTAGCACTTACTGAGTCTGAGAGGGTCTTGAATTGCTTAAAAAACAATCTGTCCACCTAGAGGCTATATACGGTTCATTGCCGTAATCATTCAAAATCAACATTGTTTAAATAGGAAAAAGCAACGAGAAATTTAAAGCGAGAACACGAGCAGTGATGTTTCTATCACATGCAAAGTGCTACTACGACGAAATTTCATATTTACTTTTCTGCACAGAATAGATTTGTTGCATGAGGTCTAAAATAAGCATTGATGTAAAAAATACTCGAATAAAACTCTTCAGAAATATTTTTTAAGCTCCGAAAATCGCTCAAACGTTGGCCGCCATTACTCAAACATGCATGTTCCAGGGGAGTCCGCGATCTCTCTGCCGTACTTCCTATCTACGCGTAAATCCAGCTTAAATGAGGTTTACTCGTATATTCTTGGATTCTTATAGTCACTGGAAGATGTTTCGATAAATGCGACCTCTAAACTGAGATATGTATATGAAAATTAGGCATGCAGACTTTAGTACTGAGAATCTGTGGAACATGGTAAAATAATGGCGGCCTCAAAATCTCGAAATGTAAAGCAAAAGTAAAACGTCTTCCGGTCCTCGCAATAAAAAACCGCATGAGAAAAGGTAAAAACCGCATAAAAGTTTCGAATCCGAAATTTTGATCGTATAAGTAGCAAGAGACTTTAAAGTGCTACTATCGAGACCTCACCCCGTTCACACGAGTCTGCAGCAAGCTCCGGTGCATGTCGGAGTGAATTTTGTATGAAAACGTAACTTTAAGTTTAACCAGAGCGACTTGAAATCGAGATGAAAACGAAAGCCAAGATGGGGAGATCTGCTACTTTTTCGCTATGCTTTAGTTTAGTACCCATGCAATACCCAAATTTCCAGCTCCTATCCTGCCGGCTGGCGTTTCAGTTAAAGAGATAAACTTATTCTGCGTTGTTAGAGTTAAAGAGTTAAACCTCTGCTAAGAACTTGCACTACATATGTAGTCTGTGTTGTTTTGAGAATTATATACCTGAATGACTAGCCAGTGGAAATCGGAGAAGATTAATAAGTCAATAAAGCATGTTTCTATTTATAACAGAAAATTTCATTTTGTAAACCTAGAATGCACTACGCTTTAGTAAGATATTAATAATCTTTGAATTGCTCCTCGTTGCTATTTACTTTTGGCTATCTCGCACAGCCCAGTAATAGGGACTTTAAGATCTACGACGTCAACCTTTAGCTTTATAGTTATTTCTGAAAGCTAGTATCCGTATTCATCTAGTTTTACTTGTTATTATTTTGTAAAAAAGTAAAGTAGAAAGATTGTTGTTGTTCGAGAATGGTGTCGACCCTTAATTGAATTCAAACGGTTCGTCCGAATGTGCATATATATAATCACCACCGTACAAACAGATGCATGCTGTGTTTGATCAGATGTCAAGACCAAAATTAAAAGTTCGTTGTATTGTTTCGAAGTCCGGGGGGTACTCCCATATATCGGTTATACGAGGACGTGCCGTTTACAGTGCACGGTGGATTACCAGTTTCGGGGCCTGTAAGCTAAATAAAATTCACGGGTCTTCATGACGATATTTTCCGGAAATTTTTTTGATTTTAGAGTCTCGGAAAAGCCATTTCGTGCATTCTGAGGCAGTGTACGATACGGCCCGGATATTCATGTAACAATTAATCTTAATGATCGAAAAATCCATTCTCTGGAAATTATCGGGGGTTTTCCAGTGTTTGGAGTGTTCAGTGTTTAGACATAGAATAGTTCTTTACATTCCTGTACTTGTCTGGACTCTGAGTTTCTATAGGTAACTGCCGACTGCTGTCGACCTTCCATGCTGTATATAAAATACTTTCATGTGACACGTCATCAGCCCGATCTCTCAGAAATAATTAAGCATGCACACAAACATGATTTACCAAGAAGCGTTATTACGAGAATTTCTAAGAACGAAAGTTAGGGGTTGTTTATATGGAAGCAAGCCAGCCCGCTTACCGGGATAGCCCGGTAAGCGGGATGATTTCTGGCTCGCGTTTATATGAACGAATTTCATCCCTTCTACCGGGATGATTTTACAACAACGACAATAGATGGCGTCGGCATCCCTTTGAAAAATCATCCCGGTACCGGGCTGGCTCGCCTCTCAGTGGAAACTTTAAGTATATCCATAAAGAAGACTGACTATACATGCACTGATAACAAAGAGTCAAGCAAATTTGTGTACTATGATCTCTCGGATATATAAAGGAGAAACGTACGATTGTAAACACGCTAGGCCACATGCAGCTAATGTTCTTTTCCAAGGATTTTTGGGATTTCGTTAATCCCAACAGACCAAAAATTTAATCCATTCCTAATCCTAATACTCTGCAGCCATCGTATCACATTTATAACCCTAGCTTTGAAAAGGGAAAACGACAAAACGTCCACCCAAAGCACTTGATAAATACGGGTACAAATGGTATTTGAGGAATTCTGTGTCTACTGTCTCCTACTCCAGGAAGTATTAAAAGTTACACATTTTGGGGCTAATATACTGCAGTGTACATGTATATATATTATGTATATATTATATTACCCAAACACACACACACACACACACACACACACACACACACACACACTCAACCTACGTTCAAATCAAATCATCTGAGTCCCAGTTAGCTTACTATATACTCAATCTCTTCTCTTCATATATAATCATCCACTCATCTCTGTTGTTCCTTTGAAGCATGCTTGAAGAAGATAAGCTGAAGGCGATTGCCCAACGTAAAGTTAAAGCCATGCAATAACAGTACAAAGACAGACCTCTTTCCTTTACAAAAACTCAAGACTGGCTCAACCGCCCACCGCCGGCTTTGCGCTCTACGCTCAGATGCTCCGCTTTGCGTGTTTCACCATCATCTCAGATGGCCAATGCTGTATAGAAGAATGGCCATTGAAGATTGTAGGCTCTATATATCGATATCAGCGACGATCTCGAGTTACGGCTCTATGTCTGGAAAGCTATGTCAAACCACGCAAACGTATATATATGATACTATACCTATCGAATGAACATTGAGTCTGAGAATGAACAGCATAATTGCCATAAGGAAATGCTTAGGATATATATATCTAGCACACAAACTTATAAATGTCATCGCTCATCCGTATGACTTATTTTAAATTCACGACTCAAGTATTATATATACTTTGCATGCGAATTACTGTTTAAACCTACACACAATGACACGAACACATTCAATTCACTAAGTGCACACACAAGAAACTTAACACACACACACACACATATATATATATGTATAGCCCCACCTTTAATGAAGCTTCGACACCTAACAGCGTGTAGAGTTCCAGCTCGGATGACAGCAGGACAGCAAATAAATAAACGCAATTGCAAGCAGAAATTATACTCTTTATGGAAAACTACGTCATCATAGGTCATTCCCAGCCAGTAAGGAATCGCCAAGAGGTGAATATGTTATGCACTCTTATAATACCCTCTCACATGTCATACATGTACAAATAATCGTCCAATCAAACGTTTACATAAGCGTCACGTACCAATCTCATATTTAAAATACAGCTTTTTTATCCGTTTTCAAAAAAATCCGCGTCCCACGAGAACAGGAAAACGGCGTTTTCAAAATGTTCCAGTTTGGAGACCGTCTTCGAAAAGTTGCGTTTTTGATAACCGCTTCTCCAACTAATGAATAATTCATGAGCTAATTAGCCAATCAAAAACACGTATTTCGTCACGTACGTGAGTTGCAAAACCCCGGTAATAAACGAAAAATTGAATTAATAATTAGGAAATTAGATAATAAACGCTTTAAACAATAAAAAGCGTACATTACAACATTTCTAAATTATAAAAACAGTCAAAACAAAGAAAACTGTATTATTACCACAATTCTAAATTATAAATGCAAAACTCAACACAGAAACCAATTAAGTTAGGTTATATAATAGCACGCCATCTAATTAGGGAATTCTACAACAATAGACTATTGTCAACTGAGAAGTTATTTCATAAACTCGTGGCTCGCGTTTTACCAGGGTTTCCAAACACTTGAGAACAATTGAATTCACTCGACTGTTCACCGCGTGATTTTCATAATTGTTCTCTCGAGTTTATAAAACACTCAAGACAACAAAAACCACTCGGCCGTGCCGGCCTCGTGTTTTCATTGCCTTTCGTGTTTTACAAACTCTCGAGAACAACTATAAAAATCGCTTGGTGAACAGCCTCGTGAATTCAATTGTTCTCGCGTGTTTGGAAACCCTGGTAAAACACTCGCACTCGTTTATGAAATATTACTTCAAAAACCCAATTAATAATTCATGAGGAAAATTCAAAAGAAATTAAAGTTTAATCAGTGTAAAGCTTTATATGTGATAAAGATACCTCCTGATTTACAAAAGAAACAGAGTTCTGACTGAAAGTCTTGAGGTGTGTTTCTTGGGAAACTCGGCACGTTACACAAAATATATTTTTTCATAAAAAAAACGTTCGTTTCTTTCTGGATATGATATGAATCCACTAATAAAAGACCATTGCCTCCGACCATAGCCTCAAACGCAATCCACCATGATAGCGAATAAAAATGGCGGCTGCCGGCTGTACGTTTTACTATGATATTCATTGACAAGACATGAGTTTTGACAAGAGCAAAACATCGTTTGACACGTCAACGGGAGTGTATATTACTAGATAAGAGCTTTCTTCCTATAAATTTTAGATATTAAAGTATCCTTGCTGTATCTACTCCTAAGTCCACCTCTACTAAGTGACTACTTCTTGAAAGGGACCACCTCTTGTAAGGAACCACCTCTCCTATGCAACTACCTCTCATAATTTAGTAACCAGCTCTTTTTAGTCCATCTCTCCTACTGTAAGTGACCACCTCTGGTAAAGGACCAACTCTCATGAGCCACCACCTCTCATGAGCCACCACCTCTCATAAGTCACCACCCCTCATAAACAACCACCTCTCAAAAGCCACCACCACTCATAAGCAACCACCTCTTTTAAGTCCACCTTTTGTAAGTGGAGTTAATTTGACAACTCCAGTGTTGAGACACAAGTTGGGTCAAGTCATTTCAATTAAAGTGTGTAAGTGACCACCTCCTATAAGCAATGACCTCTCATAAGCCACCACCTCTCATAAGCAACCACCTCTCATAAGCCACCACCTCTCATAAGTCACCACCCCTCGTAAGCAACCATAGGCGTAACATTTTGCCTGACTGAAACGGAAATTGCCTGACTTTTGATATGAAAAACCACTAAGTGCCTGTTGTTCAATATACTTTTTCTCCTACAATACACAGATATTAAATTGTTTTGATTACTTTTCCTTATTTTCATCATATTTTTAAATTTTTCCCTATATTTTTGCCTGACTTAGCTTGAAAATTTGCCCGACTTAGCAACATTTCCATTCAGTTGGGGGGGGGGGGGGGCAGCTGCCCCCCTTGCCCCCCAGCCTCGTACACCTATGTAAGCAACCACCTCTTTTAAGTCCACCTCTTGTAAGTGACCACCTCTGGTAAGGGACCACCTCTCATATGTAACTAGTAACATGTACTTCTCTTAAGACCACCTGTCAAAAGTGACCATCTCTCGTAAGTGACCACCTCTCATAAGCAACCACCTTCAGTGAGCAACCACCTCTCATAAGCCACCATCACTCATAAGCAACCACCTCTCATAAGCCACCACCTCTCATAGGCAACAACCTCTCATAAGCCACCACTTCTCATAAGCAACCACCTCTCATAAGCAACCACCTCTCATAAGCAACCACCTCTCGTAAGCAACCACCTCTTATAAGCAACAACCTCTCATAAGCAACCACCTCTCATAAGCAACCACCACTTGTAAGCAACCACCTCTCATAAGCAACTGCACCTCTCATAAGCAACCACCTCTCGTAAGCAACCACCTCTTATAAGCACCTCTCATAGGCAACCACCTCTCATAAGCAACCACCTCTTGTAAGCAACCACCTCTTGTAAGCAACTACCTCTTGTAAGCAACCACCTCTTGTAAGCAACCACCTCTTGTAAGCAACTACCTCTCATTAAATCAACCACCTCTTATAATTAAGCAACCACCTCTCATAAGCAACAACCTCTCATAAGCAACCACCTCTCATTAGCCACCACCTCTCATAAGCAACCACCTCTTATAAGCAACAACCTCTCATAAGCAACCACCTCTCATTAGCCACCACCCCTTATAAGCAACCACCCCTCATAAGCAATCACGGCACCTCTCATAAGGCAAAACCACCTCTCATAAGTATATAACCACCTCTCGTAAGCATACACTCAAATCCAAATTTAATACTAAAATATCTCCAGTAGTTAAATAACACAGTTGACTTGAACCTCTTGTAAACAACTACTTTTAACACTAATAATTTGGATTTACCTCCCAAAAAGCAACCACACAAGAAACAAAATCAGTATAAAACCAATAGTATGATAATAACATTTGATTCTTTACATTGATCACATTAATTCTATGTACTGTACATCATGCAAATCAAATTTAAATATATATCGATCCATATAGCTTGCAACCGTGATTATTAAGAAAAGTTGGAAGCCCTATGAATTTCATAGTTGGTCATATGAAAGTTGCAATTGAGCTCGCATGCTGTTCAGATAGCTTGCCATTTTAGTATTTTCCTTGGACAGGAAGTTTCCCTTTGTCTTGTGAGCTCTTGGGCAGAACTAATGAGTTTGAGACAAAAGAAAATGTCCTGTCCAAAGAAAATTTTCCTGAGTGGAAATGGGCCTTTAGATGGCCGAGACGCAAAAATCTTTTTAAAAAAAATACATTTTGAAACTCAGACTTACCTCAAAATGAGAAATATCTATTCTTGCAGCAACGATCAGGCGATCGGGTGTTTGGATGTGACCTTCGCGTGACCGGAAATGACGTGTCGATTTCATTCCATCTTTTGTCTCGGCCGGAAGCCTGGCACTAGTGTTTGTATTAATTACGAAATTTAACTTTCACATTCACATTCAAAATGGCGGAAGAGTGACAGTGACAGGACGGTTTTTGTAAACTTTGTTAAAACAAAACCCAGTCATTGGTTTACGAGTTGAGTACTGTGTAAAGTTATGTAGATTAACTTGTTCCCCAAGCTCGTCCTCGATCGGGGAATAAATGGCACAGACGAAACCGAACCAACGACTTGCAAACGTTGTCGGGGGCGAGAAACAGCCGGACGTGATTCCCAGTTACCAAGCAGACCCGTCGAGCTTTAGCACGGCCATTGTCGGTGGAGGCGACGAGCTTTATTTCAGTGACTCCGAAGTTCTATCAGGCGAACGAAAGCCCTTATTAGGCGCTGCTAAAAGGAACATGGAACGACTCAGCGAGACCGACCATCCACAGAATATTAACATCAGTGACCCCGAGTTCAGTGCCATTGTTCGCGCAGCAGAGCATGCGATCGACTCGGGAGTTTATCCAGAGAGGATTTACCAAGGAAGCTCGGGCAGTTATTTCGTTCACGACAAAGATAGGGTGAGTAGAACGAGCTTTTTAGCTGTGGGAATCCCGGGGTAGTTTTGTCAATATTTTTTGGGAAGTCTGTTATTGTCGGTCGCACGAGAATGTGTACTTTTGAATGTTAAAGTTTTGTGGGGTTGAACACTGCGGAATAGTCTTCTTTGTGGGTGCTTTTCTTTGTTTTACGCCTTCGTTCGTCGACTCCTGCTGACTTTTCAGTGGCTTAGATTGGTAATTTAGGTGATTTTGTCACCTCGCGAGTCGCGAAGCCACAACAGTCAGTACCAGCTGGAGAGTGCAAATGAGTGATCGTTGCTTTTCTATAAACCGAACAGTAACAATACATTTACACATTTATGTATTTGGTAGCCCAACGATTTCGCCACGGTTTAGTGACTTAATAATCCAGATAACCCATATCCTGTAATTTTAATTACGATTTTATAGTTATTCCTTGATGCTAGGAAAACATTTAGAACCACAGTTAATTAATTATTAACAGTGTTGTTATATATATATATATATATATATATATATATATATATATATATATATATATATACAGTATATACAGTATATATACAGTATATATACAGTATATATACAGTATATATACAGTATATATACAGTATATATACAGTATATATACAGTATATATACAGTATATATACAGTATATATACAGTATATATATATATATATATATATATATATATATATATATATATATATACATGAAGATGAAATTTTGAAAATAATGACCAGATAGCTTGTAATTTTTCTCAAGACAATCCCAATATTATGAATATTTAAATTGCTCACAGGTGAGATAGGCACTTTAAATGATTGACTAAATTGTACAGCTGTGCAGTTAACCCTTTATAGCTTAGTTAGTTTCATAGTTAACCCTTTATAGCTTAGTTAGTTGTGAGTTCGAGTCCCGCTTAGAGCTCAGAGTTTTTCTGAGTATTACTAAACTAACACAGCTTGTACAGCGAACAACTGACAATTATTCCTTTATAGCTTGTCCTATGTAATATATTTGTTGGTTTTAGTTTACTTTTCAACATGTGGTTTGAAACTTTGTTGCCAAATTTCAAACTAAAGTGTATGGGCAACAAAAACAAAAAACTTCAAAAGCAAAATGACATGAATACAATCTAGTGTGTTATTTAGACCCAAAGTATTCCAATAAAACTGAATCAGTATTTGCCATCTTGGATACATTTTTGATATGCATATGATGTCACAAGCTAGGTAAAGCAAAAACTTTAGTAAGCCATACTTTCACATTACAATGATGCATGGCATGGCCCAAAATAAACATGTCATGTTTTCCACCAAAACATCAACGAATCCATCTGCATTCCTTAGCCTTTGAAATTAACACTTGTCTGCGAGATCACTGCAATATGATTGGTCCATTTGCCACTTTTGAATTCTCTAGCCATAAGGTTTAGGAATGCAGATGGATTCGTCAATGTTTTGGACAGAAATCATGACATGTTTTTTTGGGGGCCATGTCACGCATCATCGATTTTGGTAATAAGTCAAACTCATTTTTTGTAGATGATTTTCATTAAACAACAACACTAAAAACATACCACAGAAATTCAGCTGCCAGAAGAATAAGTTTCATCATGTTTACCCAGGTTGTGATGTCAATTAATTAGGCAAGGTCTTACAATGTAAGATGGCAAATGGCAAGATTGTCTTTTGTTGAAATTAGTGATGTTGTTTGGCACAAGAGTTGTTTTAATATTTACTTGGATTACCATCACAAGACAGTTTGTTAATCAGAAATTAAAAAATGATTGTGTATGTCGTGTAATTTTTGTTGCTCTTACCCTTTAAAATTTACACAATGGTCAGAAAGATCTGTTCATTTTGAATGTTTGATTGCAGTTTACCTTTATCAGCTTTGTGGAAAACCTTATTGGTATTGGTGTAATTTCTTTAGGAAATATGTGATTAATCATTCTGCGATTCAAAATAACCAACTTTGCAGGGTCAAAGAATGGCACTGAAATTCAAATTGAACATTTGAACTTTGACTTCTAAATTTGGAAATATAATTTGAAACTTGACAACAAACTTCCAAACTGCATGCTGAAAAGTGAGTTAAAAGTTACAGACTGAGATACAAAATTTTAGATAGAGCAAAGTAAAAAGGCTGTAAACTGCTGAGAATAGTTTTGATCACAAAATATTGACATTTCAAGAAGAGCTCTTTAATTGTATTTTCTTTGGTGAGTGTCTGCATTCAAAATGTCAATATTTTGTTATCAAAACTATTTTTGGCAGTTCACCACCTTTTCACTTTGCTCTATGTATATAGAAGAAAATAAAACTGTATGTTATTGAATGATTATGTATAATTATAGATATACAATCATGCAAGCATCCCAGCCAACTTAAGACACAAAAACTGTTATTTTTCTGGTTTAACTTTTTTCTTAGCATTTCAGTTGAAATAGTAATTTTTCAGTTTTTGCCATACAAGCTGTTGTACTGTATGCTACTCAGAAAATCAGCTGACTTGGGTTATATGATATAATTTTAAGGGGGTAAAAACATGAGAACTTTCTGGGGTGTCCAAAGACATGGCTCCCTGAAAAAATGTGAAATTTAGAATCTCGGAAATGCCATTCTCAGCATTTCTGAAGGGTGATTTTTGAGTTAAGTTTTGACTTAAATGTAATTTATGATTTTTAGCCACTTACAGTATAGCCTCCCTTGCAGTCGTTCTTAGGGAGGTGGTAAAGGGCCATACACAAAATACATGACACTTCGGGGGGGGGGGGATGTGTTTGAACAATAGTCACATAATGTCACAATACCATGAACAACAATGTATTAGAGCTAGCATGAGATATTTACCATGAAAGTGGAGTGATCACTGACACTAGATCCTGAAGGCTCAGTCCAAAAAAGATCTAGATGCAGCACATGCTCTCGAATTACTGCATATTAATTTGGTGTTTGTGGGGGGGGGGGGGGGCTCAGATTCATGTAATTTTTTTTTAATGGGGGGCAATGCCAACAACCATCACAGATTGTCCCAGTGGGGTAGGGGGAGTCTAAAATTGGCAAAAAAAGTGTCACGTATTTTGTGTATGGTTCCAAACCTGTATTACTGTATGGTACTGGTAGTTTGAATTACCCAAACTGGCGTACAGGTGAACAACCCATCTGAGTTCTTAGTCACTTAATGAGTTAGAGATTGCACATTTAACTCTCATCTAGACATCAGAGTTTTTTCAATGCCACTGGGTTGGACTGGTCATTTTGCCTATTCTTTTACAATACTTGGTCATTGTTCTAGCTAAATGGAACAATGTCTTGTCCTAGCCTGCAATGGCATTAACAACATACAACAGCTTGTACAGTAAGAACTCACAAAATTTAACATTTTATAAAGTACAATTTGACATTTTCTGTACACCCCAGGCTCCATGGTATTTAAATATATGTACAGTCATGTAATTTGTTTTTGGGGGGCAATAAATATTTCATTAGGGTGTGTGAGTACTCACCCAGAAGTAATAACTGTATAATAATTTTTATTTTCTACCAATTTAGAAAACCATTGGTGTTTTCAAACCAAAGAATGAAGAACCTTATGGCCACTTGAATCCAAAATGGACAAAGTGGTTGCATAAAACTTGCTGTCCATGTTGTTTTGGACGAAGTTGTTTGATACCAAACCAGGGCTATATGTCTGAAGTTGGAGCCAGTTTGGTCGATGAGAAACTAGGCCTGCATATTGTTCCAAAAACAAAGGTAAAAATTCAATGATTGTGTATTTTTATACTGTGTTCAAAATGAAATGCTGTCTAATTAATGCATGATGTTTATATTTATTTATTTGTTTATTAATATTTACTCTTTTACTTTTTTATTTATTTATTTATTTATTCGCTTGATATTTAGTTTTCTATTATTTTTTTAATTCTGAAGGTTGTTAGATTGGTTAGTTCAACATTTAATTACACTCCACTTGACCGAGCAATGGCTAGCTCCAAGAAACGTGCAGCGGAAAGATTCCCTGACACCATAGGAAAACATGTTAAATTGGGCTTACCTCCAAAGGTACAGTATTAACCTACTGTATTCAGGGCTTGAAATTTGCGCTATCCCGATATCCATAGGATACTAGATTTTCGTTTTGGATACTAGATGTCTTAACTTCAGTATCCCAACGGGATGCAATAAAAATTTCAATAGCGCACAGCCACAGAATCTGAAGTAACGTCTTACAATGCAACGTAATGTCTTAGAACGTAACGTAACATCTTGTAACGTAGCGTAACGTCTTATAGACTGTAGCGTAACGTCTTATAGATTGTACAGTAGCGTAACGTCTTATAGATTGTAGCGTAACGTCTTATAGATTGTAGCGTAACGTCTTATAGATTGTAGCGTAACGTCTTATAGATTGTAGCGTAACGTCTTATAGATTGTAGCGTAACGTCTTATAGATTGTAGCGTAACGTCTTATAGATTGTAGCGTAACGTCTTAGAATGTAGCGTAACATCTTAGAATGTAGCGTAACGTCTTGTAGATTGTAGCGTAACGTCTTAGAATGTAGCGTAACGTCGCATAACGTCTTATACTGTAGATTGTAGCGTAACGTCTTATAGATTGTAGCGTAACGTCTTACAGATTGTAGCGTAACGTCATAGATTGTAGCGTAACGTCTTAGAATGTAGCGTAACGTCTTATAGATTGTAGCGTAACGTCTTAGAATGTAGCGTAACGTCTTATAGATCGTAGCGTAGCGTAACGTCTTAGAATGTCGCATAACGTCTTATACTGTAGATTGTAGCGTAACGTCTTATAGATTGTAGCGTAACGTCTTATAGATTGTAGCGTAACGTCATAGATTGTAGCGTAACGTCTTAGAATGTAGCGTAACGTCTTATAGATTGTATAGCGTAACGTCTTAAAACGTAACGTAACTGCAGGCACTGTCACAAAGTGTTATAGTTAATTTAGTTAATTTTAGATATTGCAAGTTGAGATATTTAGTATTCAAAAGTGGGATACTAGATTTCAAGGAGGGATACCAAATTCAGAAACCCACTTACCTACAGGCATCCCACTTGGATACTGCTGAAAATTTCAATTTTCAAGCCCTGCTGTATTGGCAACGATGTTTTACTTCACTTGCAATAGTAATTTCTAGTCATAGTTACTACAATAACTGTGTTAATGTAGAATGTCCAATTAAGTTAAACATTACAATTCCAAGCAATTCAAGCTAATCTTTATTTCAGCAGTGCATGGTTAATTAAAGTTGTTATATAGCTAGAGTTTCACTGGATGCAACGATGACTGTCATTGGTTGGTTTGTGGTCACATGACCTTAGCTAAATTTCAATGTCTACCGAGCGGGCAATAATTGAGAACTTATTGCCTGCTTGGTCAATAAGTTTTCAATTGTTGCCCGCTAGAACTTTGAACTCTTCACGGCATCCTATAAACAAAAGCTTGTCTGGTACGAAAAAAAAAATTTATAGGTCTTCAAACATGTGTGAAGATTAACTGGAGAAATGTATTGCTGTTCTTTTGTTCTGAGACTCATATTTGTTTGGTTGAAGTGAAATTACGGAGCCAGTCTTTTGTGTACTTTCCCTTGATAAACGTCGAAATTATTCAGCGAAACTCAAGCTACATATAACAAACACTTAATGTCTGATCCCTCGAGTCTTGATGTTTCCCTCGACTTCGTCTCGGGAAATATCAAGACTCTCGGGAAAACAAAACTTTTTCCCTCGGGAGCAGACATATTAAGATTAAGTGCATACTATTTAATCCTATTACTTGCAGGTCGGGTCATTTCAGTTGTTTGTCGAAGGATACAAGGATGCTGAATATCATTTAAGAAAATTTGAAAACGAGGCTCCGCCATCCAAAACGTTGAAAAATTTCCAGTTTCAATTCGAGAAGTTAGTTTGTCTGGATTATATTATTAGGAACACAGGTAAGTTCATAGCTAATCTATTGTTTAGTGGTTCTCATGTACACGCGTACAAATCTCACAAGTTGTTACAGCATTGTTGCCTGAACAATGCCGTAACAACATTGTTATCATGTGTGAACAATAGGGACTTTAAGAAAACACAGCGACTACGACTACGGCAACGTGTTTGAACAATAGAATTTTATGTCATATACAAAGAGCTTTTGCAAATGACGGTCCCAAGAGTAATTTTCATGCCGTCGTGACTCTGTTTGACAACGTAGGAAAAGCATTTTTACGTTGTAAAGACAACGCGGAACCTGAATCACTATAGAAGCCTTAAAAAAACTTGAACTTTCCTCATGTAGCTTACTATATCATAAAAGAACACATACTGGAGAAAAACCTTTTAAATGTGATTTCTGTGACAAAATGTTTGCTCGTTTATCTATCCTGCAACGTCATAAAATGACACATACTGGAGAGAAACCATTCAAATGTGATGTCTGTGACAAATCATTTAGCCGGTTAGGGAACTTACAATGTCATACAAGAACACATACTGGAAAGAAATCTTAATTTTACACTTGTGATATCTGTGACGAAGGAAAACTTAACCTTACTCTCGCGACTAGCCTAGATTGAACAAGTGTATCTCTTCACGAATTTAAGAACAAGGCGAGTCCGTGCGATTATGTATCTTGAAGTTTAAATGTATAATACACCACCATTTAATGTAACTGTTAAACTTTCTACCGTAGCCGTTGTCCGTTGTCTGAATCTTAAAGTACCTAATATTGATGAATTAACAATATTGTTCATCATTGTTTCAACAAGTTGTTACTGCTTGATGAAACCGTTGTTCACGCATGTTGTAACAACCGAAGGACGTTTGATACACCAGTCATGTTCACCATTGTTGTAACATTGTTGTCCATCGCTGTTACTTCGTCATGCTGTTACAATATGTTGTATCATGTGCGAACAACGTTGGCTATAAAAAATGTACTGTTGGAACAACTTGTTGACAACTTGTTCACGGGGTGCAGCACAACATTGTTCACGCCTGTTAACAACCGTGAACAACTTGTGCGTTTTTACGCGCGTAGTTACATGTAGTAACAGTGAGTTTAAAACACTGGTACCGTATGGTCAAACCTTTTAGTTTTTTTATGTCAAACGTTTTAGTGGTACGTGCTTCTAGCGTGCTGCTTCTCACCACTGAAGTTAAGCCCAGTCGAATTTTTCAATAGAGTTAGTATTACGGAAACCATAGACTTGCTCGAAGTCCCCCTCTTAGCGCTAGTTTTTGCGGGCGGGTGGAATGGCGGGCGAGCGGAAAGGCGGGTTCCGAAAGGTAAAAAATGTCGAAAGGTCAAAAATGTTTGAAAAGGACTTTGAGAAAATCTACGGAAACCACCGAAGTGTGGAATGGAGTAAAAAATTCGCATTAAAAATTCGGAGTAAACAATTGCTATTAATAGTTGCATAGACGAGACGCAGGACGATAATACTCGAAAGTTATAGTTAAGAATAAAAGGTTTATAATTATATGAGTAAAGTAAATGACGTTTCAGATGAAGTTTAATTGCACGTAGACTGTACACATTAGTTATGTTACTGTCGAGTGAATCCCATGCACGGACCTCGATATAGTATTATATATTTGAAGTACTATTTAAAACATGAGCAGGAGTGTTTTATCAGATTTATAACCACGAGGGCGCAGCCTGAGTGTTTTAGATCTGATAAAACACGTGATGCGAGTGTTTTGAATGGCTTCAAAAACGATTCGTTATTGGATGTTATGTTCATTAGTATTCTTTATATAAAATTGTATGTTCATTAGTATTCTTTATATAAAATTGTATGTTCATTAGTATTCTTTATATAAAATTGTATGTTCATTAGTATTCTTTATATAAAATTGTATGTTCATTAGTATTCTTTATATAAAATTGTATGTTCATTAGTATTCTTTATATAAAATTGTATGTTCATTAGTATTCTTTCTGACGTCAAGAACTTTTATCAGGTATAAAACCACGGACATGGCACTGATTTCCTTTGTTTCCTCCTCGTGAATTATTAATGAGTTTTTGAATACTGTTTATTAACGTTAGTTCACAATACTCAGGTTGGAAATTCTGAGCGTTTCTAGTGTTGTAGCAATTCTCCCCGGGGACTCCCGAACAATTCTCCCTGGGGACTTCTGGGCAATTGTCCCTGGGGACTCCAGTACAAATCTAACAGGGGAGTTTTTCAGTGAATCCCAGACGGTTATGGTTAGGCTTAGGCCCACCGGGGGGGGGGGGGGGGGTTGTGGTTAGATTTGAGGTTTATGGTGGGGGAAGGGGTTGGGAATTAGTTCTTTAATTAGTTGACGTTATTATTTTGATTACCATCAATTATAACACAAATGTGCTATTAATGATTACCATCAACATTACCAGAAATTTGGGTCATTTGTGCCGCTGCTCTCGGTCAGCGGCTATATTCGCCTAATAATATAATTATGTATTCTAGAATGTCTAATGAGTGTGATTCTACTGTATTCTAGTGTTTCTCATTATTCAGGTCATTGAGTTCTTTAGAATTCGCCTAAATCGTGCATGTATGTACTGTGAAGTCAAGCAAGTTCAAACGCTTTTGGAAGTACTATGCTAGAGACAAATGAGGACCTTTATGTGCTCTCGAAGTACACTGACTCATGCCGAATGCAACGCGAGTCGGGCACTTCGCATCGCCCGTAACGTTGTCGGTCAATTTGGCCAATTTCTAGAACCTGTTTGCAAAGATTACTATGGCTAACACTATGGATAGTGGCACTTTCAGTGCAAAAATAAGACGAGCTAGGGAAGTACTTTGTCGTCGAAGTAAGCAAACGTTTTTTAGTTATATCTGTTCCTTAGTCCATGCTGAAGTCAAATGAAGTCGGGCAAAGAAGAAATATATCACCGTTTAAGCAAAATTTGAATTACTATGTGCTCTCATTATTTACTGTTGAGAATCTCCATTACTATGGTCCTTAATACGCACGCGCGCCACCAACTTGTCCCAAATTTCTGGTAATGAAATAAGGGTGAGCACAACCTGACTCTATAACTGGGTTCTCCCGAGCGATTTTTCCCGGGGAACTCCTGAGCAATACTCCCTGGGGACAACCGAGCAATTCTAAGAGCGCCGCAACGCTTAGTTAAGTATATACAGTAATTCAAACCACACGACGTGAATCAGTTATACTGTAAAGAGAATGTGACAGACATTATATTAATAACTTTGTAGATCGTGGCAACGATAACTGGTTAATAAAATACGATAAAACACCTGTCGTCTCAGACTTGAAAACATCTGGTGAAGACGGAGAGGTAAGAGAAAAAATTATCTGTGTGTGCATGTGATTGACTTATTGGTGTGTCACAGTGGTTAGCGCATGTGGCTTTCGTCTTTGCTATCCATTGCATATTTTTTTCCCAAGTACTTTACTTTCCTCTAGTTGTAATACTAGACCAGTGAGGGCAGACTTGAAAAAGTTTTCAATGTTTCTCAGATCCGGAAGTTCCCGTGCAAATGTTCCTCAAAAGTGTGCAAAGGGAAGCATGAGTGAGGGGGGTGGCTCCATTGCTGTCTAGGTTGTCTGAGGGTCACCTCATTGACAAGTAAAATCGTCTGGCTCTAGACATATTACAGTCATTTGCAACTCACTTTTCACGAAAATCTTCGGAAGTTCGTTTGGAAGTTCACAAGTTTGTTCGGAAATTCGTAGTTTGTTTTGAACTCTGCATTTGATTGGTTGCTTGGTTCCTAGCAGCCAATCAAATGCGTACAAGTTCAAAAGGAACTTTGAACTTCCCAACGAACTTGCGAATTTCGGAACGAACTTCCGAAGATTTGGGTGAAAAGTGAGTTGCAAATGACTGTAAAACAATAAAGAAACTGGTTTTGGCCTTCTCAGACAGACATGCATGCCTCTGCTCGAAATTACAGTATTTCGTTATCAAAACTAATCTCTGCAGTTTGCCACCTTTTCACTTTGCTTATCGCTGCACTCTACTTTTCACTGGTAATTTTGATACCAAAGATCGTTCCTCCGCTTTTTCATGTTTCAATGTTTTTTTTGCATAAAATGCTGTTAGTGTGGATATTATCTGTTGCTATGACAACAATGACGTTTAATCTAACAGTGATCTAACAATCGTTTCGCCGTTTTTCTTAGGAAGAGGACTGGGATTTAGTGGAGCCTCCGGAAATACACATTGCCGCTATTGATAATGGTTTAGCGTTTCCTTACAAGCACCCCGACTCTTGGCGATTATGTAAGTACAGTAGACAGGTTAATATTGTGTTTTCCACATAGCTTTAGTTCTATTATGATAAGTTGTACGTATACATGTAGTGCATGTGGTAGCTCAATTACTCAGAAAAGCTTTCTGAGCCCCCGTCTGGGACGGGGTTCGAACCTGCAACCTTCTAATCGCCGGTTAGTTTATTAGCTCAATGGTAGTTTTTCCAACCATTGGATATGCCGTGTCTTAGCCAGGAATTGTAACTTGAATGTCGAAAATTGAGAAGTTTCGCCACTGACCTATATAGAACTAGACTGCGGGTGCCCACTATATCAATGGCCGGCAATGAGTGGCCAATCCAAGATGGCTGTTTAGCCTGTTTGTGGGTCCTAGTAACCGCTGACTTTTTTTCATAAATAAATTTATAACTGAATTGATCGGCCTTCCGTCGCGGTTGAGCCCACAGTCAAGTAAACAAATTTAGAAGATTATGGTCAGCGGTCGCTAGCATGAGAGAAAAAGCAGCCTATTTCCGCTATTTTTGTTCGGTCAATTTTTCAACAGGACCTGCAGTCCAGTTATATAGGTCAGTGAGCTTCACTCGTGTTCCGTATATTTGTTGACTTGATAAAAATTTATGTGGTGGCATTATTCTACTGTATATATTGTTTCTCTGGTACTTAAATGTAATTCTTTCTTTATATCATTTCAGATCCCTACCATTGGGCGTGGTTACCCTATGCCAAACAACCTTTTTCCGACGAGATCCGTGAACTAGTTTTAAACAAAATCGACAACATGGAGATTGTTCAACATATTGTAGACGACATCCATGAACTTTTTAAGGTAATTTAGTTTGTTTTTTGTTTTTTATTTTTATGGTATCGATTAATGCTTTGTCAAATATTTTTTATGTATAGGAAGACAGAGGATTTGATAAATCCCATTTTGAAAAACAGATGAATGTCATGCGTGGACAGGTTAGTCGAGATTCGACAGTCTGCCGTTACTACTTATCCCCATAAAAATCACAATCACTATTAAAAAACTCTTAAGGTCTTCGTTAAGGCTTGCAGGGTCGTTTCGGTAAAGCGCTTTCAATTCGTCAGAATTTATGCCACAAATATGAAATAGATATCGTTAGAAAGCTATTAATTTGTAGAATACAATGCTGTATTTGATTTTGCGATGAACACAAGCCAATAATAATTTCGAATTTTTCAAGTAAAACCAGAGGGCTTCCCTCGGGGTGACTTAAGAACAAAGCGTTTCGTTTTATTCAAAAAATTTTCGCAGTTCGATTCCGAGATAAATTTCCAGCAAAACCGTGTCAGCGTGTTTTTTTTATTTATTGCCTGGTTTCGAATTTACGACTTATTTTGTTCGAATGTTGGTCGAAAAACAGCATTTTCGACTTTAGTCGTCAATAAAATCGGCAAACCTCCTCATATCAAAAAACGCTGACACGGTTTTGCTGGAAATTTATCTAGGAATTAAACTGTAAATATCTATTTTATTTTTGTGGCATAAATTGACGAATTGAGAGCGTTTTACCGAATTGACCTTGCAACCAACAAAATTTCAAGTTGGAGAAAATAACATTAAAGTAAAAAGTTTGATTAAATTTTGTATATATCATATATCATCATATATTTATTTACATCTAAATGAGCCTTTCTGGCCTCGTTATGAAGCTAAGATTCTTTTGAACTGCAGACACACAAACGAGGCTAGAAAGGCTTATTAAGATGTACATAAAAGAATATCCAAGTTAGTCGCCATTATGAAAGTGGTCTATATATATATATATATATATATATATATATATATATATATATATATATATATATATATATATATATATATATATATAGAAGTGCAGAGTACGTCATTTTCCGCCATTGACGTCATTTTCAGTTTTTCGAATTCTATTGAGTATATACAAAAGCTAAGACAATAAACGAAAAATTGAAAAGAATTCGAAAGAAATATTGAAAAGAACTTGACGCCATAGGGTGAAAATTAAATATGATTTATCGTCATTATACCATATGTACCAAATACCATATATCATATATTGCAGAATTGACAGAATCAGGAACCATAAATTGAGCATTAACTACAGTGCTTCTTTGCCTTTCAGATATTAAATCTCTCCGAAGCTTTGCGCCAGCAGAAAACGCCTTTAGAACTCGTTCAATTACCACCGGTCTTGGTTCAGAAGAAGAAAATGGAAGAAAATATACAACGCTCCTTGCATGAAACCTACACGCAGAGTTTCCATGAGAAGAGACCATTTTTCTCGTGGTGCTAAGCTTGAAGGTCTTTCTGCTGCGTCTGATTAGAAAAGCCTTAATGCGACCGCTTCACTAGCTTCGGGTGTTATTGATGCCGTCGGAGTATATGATTTCTGTGGCTTAATAAATCTATCGACGTTCATCCTTTTGGGGGAACCGTGTAGATGGCTAGGATTGGACTTTTTGAGCGGTTGTTCTAATACGCGCGAAGTTACGCCCAACCAAAGGGGCAAGAGGATTTGTCAATTCCTCTATTTAAAATAAGGACACGAATTCATACCAAATTTACAATGCTTAGAGCTGAAACCTTGGATGATTACGTATAGTTCCAATGTTAAATTATTGGTCTTTAGATTTTTCAAAGTCTGTCTCGCCATTCCACTGCAATGAGATACGGACATAGTCACGCAATTTTTACTGAATGAAATTTCAGTCAATTACATCGTGTGAACCAATCATCGTCTAAATTCTGTATTGAGCTAGATGTAGTAATTTCTCTTTATTGCATTCCTGTCTACGCCAGCGAGGTGCTGACTTGTGAAGCTTGCAGCGCGCCATTTTTGCTGAATGAAATTTCAGTCAATTACGCAAGCATCGTCTGAACTGCAGTGATCGTCTAAATTCTATATTGAGGTAATAATAACCTCACTATAGTCGACCTCTGTCATTGCACTGACGATCAATTTAAATCAGTCTTAGACTTTTTTTCTTCTTGAAAAATTCTTCTGTTGTTGTGTACAGCTTTATCACACTGTATATATAGACATAGCCACACTCTCATTTTGATAAAGTTAAAATAACTCGGTAACTAGAGTTAAAAGTATGCATCGAGTTAAAATAACTCCGTTAAATGGGACGTTTTGGACAATTTTTGCATTACTTTTTTTTTTAGTTTTCTAACTTCGAAGTTGAAATGGCTCCAAATATTGGAGTTTTGTTCACTCCCAGACTGGAGTTAAATTTGAAAGAGTTCATTTAAAATAACTCTAAAAAACTATGGCGTTTTGTTCTATTTTTATAGAATCTAAATTTATGTATAGATTATAAAGATAAGAGCCCAGCTCAAAATTCTTAAATGCAAAGCCATAAATAACAAAGTCAAAACATTTTAAAATAAGTTTACTAACGTTTTGTTGCTAATCTTGCAACATCTTCAGAGTAATAATTGACAAGCGTGAAATTCTATCTATATGTAAGTTATTTACATGTGAGAATAATTAATTAGAACGGCGAACCAATGAAAATTAAGGTGACGTTAATAGATTGTTGTATTTCTTGCGAGGATGTTCTATTTTTCTTCCAAGATTGTATTATTTTTTGCGCGATTATTCTATTTCTTACAAGATTGTCCTATTTCTTGCAAGATTGTTCTATTTCTTGAAAGATTGTTCTCTTTCTTGCAAGATTGTTCTCTTTCTTGCAAGATTATTCTATTTCTTGCAAGATTGTTCTATTTCTTGCAAGATTATTCTATTTCTTTCAAGATTGTTCTATTTCTTGCAAGATTGTTCTATTTCTTGCAAGATTATTCCAGTTTTTGCAAGATTGTTCCAGTCCTTGCAAGATTATTGTATTTCTTGCAAGATTGTTCTATTTCGTGTAAGATTGTTCTATTTCTCGCAAGATTATTCTATTTCTTGCAAGAATATTGCATTTCTTGCAAGATTATTCTATTTCTTGCAAGATTGTTCTATTTTTTGCAAGACTGTTCTATTTCTTGCAAGACTGTTCTATTTTTTGCAAGACTGTTCTATTAGATTGTTCTACGTTTACATGACTGTTCTTTTTTTTTACAAGATTGTTCTATTTCTTGCCAGAATGTTCTATTTCTTGCAAGATTGTTCTATTTCTTGCAAGATTGTTCTATTTCTTGCAAGAATATTGCATTTCTTGCAAGATTATTCTATTTCTTGCAGGATTGTTCTATTTTTTGCAAGACTGTTCTATTTTTTGCAAGACTGTTCTATTTTTTGCAAGACTGTTCTATTAGATTGTTCTACGTTTACATGACTGTTCTTTTTTTTTTTTACAAGATTGTTCTATTTCTTGCCAGAATGTTCTATTTCTTGCAAGATTGTTCTATTTCTTGCAAGATTATTCTATTTCTTGGACGATTGTTCTATTTCTTGGAAGATTGTTCTATTTCTTGCAAGAATATTGTATTTCTTGCAAGATTATTCTATTTCTTGCAAGATTGTTCTATTTTTTGCAAGACTGTTCTATTTCTTACAAGACTGTTTTATTTTTTGCAAGACTGCTCTATTTCTTGCCAGAATATTCTATTTCTTGCAAGATTATTCTGTTCCTTGCAAGATTGTTCTGTTTCTTGCAAGATTATTCTATTTCTTGCAAGATTATTCTATTTGTTGCAAGATTATTCTGTTTTTTGCAAGACTGTTCTATTTCTTGCAAGACTGTTCTATTTTTTGCAAGACTGTTCTATTAGATTGTTCTACGTTTACATGACTGTTCTTTTTTTTTTTTACAAGATTGTTCTATTTCTTGCCAGAATGTTCTATTTCTTGCAAGATTATTCTATTTCTTGGAAGATTGTTCTATTTCTTGGAAGATTGTTCTATTTCTTGCAAGAATATTGTATTTCTTGCAAGATTATTCTATTTTTTGCAAGACTGTTCTATTTCTTGCCAGAATATTCTATTTCTTGCAAGATTGTTGTATTTCTTGCAAGAATATTGTATTTCTTGCAAGATTATACTATTTCTTACAAGACTGTTCTATTTTTTGCAAGACTGCTCTATTTCTTGCCAGAATATTCTTTTTCTTGCAAGATTATTCTATTCCTTGCAAGATTGTTCTATTTCTTGCAAGATTATTCTATTTCTTGCAAGATTATTCTATTTGTTGCAAGAATATTCTGTTTTTTGCAAGACTGTTCTATTTTTTGCAAGACTGTTCTATTTCTTGCATGATTGTTATATTTCTTGCAAGATTGTTCTACTTTTTACATGACTGTTCTTTTTTTTTTACAAGATTGTTCTATTTCTTGCCAGATTGTTCTATTTTTTGCAAGATTGTTCTATTTCTAGGAATAGAACAATCTTGTAAAAAAAAAGAGCCAGAACGTTCTATTTTCTGCAACGATGTTTTCTTTATTTTTGATAATTCCTAACTACAGTACAATTATTTACAAACGTTCTGGTTGCAAAGACGGTTCACATTCCTCGTTTTGAACAACACTATTTCCTTTTGTGTCCATGTTTTCATGTGCAGTGTCGTTTTCCTCCATGTTAACTACTTCTTTCTCAAGAACGTTCTTGTCCTCCATTCCCCATGGTTGTGGCTGGTCGTCGAGAAGTATACAAAAGATCGAAGCTCCAACTAAATAAATTCCAGCCGTTATCCAAAATACTGTCTGCCATTCTGAAGCTTTCTGAAACAATATACATAAAATGGGATGAAATAAACCATACAAAACTTCGCAACTGATGCATTAGATGATAGTCTGTAACTCTGGCGTATCAAATCATATTGACTGTAAAATATATTTCATGAATTATTTATAGTTTTTATACGCGAAATGAAAAGTTTTATGCGCGAAATGAAAAATTTTGTATGCGAAATGAAATGTTTTATATGCGAAATGAAATGTTTTATATGCGAAATGAAAAGTTTCATAGTGAAATAAAAGTTTCATAAGTGTAATGAAAGGGTTTTATTTGTATAGGTAATAGCATGGTTTCGCGTGCAATTTGGAAAAAACATGCACAATTGAGTTTTTTGAAGACTATTTGAGGTCTTTGAAAAACTCACGAGTGCGTGTTTTTTCAAAATTGCACTCGAAACGATGCTATTACTTATTAATAATATACATGAAAATGTTAGGCAAAATGTTCTTCCAGCTACGAAGTTACATGCCACCCATTGCTCCACTTCTCGAAGCTTTAATGGTTGAAAACTGCTTCACTTTGTTTACTAAATACGTCAAACGTTTTACTCATAGCATCTAACCTCTTCTAGTCTTCTTGCAGGAACTTTTATGACAATATTAAAGCAAAATTCACTCTATATTTCATCGAAATGTTCTTCGACAATTCCATGTTTTGGTCGCCATATTGGGTATTCTCGTGTAGGAAAAACCATCCTTCAAAATCCGCATAGGCATTTCATTGGCTTTCCGGTAGTTTCCGGTTGTTTATTAGCCAATTAGAATGCTTAATACTCATTGAAATTCGCACTGTATTTCATTTTTTCTGCACTGTATTACATTGAAATTGCACTCCTCTGGACCAATCAGGATGCAGTAATTTTGTCATGTATATTATTAATTTGAAATTAGGTCTTATGTGTACGGAAAATTTTATACTGTTGAAATGTAAAATTTCATATTTGAAACGAAAATATATAATTCATATTTTAATGAATAATTTTATATATGATATTGAACTATTTGTATACATATAAATAAGTTTTTTCTTTATACACGTGTGACGTCAAAGTGTTTAATTTGCATATCAAAAAAATAGAAATATCTCCACAACGAGGCACGGAAACGAAGATCTGCAAAAGATGTTACTTTGTCGTTTTGAGAGTTCTTTCATTTAAGACAACAATTTTCGCTTCATAGGTACTTTAAGTGTTCTTTCAACAGAGATGAAATTAGGTTTAATGTTGAAAGGGTTACCTTATTTTGCGTCAGAATTCCAACTAACATTGGGCTAACAAAGCCAGAGAGAGTACCGATAGCGTTGCTGACGCCCATTACAATGCCCGCAAGTCCTGGAGCTATGTCTAGCATATTAACTTCATATCCTGCCGCCTGTACACCGTTAAATCCAGTACTGAGGCACATACAAATGATTACAGCAACGCGACTTGTGCAGTAGCCAGCAAGCACTAAGGTAGACGCGGAGATTGCGGCACCTGAAAAAAGCAAAAGGTTGTGGGTTCATAAGTTTGTCCAAATGCTGTTGGTTTATCAGCGTTGTTTTAGATTGTCATGCTGATACACGTATGTTGTCTACAGAACTGTTCCAGTCTGTAGGAAATGGAGCCTGCTACAGTATGGTTGGTTGGTTGGTTGGTTGGTTGGTTGGTTGGTTAATTGGTTGGTTGGTTGGTTGGTTGGTTGGTTGGTTGGTTGGTTGGTTGGTTGGTTGGTTGGTTGGTTGACTGGTTGCTTGGTAATTGTCTAGTTGGTTGGTTGGTCAATTGACTTGTTAGTTGACTGCTTGGTTGGTTGGTTGACTGGTTGCTTGGTAATTGTCTAGTTGGTTGGTTGGTCAATTGACTTGTTAGTTGACTGCTTGGTTGGTTGGTTGATGGATTGGCGGATAAGTTGGTTGGTTGATAGGTTGGTTGATAAGTTGGTTGTTTGATATGTTAGTTGGCTGATAGGTTGGTTGGTTGGTTGGGTTGGTTGGGTTGGGTTGGTTGGGTTGGTTGGGTTGGGTTGGGTTGGGTTGGTTGGTTGGGTTGGTTGGTTGGTTGGTTGGTTGGTTGGTTGGTTGGTTGGTTGGTTGGTTGGTTGGTTGGTTGGTTGGTTGGTTAGTTGGTTGGTTGGTGGGTTGGTTGGTTAGTTGACTGGTTGGTTGGTTGGTAGGTTCGTTGGTGGGTTGGTTGGTTGGTTGGCGCCTTATTTTTGGGTTGCTTGATTGATAGGTTGGTTGGCTAATTGTGGATTGCTAACTGATATGCTGGCTGGTTAATGGTTGCTTATGATTCTGCCAATCAACTGGCCCAAATGCGTTTAAGGTTTAAGTTCAATGACGTTCCAATTATAAATTATATACGTCTTTACCTATCCCACAACACATTATTCGGACTGTTTTTGTTCTCACGCCGTTTTTTCTCAAAATGTCTGACACCACACCAGCAACTGGGCCCATGAATGCTCTTGCGACAAACGGTAACGCTGCTATGAAACCTGCCTTTAAACAGACGAAAAAAAATGCCATTTATATACTAGTTTATTGTATTCCGTTTTGTGTTCCGCATATGCAAAGGTATTCCGAAATCAACAAAATATATCCAGCAACACAATTACGATGTAAAGTAAAAATGTGTCGACTTAAAATACCTATGAAGTGAAAATTATTATTGTCTTAAATGAAAGAACTTTCAAAACGACAAAGTAACATCTTTTGCAGATCTTCGTTTCCGTGCCTCGTTGAGATATTTCAATTTTTTTGATATGCAAATTAAACACTTTGACGTCACACGTGTATAATGAGTTATCAGAGAAGGTTTGGTATCTTTGCTATTACCAAACGAAATCAATTAAAAATCTGTATGCGAAATAGACGCACAGGATCGGCTTCGAAGTGATTTCGTTTGATAATAGCAAAGATATAGAACTTTCTCCGATAACTCCTTATACACGTGTTATGTCAAAGTGTTTAATTTGCATATCAAAGAAACCGAAATATCTCAACAACGAAGCACGGAAACGAAGATCTGCAAAAGATGTTACGTTGTAGTTTTAAGAGTTCTTTCATTTAAGACAGTAATAATTTTCGCTTCATAGGAACTTTAAAAGCTTATATTTAGTAGTCAAGCGAGCGGTCATGTGCTAAGTATGGGAAAAAAATTATGACATATATTTTGCTTGAATATCGTAGATTTGATTAGCTTAGCCTGTTGCTATGCTTATGTCATTTTAAATACGTATAACTTGACTAGTTGCTATTACCTAGCTAGTATTTTTATTTCATAAAAAAATATTTATCATTTTGACCAACTACCTAATATTAAGAGGTTATTAACCGAGAACGAGGTCTGTACGGGAAAATATATCAGACTGAGGTCTTGACAGTAAGGACCGAGCCGCAAGCGAGGTTCGTACAAAAAAGGCCGAGGTCTGATATTTTCCCGCACTGACCGAGTAAACGTATTATATGGCTATTCAAGTTTTTCGATAAAAATTTACGCAGCAAAATCAACATCCGGGACAGCTGTCCGGATACGGAAAAAGACGGACCGTGGTCCAATCTCGTTCCCAGGGCCCACGTTCCCCGCCCGGGAGACGAGAGACTCTGGGATAATCCGTTTCAAATCGTTACGTTATTGGCTGAATAGTGAGCATGAGTTGGTCTGAAGTGACTGGAAGTAGAATTAATAAAACCAAAGTAACAAAGATGTCGGACGACAAGACTCCAGTGAAGACGTTGTCGAGATGGATACCTTCGCCGTATGTTGTGTAGATGCTGTAATTCGAACTTTGCCAGCAACCCCATTGACTTGTTTGGGGAAAAGTCAAACAAGGAGAACATACTATCCAGATTCCGGTCGGATATTTACGCATGCGTACCTCAACCGGAATAACAAGAATCCTGTGATTTGAAACGGATTGTCCAGAGTCTCTCGTTTACCGGGTGGGGAACGTGGGCTCTAGGAACGAGATTGGTCCGCATACGTATTTTTACGGACCGTGCGTTGACCAATCAGAACTCAGGATATTACAAAGCCATATAATAATGAAAATTATTTGAGGGAGGTCGCACACCCCTAGATGCCCCGGTCGCCACTTTCCTGCGTTTATGCAAACTTGTGCACGGTGAGGATCGCCTCAAAAATCACAATTCATTATAAGCGCTTTGAAGTTTGCCGAGTTTCCAGACCATATCTTGATTGACTCTGATATAAGTTGCTGGGGCATCTGTTTAGCTAAGACTATCTCTGTCAACAGAACGATTCTGTTTGCCTCTTCAGTTACCCATGGCCATATTTATAATAAATACTTCTTTAGTCTTCTTACCGCCTGAATATTGAAGTGTAGAACATCCAAAAGAAATGTTGGTAGACATATTAAAATAGTGTACAGTCCCCAGTCAACTGCAACATTTTCCGCTACAACGGCCCAGAGGTGCTTGGATGTGAGAATAGGTTTCCACGGAACACTTTTGCATTCCTGAAGAATATATCGTAAAAATATATAAGTATACTTTGGGTCTGTTTCATTTCTATGGACTGTTTACATGATCCGGGGTAGCTGTCACGAAATTATTTCCTCGGCCGCAAAAGGAGATGATATGGAGAAATAATGATATGATTCGTTATACCATAGTCAATCGAGATATGGTCTGGAAACTCAGCTAAAGTCTTTGGTCTATCTTTTTGTTCGCCTTTATGCATTTTTGTGCACGGTGCACGGTCACTGAACACATTGTATTTTAGTATAATGAACGAATTGTCCAATAGCAACGTTTCAGTTCAATCACTCAACCGTGCTATTTAAATATTAATAAACCTAAAACAAAGGATGTGCACGGTGTAAGGTAAGGTTCAACATAAAATCACAGCTCATTATAGGCGCTTTGAAGTTTGCCGAGTTTCCAGACCATATCTCGATTGACTATGGTATACATTACACGGGGTATCCTAATTCAATTTTGCTGTCAAAGAAAGATTTTTGTGACACAAAATCAGTTCGGAAACCGGGCTAGCCTGCCCAATGTGAGCAAGCCTTAAGGTCTTCGTTATGGTTTGCAGGGTAATTTCTGCAAAGCGCTCTCAATTCGTCAGAATTTATGCCACAAAAATAGGATAGACATAGTTAGAAAGCTATGAATTTGTAGAATACAACGGTGTCTTTGGTTTCGCGATAAACACAAACCGTTAATATTTGTGAATTTTTTAATTAAAACCAGAGGGCTTCACTCGGGGCGACTTAAGAACAAAGCATTCAAAAAAAAAATTTTTCGCAGTTCGATTCCGAGATAAATGTCTAGCAAAACGGTGTCAGCGTTTTTTTATTTATTACCTGGTTTCGAATTTATGACTTATTTTCTCCGAATGTTGGTCAAAAAACAGCATTTTTGTGACTACCGCTGACCTGTCAGCGGTAGCCATAATGTCGGCGTGTTGCTTGCTTGCGCGAGTGTCTTGAACCGCACTTACGTCATACTCGTGCAGCCATCGCCATATAGTCAAGAAGATCGCCATTGATCGCCAAGTATTCGGGAAGTACTCGTCATATAGTCAAGAAGATCGCCATTGATCGCCAAGTATTCGGGAAGTACTCGAGTTGTTTTCGTGGCCTCGCGGGGAATAAACTAAAGTGAATCAAGTCTTTGCATTTTGGTTGCTCTCTCGATGACAGTTTTGATTTTTGAAAGTGTTAATTATTACTTTGCAAATCTTTTCTTCTTGGAACGGTTTCTGTCCACATTGATCAGTTTATACAAGGTAAGAAATAGTTTCAAAACTGTGACGTTGTTTATCTTATATACTATATACAAAATCTATAAGTACTTGGTCGGAAACAGGGTACTGTACTTATAGCAGTACTAGAAATATTCAGCTTTTGCTAGAAGTTGGGCCTTCAACCTTCTTTTATCGAAGAAACTGCTATATACCTAAATTATTTATAATGATAAAATCGCTTTATAAGTTTAATTTTGGTTGAATTGTGTGTTGTGCTCACTGGTCAGTGACTCATGTTTATACTGCATGTACACATGTATATATCATACACCAGTGCATACACTAAGAGTGAGAAGTGTGTTTTAACCAACTTCGAGCTAGATGTTTTGATATTAGAGCAAACACAACTTTCATTGTTTCGTGATCAAACAAATCAGGAAATTAATTGTTTGATCACATACCAAACCTTTGTCTCGCTTATGATTTTCCTATCTGTTTGGTTTGTGAATTATTAATGAGTTCGAGAAGTATATATCACAGTGCCCTGTATTTACACTATATACATTGTATATAAGAAATTTATGCTAGGTGGTGTTGGTGGCATAGTGGTTAGTGCACGTGCCTTTCACCTCTGCGAGCTGGGTTCAATACCTGCACGGTGCAGTTATCTGATTAAAATAATTCACCTTGGCCACATGTGAGAACAGTGCTTCCAGTTTGACTCTACCAAACACCACAGGTTTCCTCCGGGTACTCAGGTTTCCTCCTGTAGTAACACTGGACCAATGAGGGTGGGCCCTTACTGGAGCTCTGAGGATAACTGTTTAGATATAACTGATAGAGTTATCCAGTATAAATAAGGTTAGATTAATTTAGTTTAAGCAAAATATGTTGGCTGTTACATAGACATTACAAAACCTTGACTTGGTGCTTTGTTTACTTGTTTTAGGTGTTGTTCAATATCTTGTATAATGAAATTAAGAAATCAACGTTTGTGGACACCAGAGCTGCTACAGTGATCCGTCCACAGAATAGTAGATACACCAGAAGTCTAACTCTTGTGAAAGTACTGAAACATTCTATAATCTACATGCCACCAATTGTATATTTTGATACTGAAATTGTTGTAAAGCTATTGTGAAGTGCTGGGAAACTTAAAGCCTTGAATATGTTGAAAGCCTTGAAATGAAGAAATATATCTGTTGAAACTACAATACTGAGTATTGTTGTTCTGTGTTATTTAAAATACTAGCAGAATCACAAAATATCAGTGATGTGCATTACACGTGAATGCCACTGACAGCATATTTATGGCAGGTAAAATGTTGTTTTGGAACACAATGTTGATTATCTCGAGTGATTAATTCTTTGAAAGTTTTCAAGGCGATAATGTATATAGATTATTTTTGTGGAAACACCGCAATGAAAATTATTTATTTGCTAACAGTTTCGGCCTGAGTCAACAGGCTGAAAGCTTAGCAAACAAATATTTTACGGTGTTTCCACAAAAATAATCTATATGTATATGATCTGGGGTGAGTTGTACAAAGCCAAGATAGCTTATCTAGTTGATAAGTTCTAGCTAAAGAACAGCACTAATCATGCTTTGAACAACCTAATATAAAATTTTATCCACTGATAAAATTTTATCCACAGTGGATAAAAGTTAAATTGGGTTGTTCAAAGCACCACTAGAGTGGTTCTCTAGCTAGGATTTATCCACCATTTTTTTGTGTGTGTCTGTGCTTTTCACACATTTTCATGCATTTCAAGTCTATATCTCGTTCTGTACTTAACAGCGGTAGTCACATGTACGCATTGCGTACCTATTTTTAACTTTGGTCGTCAATAAAATCGGCAAAACTCGACATATCAAAAAACGCTGACACCTTTGCTTGAAATTTATCTCGGGATCAAAGTACAAAAAAAAGATTTTAAACAAAATAAAACGCTTTTTACTCGAGTCGCCCCGAGTGAAGCCCTCTGGTTTTAATTAAAAAATTCACAACTATTAACGGTTTATGTTTATTGCGAAACCAAAGACACCATTGTATTCTACAAATTCATAGCTTTCTAACGATATCTATTTTAGTTTTTGTGGCATAAATTCTGACGAATTGAGAGCGCTTTACAGAAATGACCCAGAAAACCTTAACGAAGACCATAAGGTGACTCGATAGGAAAAAGTTATAAATAATCAGATTTTTCTTTCTAACAGAATCGGATTGGCCCTATTTGCCATTGGCATTGTGCCAATGGCACATGCGCTCCCTTAGGATGCCGTTACTGAGCCCCTTTCCCGTTGTATTGTATTATATTTGATATATGTAGTGCAATTCTTATTTAAAAACCCGATTTTGGATTTATAGTCCTTTTACGTTTTAATCAGTATGGTACAGCTAATATAGTATATTACGATTAAATAATATTTTAGTACGCTTCACGCAGCTGACAGTCTGACATGAAGTAGTCACCTAATTAATGGTACACACAACGTGGGTTGATTTGTCCATGTACTGTATGACGACATGTCATGATGTATGCCTTGAATGTTATGGTGTATTCCTATATAAAATGAGTACATTTTAATATTTTGTTTGGTATTTTATATCATTCAAAACTCTTTCAAACTCCTCAAAATGCAAGAGATGCTATTTCAGAGACTCTAAAATTCAGAATTTTCAGGGGGAGCTTGCCCACGAACCCCGTAGAAGTTGCTCGCGCCTTCGGCGCTCCTTGCCCCACACGTAGTAAGTATTGCCTGTTTTCCCCTCTTGTTAAATATTCTGAAAGAAACCCTGACGGCGCCCCTCTCCCTAATGACGGCGCCCCTCTCCCTAATGACGGCGCCCCTCTCCCTAATGACGGCGCCCCTCTCCCTAATGACGGCGCCCCTAATACGAAGCATAGTCAATCGAGATATATGGTCTGGAAACTCGGCAAACTTCAAAGCACCTATAATGAGCTGTGATTTTATGTTGAACCGTACCTTACACCGTGCACATCCTTTGTTTTAGGTTTATTAATATTTAAATAGCACGGTTGGGTGATTGAACTGAAACGTTGCTATTGGACAATTCGTTCATTATACTAAAATACAATGTGTTCAGTGACCGTGCACAAAAATGCATAAAGGCGAACAAAAAGATAGACCAAAGACTTTAGCTGAGTTTCCAGACCATATCTCGATTGACTATGTACGAAGCCAGTCCAACTCTGCTTTCTAAAATGTTTCACGGTGTAGATTCGTGCTTCGTTCTAGCTCCTTGCACGGCCCTAGTGTTATTCTTGAGTTTTGAAAAGTATTAGACAGTCCACTGTTTTCAAGAGGGGAGAAATCTTCGTTCCAGTAAGTTCAGAAATTCTAATTTGCATTAATTAGCGTATTACAATAAATGTAGTTAGATGCACAAATGCATGCATGCTGTAAGTGTAAAACCTTTACAATGATCAGTACTGACACTAGAGCTTACCCTGCGAGTCAGAGCCCCTTTCCGACCTACGCAGGCTTCCGGGGAAAGTGGGCTCTGCCAACAAACTCGATATTTCTTTTTGAGCATGCGTGAACGGTTGCCAAGATACTATTTTGGGCCCAGGCTCTAACGCGTCACTTCCTACTTTCCTGCTTACGCGTGTTCGTAAACTAGAACTTAATTCTTTGAAAGTTTTCACGGCGATAAAGTAATATAAATAAGTTTTTGGAAACACCACGTAAAATATTTCTTTGCTAAGAAAATATAATATTTCTTAGCAAAGAAATATTTTACGTGGTGTTTTCACAAAACTTATTTATAAACTAGAACTTGTTTGACCAGTTTAAAACCTGACTGACTGGCCCCAAACTTGGGGCGAAGATCGAGTTTGTTGGCAGAGCCACATTCCCCCGAAGCTTGCGTAGGTCGGAAAGGGGCTCTGAGTCGCAGGGTAACTAGGGCTATATTATGCAAGGAACTAGAATGAAGCACTATAGTCTTTGTCAGTATTTGACCATAATCAGTGATATTCTTTTCTTTTCAGAATACTGAAAAATACTGGATATTGCAAAGCATTGTGGACTGTGGATTGCTAAAAGGTATACTAATGGTTCTAATGATATTTTCTGGTGCGATTCAGTCCATCAGATACGAGCGTACATTTTTGATTTTACAATTTTTCATTCTTACCGTAAGGGTTCCAATACCCGTTTCCAAATATTCTTTCTCCTTTTGTGATATACTCGGATGATATGAGGGACTTTCACGCACAATTAACGTCCAAGCGAAAAACCATAACACGCCAAATCCACCTTAAGTGATAGGAAGAAATGTAAATCCATTTGAACGGACCACTATATATAACTGGACTGGAAGTCCTCAATATACTTGATACTCGTGCAATTTTGTAGACTTTTGAAAAAACTCGTGAAATTAAACCTTAATTTTCCTCGGCCCCATGCGATTACCTATACTTATCATTCAATTGACGAATTAGCTCCTCAAATATAAAACATCTTCGGCCGTCACTGTTGACAAGTTCGTTGGTAGCGTTTCTTGTTTATGCGTACAATAAACTAGTCTTTTTCCAACAATTTTCCCTGACAAGTTATAATGGACCTATTCATCAATGGCGGCGCCATCTTGAATTCGCAATGCATTGTGGTCTATCCAGGGTAACAAGTTCAATTAAAAAGGTGATTGCTTAGTGTGGAGACACACTGCGGTAAATGTATCTCTATAAATACTATCGTGGCAACCATGTCTAAATATAAACGTTGTAATATTAATAAAAGTGATAAAATCGTTGCCACCTAAGCGTGTACACCGCCCGTCAAAACATGTTTTATGTCAACGTCAAGTTAAATGTTTATGTTAGAAACGTATTAGGTTTTCATTCAATACATTCGAACCAATACATTATTGTCACATGAATGTGCCCTTAGCCAATCACGTCTCACCAATCACATGGTGTTGATTTCAAAACGGTTAACTTTGACTTAAATTTATTAGAACATGTTTTGACGGGCGGTTTACACGCTTAGGGCGTTTGCATTTGCAACCCCGAAACTATGGAACTCATTACTTAGGGAAATTAGAAACATTAATTCTTTATCAATTTTTAAGAGTTACATTAAGACCTTTCTTTTTAAACGTGCTTTTAACCTATAGTCATGTTCTATATACTTGTAAGATTTTATGATGACTGTAATCTTTTAAATTAAATTAAATTAAATTAAATTAAATTAAATTAAATTAAATTAAATTAAATTAAATTAAATTAAATTAAATTAAATTAAATTAAATTAAATTAAATTAAATTAAATTAAATTAAATTAAATTAAATTAGGTGACAACGACTGCAATGCTTGGACGTATAAGGATACATTTGTAATGAATCTGTCCTTATACGTCTGAGAATTGTTGCTTTTACCAATATCACAACGACTATATTTAGACATGGTTGCCACGAAAGTGTTTATAAAGAAAAAATTACCTCATTGTGTCTCAACATTACGCAATCACCTTCTTAATTAAGGTTGTGACCCTGGATAGACCTCAATGCATTGCGAATTCAAGATGGCGCCGCTATTGATGAATAGGTCCATTACTCGTCTGTACGGTTGGACAAGTTTTCCTTAACGGCAATGATCGCGTAGTAATTTTACGGCTGTAGCATGCGCTTAATACTGATTTCTACTGATCATATCTACATTCAAAATTTTTGAATTTTTTTATCTTTTGATATTTTTTTCCAACACCCACATGTACTTAAAAAGTTTGTTGACTGTATGCATGAACTACACAATAATGCTAAAATAAAGATATTTTGAGTAGTACACCAAAAAGAAAATGTCGTTTGAACACGAGCAAATTTTGCATTGGCTACTGACTGTAAACATGGCGGATTCAACGTTTTTGTAGCATACCTATCTTTTATTATATAAAATAAAGTATTTTATTGATGTTTTCGCCACATAATAAACATATAATAAACAGAACAATACATGAATACTTTGAAATTTGAAATTTATTTCTCGTGTTGACCAAGAGAGATCCTAGTTAACACTCGAAATAAATGTCATATTGCCACACATCCATGTATTATTCTCTATATAATTATAATTTCTTGTTTGTTTTTTGATATTCTTCACAATAACCCGAATGTTCATAAAAGGTTGTCTATACAATAATGTTAAAACATCACGGTTTTGAGTGGTACCGGCAAAAATGTTCTAGGGTTTGAAGGCTTTCACCAAAAATACGTGACATAGAAAAAATGTTCTTAGTAACACTTACCAAAACAGTAAAACACAGAGGGCCAGCCTCCGTCGAATCCATATTTGGTCAACATACCGGATAATGGCATTGTGATAATTGTGCCAATGCTGCATCCTACAAATCAACAATACATAGCTTATTCGATATTTTTACTTAAAATTTCGAAAACATGCACCAAATATTACTTGTAATATACTCAATTCTTCTCCTGACATTACCACCATTATGCCATTATGTAATATTTCATAAACGGGTAGCAGTGTTTTACCAGGTGGTTACAAACACGTGAGGACAATGAAAATTACGAAGCCGTTAACCGAGTAATTTTTATTGTTCTCGAGTGTTTGTAAAACATGAGAGAATAATGAAAATCACGAGGTTGCAGGCCGAGTGCTTTTTATTGTTTTCGAATGTTTTAGAAACACAAGAGAACATTGAAAATTGCGCGGTAGTAGGCCGAGTGATTCTTGTTGTTCTCGAGTGTTTGTATCCCCTGGTAAAACACGATACACGAGTTTATGAAATAACTTCGCAATCGTCTAGTATATTGTACTTCAGCACCCAATAGTCTCATGCTGAATTTATAATTAAGAAATGTGGTAATAAACGGTCTTTTGTTTGCAATATATTGTGCCGTTCATTATCTGATTTCTTAATTATGAATTCATTTAGCGCGACCTTCACCGGGTTTCAAAAGTGATGCACATGATCAAATGTTTTTCGTTGATTGGCTAATTAGCTCATGAATTATGAATGATTTGAGAAATATATTTATAAAATAACATTTATAAAACTTTCGCGTTGATTGGGTAAGAGCCGTGTTTCTATCCCTCTGTTCACATTCACGGTGCCCTGGATCTGATAAGCGTTCACACTTCACACTTCACACTTCACACTTCACACTTCACACTTCACACTTCACACTTCACACTTCACACTTCACACTTCACACTTCACACTTCACACTTCACACTTCACACTTCACACTTCACACTTCACACAGAAAGCTTTTCATGACTAGCTATTTTGTGGCCTTAAGCCTTCGAATTTCAAGGAATATTGAGTAAAAAGCGTGGGCACCAGTTTGGACACTATGAAAACATGTTCACACTATAGTCTAGTTTCTAGGCCTTCCTCGGTTGACACGTTTCGGAAGTGATCCGAACGGACACGCTGGGGAAGGCCTAGCAACATTCGTAAACACTTGCACTTTACAGCTCAGTTGTTTATTGAGGAAGAATTGTGATGTTATGACGTCCTAAGTGTTTCCCGATACTTACTATTTTAATACAAGCTCTATCTCACCTCGGATCGACGAAGGTTCACTGGCCTAGCTTTCTTATCACTATAGCTTTCCTTCTGCAACCGCCAAAAGTTGAAAGTTAAACAGCTAAATTTTCATTTCGAGCTCCAATTGGAATATATTCCATAATTTCCTTCTTTCGATCGCCAAGATCTTTGGTAAAATCTTCGCTGACATCCTTATGCTTTTTACTATAATATACTGTCGCTACGCTAGACGGGACACTCGAAGGGCCAGAACGATTCTGGGCAGGAACTTTTTGCGAATGTTGCTAGGCCTTCTCGTTTCCCGCCTCTCCCCAGTCTTCCCAAGAACCCAAATCGATTACGCGGCCAAGCTCATGGCGGAAACGAAAGGCTTAGAAACTAGACTATTCACACTAGTGCCCGTACCGGGCACGGTGCCCGCCGGTACTACCTCAACGCACGATGCCCAGATTTGATTAGTTTGAGTTAGGCACCGCGAAAAAGTCGTGTAGTCTGGACAGGGGATGATTATACCTGTATGAGAACGTGACAATTTCCCACCATTTGTAAAGTCTTGTTTTCAAAATGTTATTTTATATACGAAATTGCAAACCTTTTTTATAAATAATAGTATAAGTAACTTGCGTTATATAAACACGAGTGGAAGTTTGGGAGAACGAGAAATTACAGTGGGAACACGAGCCCGTCGTAGGGCGAGTTGTTTCCACGCTAATTTGAGTTCTCCCAAACTTTCACGAGTGTTTCTGTAACTCTATGTAAATACGGAAAATGTTTTCTATTTCTTAAAGTGCGTATGAAGCGAAAATTATTATTGTCTTAAATGAAAGAACTCTTAAAACTACAACGTAACATCTTTTGCAGATCTTCGTTTCCGTGCTTCGTTGTTGAAGCGTTTCAGTTTCTTTAATATGCAAATTAAACACTTTGACATCACACGTGTATAATGAGTATCCAAGAAAGTTCTATGTCTTTGCTATTATTAAACGAATTCACTTCGAAGCCATCCTGTGCGTCTATTTCGCATACAGCATTAGGCATACAGATTTTTAATTGATTTCGTTTAACAATGGCAAAGATACCGAACCTTCTCTGATAACTCATTATACACGTGTGACGTCAAAGTGTTTAATTTGCATATCAAAAAATTTGAAATATCACAACAACGAGGCACGGAAACGAAGATCTGAAAAAGATGTTACTTTGTCGTTTTGAGAGTTCTTTCATTTAAGACAATAATTTTCGCTTCATAGGCACTTTAAATAGAACTCGTTACTAAGCTCTTGGCTATGGTCAGTGGTCAGTAATCGCAGGATCCCCGACCGGAAGGCCTTGATATTTATTTACGCAACTGGTCTTGGTTTAGTCTTAAATATATTCTTACACTCGAGATCCCCCCCTCCCCCCCAATATCTTTACAATGCCAAATGTCACTTTCAATATTTTAGACGATTATAATAGCTTCGGCCTTTGACACTATATCTATAGTCCTTACAAACCTGACAATGCTACGGCAACCATAATTGTTCGTTCCATTGGATGAGACCATTTACTCCATATTGTAAGATGACAAGGCGGCAGAACACCCTGAAATAACATATTATAGCAACATAAATAGTTTTAGGGTGTATTTGATGGATGAAAAGCAACCAAAGGAGAATTAGAGGGTCTTCCCATAATGCTATGCGAACTAAAGATATTATCAATCATGAATGACATAAAATGGCGTAGGATGGCGTCACCTAGCTAGTGGGAAAAATCCAGCCAGCTTACAAAATTGTCCAACTTCTAGCTTGTTTTTTTCTTACTATTTTATAATTAAAACAAATAAAACATGCCGCCCCTGTGCAATGAATGTACTCTTATAAAGGTACATATTTGACGTCATTTGAACACGGAAGAAGGTACTCAGCTTCTTTCGTGTTCAAATGACGTCGTAAAAGTACTTTTATAAGAGTTCTGATGCACGGAGTTTCATGTTATATTTGTTAAGCATATTATCTTGTACTTGATCATAGCTACTAAAGGCTAAATTACAATTACCAAGAACAATCCTTCTCCCGCTCGCACTGCAATGAGGGCGTAGACGCTAAATCTAGCCGCAGGAGCTGTGAAAATTGTTAAGATGGACGCCATGAATACTCCATAGCCAAATATTCTAGTTCCACCAAATTTTAATGACAGCCATCCGCCTGGTATTTGCAAAATAGGATAACCATAATATAAGGAACCCAGAACAGTGCCTAGAAAAACATTGTAACATTGTTTTAGTTTAAGGTTGTGTTCCCTTAAGGAAGCAAACTGCATGGAGATCAGTCACTTTAAGTCAGCTCTATTATGGCATCAGCACACCATTTTCATGTAAAAGTTAATGTGACTAAGGTTTAAGTTTGGGGTTGTATTTTGCTTGGTTTTACATTGGTTTGAAGTTAGTGTAAGACTTATAGTCAGAATTAGAATTACATACTTTACGTTGGAATTGGAATAACAATGGGAATTGGAATTATAATTGAAATCGGAATAGGAATTTGCTTTGTATGCTGTCAGTTATTATGGAGAGTTATTATGCACCAGGAAATTGTTATTTGGAATTTAGAATTTGTAATTTGAAGTTGTAATTTGTAATTGGAATTTGTAATTTGGACTTTAGAATTTGGAATTTGGAATTTGAAATTTGGAGTGCGGAGTGTGGAATTTGGAAATTAGGAATTTGAAATTGGAATTTGTATAGGTAATCGCATGGGGCCGAGGAAAATTGACGTTTAATTTCACGAATGTTTTCAAAATTTTACAAAATTGCCCGGGTTGCGAAGCGACGAGGGTAGTTTGTAAGATTTTGAAAACACAAGTGAAATTAAACCTTAATTTTACGAGAACTCGTGCGATTAGGTGTTAATAATATAGCGGACAAAATTATTCAAGAGCTATGTTATGTCCGGAAATAAAATGTCGAAGTACATGTACCTTATCACGGACGTTGCTTGGCAACATTCCAATTTTCCTCCCTCTATCGCTGTGCCTGCAGCTTTCTTTTTGTAAACACAGGCAAAAGTTCGTAAATTATCTAGTGTATTCATTTTCACTAATAGTTACATTCCTTCAATAGTTTAAATTAGTTCAAAGTAAACAAAGAAGTATTTTGAAACCGAAAAAACCTGCGGATTTGCCTTCTATATTATTAGAAATTGAGATCGGAATAGGAATTTTGAGTTACGCATTGGCATTCAAATCAGCATTACCATTCGAATTGAGATTGAAATTGAAGTTGGAATTAACGTTGGAGTTGGAATTTGAAATTCGGATTGAAATTTAAAATTTGAAATATGGAATTGGAATTTGGAATTACTAGTTTGGAGTTTGGAATTTGGAATTAGAAATTTGGAATTAGAAATTTGGAATTGGAATTTGAATTTGGAATTTGAATTTGGAATTTGAATTTGAATTTGAATTTGAATTTGAATTTGAATTTGAATTTGAATTTGAATTTGAATTTGAATTTGAATTTGAATTTGAATTTGAATTTGAATTTGAATTTGAATTTGAATTTGAATTTGAGTTTGAATTTGAATTTGAATTTGAATTTGAATTTGAATTTGAATTTGAATTTGAATTTGAATTTGAATTTGAATTTGAATTTGAATTTGAATTTGAATTTGAATTTGAATTTGAATTTGAATTTGAATTTGAATTTGAATTTGAATTTGAATTTGAATTTGAGTTTGAATTTGAATTTGAATTTGAATTTGAATTTGGAATTTAGAATTGCAATTTGGAAATTTGGAATTAGAAATTTGGAATTTGGAATTGGAATTGGGATTTGGAAGTTGGAATTGGAATTTGGAATAGAAATTTGGAATTGGAATTTTGGAATTGAAATCGGCATAGCAAATTAGCATTGGCATTCAAATCAGCATTAGCATTCGAATTGAGATTGCACTTGAAGTTGAAATTAAAGTTGGAGTTGGAACTTGAACTTCGGATTTGAAATTGGAAAATTTGGAATTTGAAATTGGAATTTGGAATTAGAATTTGGAATCTGGAATTTGAAATTGGAATTTGGAATTAGAATTTGGAATTGGAATTTGGAATTGGTATTTGGAAATTGGAATTGGAATTTGGAATAGAAATTTGGAATTTGGAATCTGGAATTTGGAGTTGGATCGAGTTGGTTTTGGAATTAAATGGAGTTGTAGATGAAACCAGTAAGTTAATTAGAGTCAGTAAGTTGGGCTTTGGCTTATTAAAGTTTCGGGGGGTTTTCTTACATAGCCTTTGGATGAGTGTTAAGCTTTAGGTCTTGATTTGGCTTAGAGTTTTAATTAAAGCTATTCTTTACCTTGCATTCTTGAATCCCAATCGAATTCTGCTTCCTATATAACAAAAGTAGATATAAAAATTGGACCGAATCTTTCTACTAGTTACTTTCAGACGTAGCGCTTATACTAAAAAAATTCAATTTATGACAAAAATATTCAATTCATAACAGTGCTTTAAATTAAGTCTCGAATTATATATGTACTGTATTGGGCCTGTATTGAGAGAATTTGGAAGTTTGAACTTATGTTCGGGCTTGCGAATACTCTTTAGAAATTGTTGCCTTAATGTTTTGTTACTTCTTACTGTACAAGTTTAAACACTTAAACTTATAAAATTCTGAGCTCTAGAGACATCACTCGAATCCACAACCTTCCGAGCAGTAGCCAAACTTTCTAACCATTGAACCACTAGAATTCGCATGGCAGATTAAAGTTGTCTTACAGTATTTTCACCTGGGAACGAGTTGAACCATACGTGTGTTACAAGTAACACCGCTGCCAAACGTTTGCGCATGCATGAATTCGCTGAGTAAACATTGCAAGAGAAGTGGGAACTAGCCGTGGCAACAACAACCAGACAGTGAAGACTAAGCAAGACTCGACTATTCATTTGTGTTTTAAAAAAGGGGCATGAAAATTGCTAGTCTCCAGGTACAACTACTAGAAACAACCTCGGTTTGCCCGATCCGAGTTCCAGTAGCTGTGGCTCAATAGTTAGAGCATTCGGCTGGCGTTAGGTTTTCGAGTCCCGCGTCTAGTGCTATAATTACTTAAATATTGTTTAATTCAATTTTTTAAAATTTTAATTTACTTTTGTCATCACGAATTACTTGCACATTGATACTATGAAATCCTTTCCGGTTAACATAAGCCGTGTTTACACTGCATGCAAGCCATGGCTTGGCCTGGACTCGAACATGTGTTGCCATCTACCAAACCAATAACCGACAAGGAAAAGCAACCAAGAGCTGTTCCTCTGCAGAATTTGAATGGTTACGGTGGGATGTTGACTGGATTTCCTCTGCTATTAGACGTATGAAGTCTTTTCCAAACCGGTATCTACGAAGAATCTCGTCTGATAGCTCTTCGAAATTAACATAACGATTTAAATATACTCGAGGTGAGCGATTTCTTCGTCGAAATTCAGCGTCATAAAGGAAGTGTCTTAGTATGGCCGCCATATTAAACTTTTTTCTTAATCATACTTTGGACATTTTAATCATGATTAGCGCTCATCACTTTTTTATACAACGGGTTTAATCATCTTGTTAACTTTAATCACTTTTTAATCACAAAACGGGTGATTAAGTGATTAAGAGTTTTATACAACCGGCCCCAGAATTTTTACATCTATAACGACAGCTACAGTATACAGCAAGACTGAACTAATAAAACTTTACAAACTCCAAATTGGAAGCACTATACCAAGGTACACGATTATTATACCATATATGTAATATAACGGCATTTCTGATTGGCAACAATGCGTGCTCCAGAACTCGATGGCACACGGCCATTTTAAACGTAATGAGAAATTCCTTTTTAATCAGCAAAATGAATTTTGTTTTTCGTTATTTTGTGTCTGATTTTCTATTATAAAATATTTGGTTCATGGTTTGGCGTGCTCCATCACGTCATGGATGCACTTGGAAAGCAGGACCGAAGAGCACTCAAAAATCTCGGCTAACGCCTCGAGCATCTCTTACCCGGTTTTCCACTAGGCAAAAAATGTCGTGCGAAGCGACATTTTCTTTTGTCTCGCAAGCTCTCGAGTGGAACTAATTAGCCAAGACAAAAGAAAAATGTCGAGTCGGTCGACAAATGTCGCCTAGTGGAAAACAGCCTTTAAAGTGCACCTAACCCCAAATATATTTTTTTCTAAAATCAAATTACTGTGGTTTGTTGAGTACCTCAGTCCAAAATTTTTTTGATTTGGGTGAATTCTCGAGTTTCTATGCCCTGTTGAAATGTCGAAAATCGCCGACATTTTGGTTCACGGCCGAGTTTTCAAAAGGCATGGGAACCAGCACATTTATGACGTAGATTCCGGAACGCCTAGACAACCTCGTACCCAGGGTCTTATCTCCGCTCCCCCGCCCCCGCCCACCGCTGCGAAAAGACCCTGGTCTGGGCTGGTCACGTGTCACGCAGACTTACTGGGAGTGGGCTAGTAGGATTTGTACTTTTGTAGGAACTATAAAGAAGACCGCGGAATAATCACACAGAGACAATGTTTGAAATGTTAATTTCTTTTATTGGTTGATTTATATATAGCACCTTCCAATGTGTTATTTGAAGTTTGCTTCACCAAACCGTCTTGGTTTTAAAACCGTTTTCAAAGAACAATGTTTGTTGCGCCGCACTTGAATTGATTGTTTGCATTCTAGATCTGTTGTAGTTGCAGAAATTAACTACCAGACGAAATTACACCTAAATAACAATGAGAGTATTGGTAAATTACGAACACATTAGGTATTATAAGGAATAGAAGAATGTGTTAAAGTGACTAGAGCAAAGTTTCAATCGTAATGTACTGACACCTTGGGCTTTGATGTATATTTATGAAGTAAACAGTATACTAAATATTGTTCGATACTCAGTAGTTATGTGATTGCTATATTATTCAACATTTAATGATTTTTGATAACATGTTGAGCACTTTTTTATTATCCTGACTGCTTTATGCACTCACGGCGCAATTATATCTATTCTTAAAACAACAAGTGTATAAAAGAACAACGCAATATCAACAACGTTCAACAATTAACAATAGGTTCATTAGTGAGTAACTTCGATTCATATTAAAAACCTTGTTGCTTTTTTAGTCAAAGGGGAATTGATATAGACTAGTGATATTAATATGTTATTAAAAGGTCAGTGTTTTCTTGATCAGGATGATGGCATCACTTCCCAAACAGGAATCGATTTTCAGCTCTGATCATGATTGCATGCGGTATTATTATTTGCTTCCGCTGCATTCACATGACTGTTGCGTTACAAATTTAAACCACTTTTAAAACAATAATAAAATATGTCACTAACCTTAGCTTTTGTTGAAAGCTATAGGTCGAGTTTTGGCGATCTTGGCGATGTTAAATCACAAGGACTTTCAGATTTCCATATATTTATTCACAATAATGATGACATTCCAAATCCTCTCTTTTGGCAAACGGCAGGCGACAGGCGTAACAGCTTGGCGTCGTAACTGATGAAGTAAACATTCATTTCGAGGAAGAGAATCCCCTCAAATTCGCTGTTCGTCGGAAGTTAGGAAAGATATAGGAAAAATATCCACAAATATCACTGACAACTTTTCAGTAAAATGTTGCCGCACTGTTGCGAAGCGCCTTGTCGTTTCTTGGCCTTACCGAACAGCGAAGTGTCTGAGGGTCTTTAACCAAATGTTTTGCCAATGTTTTCCCGTCGGTATATTATATTATCGTCGGCATATATCGGTGTTTATTTTAAGATACTCTTGCGACTTGCCTCCACCAGTCTCGATAGTCTCCGTACAATGATGACAAATCCTAAGTTCTCTAACCCCTCCCTAACGACAAAGTTGAAAAATCTCCCAGAATATGGGAGACACGTGACCAGCCCAGACCAGGGTCTTTTCGCAGCGGTGGGCGGGGGCGGGGGAGCGGAGATAAGACCCTGGGTACGAGGTTGACGCCTAGATTGCTCGTTCACTTTTAATAATACTGACTAGTATTTTGTGGGATGTCTACTTTTCTCTATCATGAGAAGTGAGAACAGGTACGTGCGTTTGATTTTTAATTTTTCTGATCATATAAACTAAAGCTATACCCTTCAGGCAGTTATACGTCGCGAATGACAAATTTCTGATCTTAATACTATTGTATTTTGTACACATTGTCAGGTATAAATACTATACCGCTCTATAGCTTCTATATCTACGGACTCTTTCTCTAGAACTAGGATGAGCCAAAAACATAAGATGTTCCTTCAAGTCTGCCGTGGTTTACTATCTGGAAAGCTGTGCGTGTAGCCCTGAGGGAAAGCCGTACGAAGTGAATATCAAGCCGTGCGATTCTGCGGATATCAAAGCTGTGCGAGAGCGCCGAGAACGTTCGTCTATTGTTATGGTTTGTCTTCTCTTGCTTATTTATTATTCTAATATCTTTCATTAAATCTGATTCTACACTAGTTTATGCTTCTAAACTCTTATGTATATGTCAACAACGTTCTTTAATAATGTTTAATAAAAATATGATGAAATTGGATATTTGTTTGTTTCATTTGCGTGAATTATTCTTTATACATTACTATTTATTATATTTCGGCGGTTTGTCCGTCTGTTGGATTTGTTACTTTGTTGATATCGTAACTATTGCTACAAGAATAGTATCCGATGTATAGTATATGTCTATAAACTCTTGCAAGCAGTCCAAAGACAGCCAAGACAGCCAAGTCAGCTGAGAAACGTTTGGTGAAAAATATATACGAAGTGATTTCATACTTCAAAGCTGAAAGCGAACATTCTTTGAATAAAATAATTATATTGGTCTCCGTGCTTCCAGTATTCTTTTGGACATCTCACTGTCTTAAGCTTTTCACAAAATTGCCAGAAGACAGAACTCAGAAGCATATTTTTAACATCTAACTGTGCGAATTGAAATAAGAATATCAAGTGATGGTATCAAGCACTAATAATCGGGCGTTCCGGAATCTACGTCACAAATGTGCTAGTTCCATGCCTTTTGAAACTTTGCTTGCAACTCGGCCGTGAACGAAAATGTCGGCGATTTTCGACATTTCAACAGGGCATAGAAACTCGAGAATTCATCCAAAACAAAAAATTTTTCGACTGAGGTACTCAACAAACCACAGTAATTTGATTTTAGAAAAAAAAATATTTGGGGTTAGGTGCACTTTAAGCCGGTTTTCCACTAGGCGATTTTTTTCGCGCGAAGCGACTTTTCCTTTTGTCTCATGAGCTCTGAGCTGGAACTAATCAGAAATCTATTGAATTCGAACAAAAGAAAGTCGCTTCGCGCGAATAAAACCGCCTAGTGGAAAACCGGCTTTAAGCTTTCTTCGTGCTCTCCCAACTTCCCACGTGCATCCGTAAATTGATCATAGATAACGGAGGGGAACTAGATAGGAAACTTAGGACCGCAAACTATGTTTGCACAACTTGCTATGGTAATTATACACTTATAAGGAGCTAATTGCGGGTAGTACCACGAGACTAACATCAGACACTGCTGAACTTAAGTGATATTACACTATTGTTAAGCTTAATTTCAACAATAGCTGATCCTGCATGGCCATGTGGGACCACCCGTTAGGTGCATTAGCTGCTTATAAGTATATAATTACCATAGCAAGTTGTGCAAACATCGTTTCCGGTTTAGTAACATCGTTTTAAGTTTCCAATCCAGTTCCTCTTCCATTATCTATGAATAATCTATCTGCACGATGACGTAAGATGGCGTTGAGTGACTACAACTACCAGAATGCTTTGCCAGCATTCTATATTAGGGCTTCGCCTAAAAGGGATGACTCAAAAGGACCCGTCCAGTCCTTTCTCGGCTTTTCCAAAATATGTCGTCAAATTTGTTTTTTCCACATTTGTCGTCGAGTTTCAGTGAGTCTCAATATTTAGCAATCTTTCGATACCCTAAGCACAATATAAACTCTAACCCTAATCAGAAATCTGGTTCACCTCCTAGATGTTTGGGAAAACATATTCGACACATATTTTGGAAAAGCCGCGAAAGGACTGGATGGGTCCTTTTGAGTCATCCGTTTTAGCAGAAACCCTAGAAAACTGGCAAAGCATTCTGGTACACGCGTAAAAATCTCGCGACATATGTGAACAACATTGATAAATGAACAACATTGTTCATCATTGTTTGATTGTTTCAAGAAGTTGTTACAGCTTGATAAAACAACAACCGTTGTTCACAATTGTAACAACTGAAGAACGTGTTGATACATCAACCATGCATGTTCACCATCGTTGTAACATTATTGTTCATCGTTGTTATTTCGTCATGCTGTTACAACATGTTGTACCATGTGCGAACAACGTTGTTGGCTATAAAAATGTGCTGTTGGAACAACTTGTTCATGACTGTTGACTTATCCGTGAACAAGTTGTTCGAACCATAAGTGAACAACTTGTTGACAACTTGTTCGCGGCGAGCAACACAACATTGCTCACGCCTGTTGACAACCGTGAACAAGTTGTGCGTTTTTACGCGTGTACACGCGTAAAAAATCGCAAGTTGTTACAGCATTTTTGCCTGAACAATGCTGTAACAACTTGCAACAATGCTGTAACAACTTGTTGACATATGACTGTGAACAACATTGATAAATGAACAACATTGTTCATCATTGTTTCAACAAGTTTTTACTGCTTGATGAAACAACAGCCGTTGTTCACGCATGTTGTAACAATGGAAGAATGTGTTGATACATCAACCATGTTCACCATTGTTGTAACATTGTTGTTCATCGTTGTTATTTCGTCATGCTGTTACAAGATGTTGTATCATGTGCGAACAACGTTGTTAATTGGCTATAAAAAATGTGCTGTTGATTTATCCGTGAACAATGTTGTGCTGCTGTTCACGCTTGCTCGCCGTGAACAAATTGTCAACAAGTTGTTCACTTAGGCTATGGTTGGAACAACTTGTTCATGGATAAATCAACAGTCATGAACAAGTTGTTCCAACAGCACATTTTTATAGCCAACAACGTTGTTCGCAGATGATACAACATGTTGTAACAGCATGACGAAATAACAACGACGAACAACAATGTTACACTGAACAATGGTAAACATGATTGATGTATCAATACGTTCTTCGGTTGTTACAACATGCGTGAACAACGGGGTTAGGTTAAAACGCGGATACGGACGGACGGATATGAGGGTAAAACGCGGATATGAGGGTACGCGTCAGCTACGCCGACGTCAAGGAAAGGTATCTGGAATAGTGTGAAATGGCTCAACCACAACACTAGGTACACCGACGTCAAACTTTTTAACGTTTACCTTACTCACCAACCGACAAGCTTCACTGTCAGTTTCATTTCAAAGCAATAAAAGTGTTTTTAAAAACTCGCCAGATGGTGTATCCCAAACTGTTGAATCGAACATGGTGATTGAGAAAAATATTTTTTAATATATCTTGTATATAGTGCATGTCTTGATTGTTTTATCAAAACATAACCCCCCTCCTCGTGCAATTGTTCAAACAAAAAATCGGATTTGTTACATGACTCGTGTGACAACTCACTAAGAATATGCATTAATTTGTTATGCCCTGCGTCGTTACTATTTATAAATACTTTAAATAAATACTTTACCCTCATATCCGCGTTTTACCCTCATATCCGTCCGTCCGTCCGTATCCGCGTTTTAACCTAACCCGTGAACAACGGCTGTTGTTTCATCAAGCTGTAACGCCATCTCACGTCATCGTGCAAATGGTTTATTGATGGAGCACGCCAAACCATGAACCAGATTTCTTAATTCTACCCAGAAGTAATGTGCCTTCCAGTTAGGACGGAAGTTCTGCCACTGTTTCGTATTCGTCACCATACCTTTTTAACAGCTCTGCCGTCTATTATTACCGTATGATTGTTTACCATAGCGCCTATAGCGACATTGAGATTGGCACGTAAAGCGTACATTGTTAGAAAGCCCAGAAACACCATAAATAACAACAAGAAACGCTTTGGAATACTACAGCCAACCGACTCTGTACTAGTTGTCGGACTGTCTCCTTCGTCAATGTTTATCCCACCTTCCGTTGTTTCTTTTCTCGAGTTCTTATTTCTGTGTAAACATTCACACTTGCAGAAAAAGCAGTTGTTAAAACAAAGAAGAAGTTTAGCCAACGTTCTCATACCACCGTATAATTTGTTTAAAGTTTTTACCAGTAACGAACTGTCATCATTTGACGAGCCCCTTGACATTTTCGTCTACGTTTAACAAGCAATCTGTTTCTCGCGCTGTTAGTTATTACGGCGGGTTGTTTTTACTAAAGCAGTGAAGCATTACTCGAACACAATGAAAGACAAGGGAAAACCTGTTGTAATCAGTTGGATTTTTGGCTGCTTTATGAATGCACCATTGCGCGTACTTTTCCTAAAGCCTGGCTACCATATTATGACCTGGATCACACGCACGATCGCTGCGATTGCTCAAGAATGAACTGGCGTTTACAAGCTAGGAAGTCAAGCCTGGTTTCCATATAATCGCTACGATCGCCGCGATCGCTCAAAAATTAGCTCGTCGATCGCAACGATCAACAATCATGTCGCTGTTTCCATATGATCGCTAAGGCGGCTATGGGTGACCGCGGGCCATTGTTTTAATCGAAATACAGTGAGGTGAGATATACTGCCGAAACAGAGAACGTAGGAGTCTAACGTTTCTCTCTGACGGAGGGCCTTCGCTCGAAACGTTAGACTCCTACGTTCTCTGTTTCGGCAGTATGTCTCACCTTACTATATTTCGATTGTTGTTTCTACACTGCCTACGCAGCACGCTACTTTTATTACATTGTTTTAATGTCCGCTGGGATGCATACTGATCGCCAAGATCGCCACGTTTGCTAAAACACCGTTTCCGCTGAAACGCAACGATCGCTGCGATATAGAACATTTTCTATCTCGGCGATCGTGGCGATCGCGATCGCAGCGCGGATCGTAGCGATCGTTGCGGCGTCAGTGGTTTCCATATCGCTACGATCGCTGTGATCGCCAAGTTCATTTTTGAACGATCATATGGAAACGTATCGATTATATGGAAACCATGCTATAGGAGGAAGTCACGCTCCGTGATTCTGACGATCAAGCGATAGCGATTGCTGGGATATGAATGGTCGTTGCAACTCAAACAATCAATCCAAACCCAATGTTTTTGTGTTTCCCGAGTGTCCCTTGGCAGCACCCCAACCCAATGATTTGGTGTTTACACGATTCCTCAGTTTTGCATTGCGCAGCTATTCTGCGCATAATTCTGCAATACTAATTATTCAAGATGTATCCAAGTGTTAGTGACAAAAATACATAAAAATGTCGTTAAGGAAGCTAAATCAGCCAATTATAACTTAGCCAAGACGATACTACTTAGTTTTTGGTTTTTGAAAAAAACTCAAAAATTTGTTGCGTGGTTTCGTACATATAGATGAAATGATAGGGTAAAGGCCTGACCAAACGCTTTCAACATTTCATTCAACATCGTTCAACATTGTTGAATTCAACCGTGATTCAACATGTTGAAAGCGTTTGGCCACCTCTGTTGAATAACTTGAACGTTGTTGAATGGTGTTGAATGATGTTGAATGAAATTTGAACATGTTCAAATTTTCGTTCAACACGCGTTCAACAATGTTGAACGATGTTGAATGAAATGTTGAAAGCGTTTGGCTAGGCCTTAACGTTTGTTCAAGCCATAACCTTGTGTAGTTCACGAAGTCACCCAGGGTTTTTTTTCGATTATTAATTTCCTCCACCAGCTCTATAGCATATATGAAAGAATAGAGAGGCAGCGCCCTAACAGCACACGCCACCCGTGCTACCCGCTGGAGAGTTTCAGCAATTTTTCACTTCTGGAAGAATTACTGAGGAATTGCCTACCTTAAAAACAACTTAGGTCTGCTACCTGAGTTCTAGTGGCTCAGTGGCTAGAGCGGGTTGCTATAGTATTTGGAAAATTGAGGAGTCGAGTCTTGTCTGGAGTTGAGAGTTTTCTGAGTTTAACTTGACTTACGACAGCACAAACGAAACAAACGAAAGTTTAAGCCTGGTTCTCATATGTCGGCGATGGTCGCCGATTTAATAACGAAAAGCTCGACGAAGTCACAACATTCGATTATCTTGGTGTTCGCATTAGTAATCTCCTCTCATGGGAACAACACATTAACAAACTATGTCAACGAACATATCCTAAATTTGGTTTATTGAATCGTCTATCTCTATTCTTACCAAAATCAATTTTACCTCGAATCTATAAACAAACCATATTACCCATACTGGACTACGGTTGTATTGTGTGGTACGAGTGCGGGTCAACTCAAACAAAACGGGTAGAAAAACTGCAGAACCGTGCCATGAGAATTATCCTCCATCAAGGAAGACAAAAATGTACGCAGGAAATGCGTAATGAGTTGAAGTTGTTGTCTTTGAACAGCAGGCGTCGTTTTTTACGATTTCTAACAATTTTTAAAATTCTACATAATTTGGACTGCCCTGATCAATTAAGAGATATTTTTAAACTAAGGCTTAACACGCACGACTGGGACTTGCGGGACAAAACCTTATTAGATCTCCCAAAGGTAAAAAGTGCAATAGGGCAATCCATGTTCAAGTATGCAGCTGCAAAGGATTGGAACTCTTTGCCTTTGGAATTCAGAGAACTTACGTCTATCTCTAGTTTTAAACGTAGTATTTTCATGCACCTAGTTTATAAATTTCCTATAACTGTTATTTTTATTAATTTTGTTCACTTTGTATTAATGATTGGTTATTATTTACAGGGTGTATAAAAAAAAAGGCTACCCTTAGAAAATATAATTAACATTCTTTTCAAGTAACCTATTGTATATTGACAGCCCTGTGGTTAGTTGAACCATTTTTAATCGAACTGATATGAATATAATTAACATTTTTATTTCAGTTATGCTCCTTCATACGTTTAGAAGTTATCGTAATTTCCCAGGTGTATACGACCATTTGTTTTTTACGCATCCATGACTTCAGAGGTGTCCAGGGCTGTCAATATACAATAGGTTATTTGAAAAGAATGTTAATTATATTTTCTAAGGGTAGCCTTTTTTTTGATACACCCTGTATAATTAAGCACTGTTCTCCTGTTAATACCAGCATTTATGCTGATAGGATCTTCAACAGTTTAAATAAAGATTTTTTTATTATTATTATTTGTGACTTAGATGCAGCATGTTAAGTAATAAAGAACAATGCAGAAAAGCAGTGCTTTTATTCTTTTACTTAACATGCATCTAAATCATGGGTCGGCGACGATCGGCGACATATGAGAACCAGGTTTTATGTTCAATATTGTATTTTGTTATTTTATTTTTTGTTTTATTTTATTAGCTTTGCCAGATAAAAAATGTTTATGTACAGATAACATAGAAAAGTTACTTAGAAATTAAACGATGGCAGGGGATCCGCAACAGCGATTAGCCAATTACAGCGGGCCCGAGATATAAGTTAATGTATAAAGCTATATAACTATATACAAAGTATAACTAAATATAATTTACAGATACAGATACTAACAACAGCAAGAAATTGGACAGCTAAGACTACGGACAGAATTACATTTTAGACATATAGTTTTAAACGTACGTGAATTTTCACAGTTGTAACTAGTTTCCAATGATGCAAAATAATAATTTAGCATAACAGATTTAAATGAGTTTAGACTATCCATACTAAGGTTCAGTTCATTTGCAAGAGCGTTCCAAATTCGACAAGTTCTGATAAAAAAAGATCTCTGGTTGGTGGTAGTTTTACATTTACGGGTAACAAATTTGACTACATTACCACTAGATGATCTAGTGGTTCTGTGAGTAAGCGTAACAGGAAGAACAGAGGACTTAAGATTAACTAAACCATGTGTTATTTTAAAGAACAAGATCATATCTAAATATTCATGCCAGTAACAAATAGGAAGTAGAGACAAGGAATATAACCTGGTGTTATAGTCGATAGTACAAAAAAACGGCAGGTTTAGGATATACTTGGTGGCACGCCTTTGAATCCTCTCTAACTTATTTATTAGTTCAATTGACTGTGGCGCCCAGATTTGTGTGGCATAACCAAAATGAGGCCGAACTAAAGCAAGATATAGTGTGCGCCTCACTGCGGTGCTTTTGATGTGCAGTGTGTTCCTTCTAATGTAACCGAGGAGTTTGTTAGCTTTAGCAGATTGTTCGTGTACTTGTTTGTTCCAGGTTAGGTTATTAGCTACCCATACACCAAGATCTCTTTCAGCATCAGTTGTTTTTAGGATGGAGTTTTTTAACTTGTATGTTGACGTTAATGGTGTAATTTTCCTTGTGATTCTTGTTAATAAGAAATACCTGAGGCTGCTAGCCTAATGCATGGTTAGTGTCGAAAAATGTGGTTTGGTAGCAGCGTGTTCGAAACTTATTTTTTTAAGGCACAGTATCACTAATTCAAGTCCACATTCATTCGAACTTTAAAGTTTCAGTTTTTACTATACAAGCTGTCGGAAGCAGTTCGACTCAGAAAACTGCGTTTTAGGTAGTTGCGTTTTATCATGTGAAACAGGGTCAACTTTGACCATAGGCATAGCCCCCGAGTTATCCCTAACACCCTGGATAACACGGTCTCATGCGAACAGGCCCTTAAAGTGCAAACCAAAAACTGCAAAAGATGTTACTTAAACACGGAGCGAGCGTATAAAAGGGAGCCCCCCCCCCGGCTACGCACTGACAGTTTGAAAATGTCGACAGTCAAGTCAACAACGAGTCAGTGAGCTGGTGAAGTTTTGAGAATTATTATTTATTTATAACCTTTTTACCTTTCAATACACCAGGTAAATTGTAAAGAGAAACATAAGAGTCTTAGATAAAAACAATTCTGAAGTGATTAAATTTGTTTGGTCAAATAATTTGTAAAATATTTATGACCTTGCTTTCAAACGATGTTTGAAGGTCACGTTGAGCTGCTTTGTCTTTCGCCGTTTTTTAAAATAGAGTTCCACATAAAAGACAAGACTTTGATATTTAACTAAAACAGCCCATTTAAACGAAGACAATAAATAGTTTATTATATTAACTTTGCAAGTCAATATATTACAAATTGAGAACTTTTTAGTAGTCATTTGTCTGGCTTTCCAGACAACATGTACTGTCCGTCGTGCAAAAACAAAGTTGTCGTCGTTGGAAAGTGAGATGATGTTCAGACATCTACATGGAGATATTCATTATCAACATTCTTGGTGTATATAAAAGGGTCTTATAATTAGAAGGATGGAAGATATGAATGAATAAGCAAAGAATACAGACATCTGCATTCAACAAGAAAAATGGTGAGACGCTTGGTCTTTTTCGTACGGTTTTTCCTCACCTTAGTTTTGTTTCGACGTATTGGAAGCGTAATTTTTCCGTCTTTCTACTCAAAATGATGTGTTACACTTGAAAAGACAAATTCGACGTTTGGGAAGTGGCAAGTTCAATTTAAAAACAGTAAACAAGTCTCACAAAAGCTCCACTCTTCAGTCTTAGCCGAAGTTCCTCGGTAAGGCCGGAAGTAATTTTAGCTGTGTGGACCAATCAGATGCGTTTGGGTAGGATTGGCTGAGTACCTCAGCCAGTACTTATGCAGTCGCTCCGTGTTTAAGCCCTGTTTACACGGCCAAAATTTATAAGCACGCTTAAAGTGCTTATGTCACAAAAAAAAATTTTTGACTTTTGAGTAGAGGACAAAAAGTTAGTTAATAGGTTCTTTAACATTTTTCGGTTTTCTCTTTTCATTCGCGAGATATGCGGCTCTAAACCATGAAAAATTGACTTTTAGCAAAAAATTGTCGCGCCCGAGAAAAAAACGGAAAAGGGTCTGGGGCGACAGCCGTGTGACGTAGCTTAAGGGACGGAGGTTCGAATTCACATGTGAAGGAGTACTAAAAAGCTATTGAGAAGACAGCAAAATGCCGGATAGATGTGTCGTTTTTGGTTGCTCCAACCAAGCAAACGCAGAGAGAGGGATCTCTCTTCATCGCATTCCCTTAAGCTACGTCACACGACGCTCGTCCCAGACTCTTGTTGATACGCGACATTTTCACGAACATTACTGTTTGGAGCCGCATATCTCGCGAATGAAAAGAATGAAAAGAGAAAACCGAAAAATGTTAAAGAACCTATTAACTAACTTTTTGTCCTCTACTCAAAAGTTAAAAAAATTTTTTGTGACATAAGCACTTTAAGTTAAGCGTGTAATAGAGTAATAGCTAAAAGAAAGAAAGAAACAAAGGAACGAAGAATAGGGAGTTGGAAACTTCTATAGCAGGGCAAAAAAATCCTTTTTTTTTCTTAAAATGTCTATGAAATGAAAAATGCGTTGGCATTTTTCTTGTCTTATTGTACAGAGGAGCATGGCAGGAGCACTTCCTGAAAATTTCAAGAGAATCTGATGCGTTGTTTTCGCGCTATTAACTCTCAAAGTTTGCCATGGCTAGCTAGTTCGTTCTTGGAGAAAAATTGGGCTTTCGGTCACAATGCTTATGACGTACGCAAATGGACAACTATGCATAAGAACAATAGATTTCACTATTATTAATGATCCATCTGCGTACGTCATAAGGCATTGTTACCAAGAAGCCTAAATTTCCCCAAAACAAACTATCCACAGCAAATTTTGAGAGTTGATAGCGCGAAAACTACGCATCAGATTCTCTTGAAATTTTCAGTGAGTACTCCTATCATGCTCCTCTGTACAATAAAACAACAAAAATGCCAACGTATATTTCACTTCATAGACATTTTAAAGTGTTTATGAAACGAAATTAAGTTTGTCTTATTTGAAAGTACTTTTGAAATGAAAGACGTCACATGTACATAACAGAGAGCTTAAGCAACAGACGTTTTACAGCCACGGACGACGGCGTTTTGATTCAATAGCATTTTTCATTTAAAACAATGATAATGAGCAATTTAAAATTCCAAGAGCAAAGTGAACGCTGAAGTCGTTCTACACAAGACGTCATTGAGAGCATTTTCACGTTCTTGAGACGACGGGAACTTCTAGAACGTTGAAGCCTGTCATCGTGATTTTACTACAATGAGACATACTTTTAAAGTAGACTGAAACTTGTATTATTTTTCACATGCCTCGGTTTCCTTTGTTCTTTTAGGGAAATATATTCAATAGCCCCTGGCAAAACAATAGATAAATATTCCCCTCTAATATTCCCCTCTAAGGCTCTAATCATTCCCCTCTACCATTCCTCGCTATAATATTCTCCTCTAATCTTCCCGCACCACTCCTTATCTTATGAAATCCTGTCAACCTCGCCATGTGAAAAATAAGTACGTTATTTTGAGGCCCCTCGGGGATGTGTTTATTCACCTCGAGCTTCGCCCTCTGTGAATAAATCACATATCCCCTCGTGGCCTCAAAATAACCTATACTTATAAGGGGATAATTTCATTACAACGTGCATAATGACTTACTCGGAAAAGTTATAATTATATATCTTTCCTATTATTAAACGCATGGAATCAGTTGAAAATGTATATTTTAGTTGTTGTGAGGGGGAAACACACCCACATAATTGCTTCGAAGTGATTCCGTTTGATACTAGCAAAGATATATAACCTTTCCCGGTAATTAGTCATTATGCACGTTGTGATGTCACTGGTTAGTTTCACATATCAAACAAACTGAATATCTCAAGAACGAAGCAAGGAAACAAAAAACAGCAAAAGATGTTACTTTGTCATTTCAAAAGTACTTTCAAATAAGACAAACTTAATTTTCGTTTCTTAAGCACTTTAAAGAGGCTGATTCCCAATTACGTCCACTCCGCCCAGACAAAGCGGACGTCATAGAAAACAACTTTAAAGGGATACTCCAGGCCGAAAACAAGTCTTGCTCAAATAAAAGACCTATGTGACCATACTTCCAAATGGCTATTAGTTTCCTTCAAATATTTTTAGTTTAATAGAAACAAATTATAAGAAAAGAGGAAACTGTTTCAATCACTCAATGACGTCGAAATTCAATTGGGAGCGACCACTTTCGCCCGCAATCAAGCAACAATGGCGGCTCACAGTATATGGAAAATACGGCAAACAAAGTCATATTTCTCCCAAACTAAAAATATTTGAAGGAAGCTAATAGCCATTCGGAGGTATGGTCACATAAGTCTTTCATTTGAACAAGACTTGTTTTGGGCCTGGAGTATCCCTTTAAGAGTTAAGAAGACCAAATGGACAGCTGGGTAGCATTCGGAAGGTTCTGTGTTCGAGTCCAGTCCAGAGCTCAGAGTTTTCTTGGTTTAACAACTTACGACAGCTTGTACAACAAAGAGGCCCCATTAGGGGGGGGGGGTCTGGGTATCCCGTATCCCGCTTATTTTCCCTTAAAATATCCCGTATCCCTAAATGATTTCGTCTTGTATCCCTATAATGGCAAAATCGATGACGACTAACAGCCGGAGAAAAATGTTTGCATTTTTAGTCGCTTTAATGGTCGTCTGTTCAAGTTGTGTCGTAAATAAAAGGGGCTGCAGTGAAATTAACCTATACATGCAGGAAGATTGGCGCAGCAAGCTTGATTTCCATATTGTAATGTAACGTACATACGATACATATATGACCATATATGCCCTGTAAAGGCTACAGGTACTAGTTCCGTGTGTCGTAATTATAAGTGTGCAACGTCATTTGACAAAAAATATCTCGAGTGTGCACTTGCCATACTCTGCAGTCTGGACTGTCGCCATGATAGCGTTTCGGTAGTGGGAGGGGCGAGGCGATTATCAAAATATGCAGATTTGTTATCTTCCGTATCCTGTATCCCTATAAGCTTTTCTTCAATATCCCGTATCCCTATAATTTTCCCCTTAAATATCCCGTATCCCGATAACCCCTAATAGGGCCTCAACAAAAAACAACTAAAACTTTTCTAACAACTTCAAGCTGAAGACACTATGTATATTTATTCAGTTCATATATCTTCTGCTTTTTTCTCTTCGGTGCCATCGCCATCTTTTTGCTCCTGTCCGCTTTCTGCGTCATCTTTTTTCTCTTCTTCGCCACCTTCACCACCACCACCACCATCTTCGTCGGCTTTCTTCTCCTGCTCATCTTCTCCTTCTGTTTTCTCCTTCTCTTCTCCATTCTCTTCCACTTTCTTCTCCGACTCGTCTTCGTCCGGAGGCTTTTCGTCCGTCTTTGTTTCTTCTTGCTTTTCCTCGGCATCCTCAGCTTGTTTCTTTTCGTCGGCTTCTTTCGCCTCGTCTGCTTCGTCTTTTGTCTCTCCCTCCTGTTTCTTTTCCTCCTTTTCTTTTTCGAGTTTTTCCAGTTGTTCCGGAGACATGGCCCACTTCTGTTCATCTCCCGACACGCACAGGGCAAAGATGAGTACACCAGCCATATAGACCAAGAATGTTATCCAGAAGACAACGCGCCATTCTCCTGCAGTCTAGACAAAAGAAAAAAAATATTTAAAGTACATGTGACACGAAAATTAAGTTAGTTTTATTTTTAAAGAACGCTTAAAATGACAAAGTAAAATATTTTGCAGTTTCCGGGTTCCTTGCTTTATTTTGAGGATATTTTAGTTAATGTCACATGTTGCGATGTACACTAAAGACTTATTAACCGAGTGCGAGGTCTGTACGGGAAAGTATTTGCCTGAGGTTTTCGTACAGACCGAGCGACGAAGGAGCGAGGTTTGTGCGATAAACCCGAGGGCAAATACTCCCCAGTACAGACCGAGCAAACGAGGTTAATAAGGAATTTATTATATGGCTATTGGTTCATTTTATTTTAAAGCTTCGAGCGTTGTTTTCGTCTTCGGAGTATGCTGTTTACCTATACCTGTTGACTTTTTCGTGTGGCTTCTTGGCCTTCTTATTTACACCAGTTCGGCTTTTATTTGTCGTGTTTTTAGATAGCCCAAACAGCTTTAAAGAAAACCAGCAGTGATGTTCCAACACATTTTATTGTTCAGAATATTTGAATAAAGATACCTATTTCTATTTTATTTGTATTCAAATCAACTCAGAAATGTTCCCGCGCCAAAACTTACAGGGCCGAGAAAAAAGCGTATTGACCGGTCGGTCAATATCGTAAAATCCCGACCTCTCAGGAGCCAATCAGCGTGCGTCGTTTTGCGTACGGACCGGAAATCAAACCCAGCCATATAATAAGCGTGCTTAATGACCAGTATATATCGCCTTGTGAATGTAGATATGATCAGTATATAGAAACCAGACAAAATGCTAAAGAGCAGTGCCCTGTTTCACACCAAAAATGTCGCTAGTATTCTCGTTCTCATACAGAACCCATGTTTCTGTCCGTTCTGTCCGTGGCTTACGGGTGACACAAAAAACGTAGGATTCCGTCAAACACCAAAAATATAAAGCTACCTAACAAGTCGAGAGGGCAGTAACTACGTGCTTGTCAGGGCACCGTATAGTATAAAGCTGCCTGGCGATCTAGCCGCTAACTTGTCAGGGCACTGCAATAATTGTGTTTACCTGCCGAACCCTTCGCCTCACGGAGATCGTCAAAAAGCCGCCAAATTTCTTCGCGTCAAAAACATCGCTTCCATTCTCAAAGCGACAATACCAGAGCACATGAAGTTTGTGTGACTGTGGCTATCAAGTACACATGGACAAACTTTCAAGCAAAATTCTAAAGCTGACTGACGAGCTAGCCAATATAGCACGTCAGGGCCCCAGAAATGTATCTACCTGCCGAATAATAGTTTTCTTCGCAAACATGATGTCGTCAAAAGCCGCCAAAATCCTTAGCCACCAAAACATTGCTTATATTCTGCCACAAAAAAGCGACAGCTACCTAACGAGCCAGCCGCTCAGCAGGCTACTCGTCAGGGTACATGACGTAGGAAAAGATTCTCCTCTTAATTATTCCTCGAGTGTTTGCATAGTGACAGATTGTAATAGAAGCAAGAAGTTATAGCAACACCACGTTTATTGTTTATTGTTTATTGCTTAGCTTTGACCTGTTGAGTCCACTGACCTGTATATAACTGGACTGCGGGTCCTCGATACTTTTGTATTACATGAAGTGTCCCCAGTTGAACGGCGCCATCTTGTTAGGTCTTCCGACGGCGTAAATTAGCCCGAAGTATTGGCGACTCATGCCGATAACTCTTTTGAAGCAAAAAAATGCTTTGAGAAAGACGTTTACACAGAAATTTAATTCTTTTTTTAAAGTAAAAAGTTCATCAAAGACATTCAAATACATGTAAATTATGGCGTGAAACAAATGTTCCATGGAAAATTCCAAGCTTTTTTCTTTGCTGTGTTTGTTGTCGAATGAAGCAAGCTCAAAATGGACAGTTAAAACATCTTCCCGAACACAACGAAACTGAAGAAACATACAAATACAACATAAAACTATTCAGAATTATCCTTTAAAATAAAACCTGTAAATATGTTTGGTTTAGTTGCACTTTTTGCTTACCGACAAGGATTTTTGGCTTCCAAAATGTTTGTCAACTCTCAGCTCTTTTTTTTTTGTAAATTTGGTCCCATGCCCTTTTTAATCTCATAAGACACGGTTAGTCAAAAGCTGCCCTGTGATTGGTCAATTTCGTGGCTAAGACCTAACAAGATGGCGCCTGATGGCGTGTATTTGGGCCATTTTTTCGTAGAGCACCCGCAGTCCAGTTATATAGAGGTCAGTGGTTGAGTCAGGCCTTCATCAGAGCAAATGCCAACATCGTGTTGACTCACGTCATATATTAATAAGTCAGATAATTTATTAACGTTTTGAAAAACCCTGCAGGCAACTTGTTTACCTTATTTACGGTGATTATACCAACAATTTGTGGGCTCAGGAAGCCTGGTAACGACCCAAAAACATTCGTGATCCCCATAATGACGCCCGCGAATTTTGGAGCGATATCCAGCAAATTCACCGCGTATCCCGTGGCGTTGACTCCGGTTATGCCAACACCAATACAAAGGAAGGCTATGGCCATGGCTGGCATTGGACTGTAGCCGACTGCGAGAATAAATATAGCAGCTACAGTGCAACCTAGAACGAGGAAAATTTAGATTGAATTGGGGGCAATTGTGACTAAGGGAACACACAAATGATTGTGAACGGACAGACGAACGAACGGACGAACGAACGAACGAACGGACGAACGGACGAACGGACGAACGGACGAACGGACGAACGGACGAACGGACGAACGGACGAACGGACGAACGGACGAACGGTCGAACGAACGAACGAACGATGCCAACACCAATACAAAGGAAGGCTATGGCCATGGCTGGCATTGAACTGTAGCCGACTGCAAGAATAAATATAGCAGCTACAGTGCAACCTAGAACGAAGAAAATTTAGATTGAATTGGGGGCAATTGTGACTAAGGGAACACACAAATGATTGTGAACGGACAGACGAACGAACGGACGAACGAACGAACGGACGAACGGACGAACGGACGAACGGACGAACGGACGAACGGACGAACGGACGAACGGACGAACGGACGAACGGACGAACGGACGAACGGACGAACGGACGAACGGACGAACGGTCGAACGAACGAACGAACGATGCCAACACCAATACAAAGGAAGGCTATGGCCATGGCTGGCATTGAACTGTAGCCGACTGCAAGAATAAATATAGCAGCTACAGTGCAACCTAGAACGAGGAAAATTTAGATTGAATTGGGGGCAATTGTGACTAAGGGAACACACAAAATGATTGTGAATGGACGGACGGACGGACGAACGAACGAACGAACGGACGAACGAACGAACGGACGAACGGACGAACGGACAGACGAACGAACGAACGAACGAACGAACGAACGAACGAACGAACGAACGAACGAACGAACGAACGAACGAACGAACGAACGAACGAACGAACGAACGAACGAACGAACGAACGAACGAACGAACGAACGAACGAACGAACGAACGAACGAACGAACGAACGAACGAACGAACGAACGAACGAACGAACGAACGAACGAACGAACGAACGAACGAACGAACGCACGCACGCACGCACGCACGCACGCACGCACGCGCACGCACGCACGCACGCACGCACGCACGCACGAACGAACGAACGAACGAACGAACGAACGAACGAACGAACGAACGAACGAACGAACGAACGAACGAACGAACGAACGAACGAACGAACGAACGAACGAACGAACGAACGAACGAACGAACGAACGAACGAACGAACGAACGAACGAACGAACGAACGAACGAACGAACGAACGAACGAACGAACGAACGAACGAACGAACGAACGAACGAACGAACGAAGCAGACAAGCAGGTAAGCAAACAAGGGTGGAAGCAAGGATGAAAGAAAGGAAGGAAGCAAAGAAAAAAAACAAACAAGCAAAGATATAAGCAGCAAGAAAGCAAGCAAACGAACAAACAGGGAAAGATTCAAGTCAGAGAGTAAGCAAAAACCAAGCTACGTGACTGAAAACGTATATGCAGAATAAATAAAATTTTTAGTTACGTTTGTTTATGCACTGTTAAAGATGGCTCAGAAATGTCGCTCTTACCGATGCCAAAAATCAGCCTCCTGGCGTTTCTGACGCTCATTCCATTTTTAATCATCAAATCTACGATGAGTCCTCCAGTTGGACCAACAAAAGCCTTTACAACATACGGCAGAGATGCAACGAATCCAGTCTATTGAAAAAACTATATTATGTTAAGCAGAATAGGCCATTAAGTTAATGTTTAAACATTGAAAAAAGTTTATTAACAAAACCAAAGTGAGCAAACCTTATCAAGTAAGTTAAGATTTTATGGATTAAAGTTTTTCAAGTTTTTGAAAGCAAGTATCAAGAATAAGTCTCAAGTCAGTGTCAAGTCTTTGAAACCAAGACTCGAGTCAAATGTTAAGTTTCAAGTCTTTACTGAAGAACCAGTCAAGTTTTTGAGAACAAATCTCAAGTCAAGGGTCCAGCCTCAATTAAGTCTTTGAGAACAAGCGAGTCAAGACTCAAGTCTTTGAGAACAAGTCTCAAGTCAAGTGTCAAGTCTCAACTCAACTCAACTCAAGTGTCAAGTCTCAACTCAGGTGTCAAGTCAAGTGTCAAGCCAAGTGTCAAGTCAAGTGTCAAGTCTCAACTCAGGTGTCAAGTGTCAAGTCAAGTAAAGTGTCAAATCAAGTGTCAAGGGTCAAGTCTCATGTCAAGTGTCTCATGTCAAGTGTCTCATGTCAAATGTTTCATGTCAAGTCTCAAAGTCAAGTCTCAAAGTCAAGTGTCAAGTCAAGTGTCAAGTCAAGTGTCAAGTCAAGTGTCAAGTCAAGTCAAGTCAAGTCAAGTCAAGTGCCAAGTCAAGGGTCAAGTCTCAAGTCTCAAGTCAAGTGTCAAGTCAAGGGTCAAGTGTCAAGTCAAGTGTCAGGTCAAGTGTCAAGTCAAGGGTCAAGTCTCAAGTCATGTCAAGTCAAGGGTCAAGTGTCAAGTCAAGTGTCAAGCCAAGTGCCAAGTGCCAAGTGCCAAGTGCCAAGTGTCAAGTGTCAAGTGTCAAGTGTCAAGTGTCAAGTGTCAAGTGTCAAGTCAAGTGTCAAGTCAAGTCAAGTCAAGTGTCAAGTCAAGTGTCAAGTCAAGTGCCAAGTGTCAAAGTGAAGTGTCAAAGTGAAGTGTCAAAGTGAAGTGTCAAAGTGAAGTGTCAAAGTGAAGTGTCAAAGTGAAGTGTCAAAGTGAAGTGTCAAAGTGAAGTGTCAAAGTGAAGTGTCAAAGTGAAGTGTCAAAGTGAAGTGTCAAAGTGAAGTGTCAAAGTGAAGTGTCAAAGTGAAGTGTCAAAGTGAAGTGTCAAAGTGAAGTGTCAAAGTGAAGTGTCAAAGTCAAGTGTCAAAGTCAAGTGTCAAAGTCAAGTGTCAAAGTCAAGTCTCAAAGTCAAGTCTCAAATCTCAAATCTCAAGTCATGTGGCAAATATCAAGTCTCAAAGTCAAGTCTCAAAGTCAAGTCTCAAAGTCAAGTCTCAAATCTCAAATCTCAAGTCATGTGGCAAACATTAAAGAGCAAGTCTAGAGTCTTAAGTTAAGGGTCAAGTTTCAAATCTTTGAGCTCATGTCCATACTAACCTTGGCAATATCAAAATTTAAAACTTCAACAAAATATTTTGGAATGCAAATAAGAATTGTATAAAGTCCCCAGTCGGCAGTGAAGTTGGCAACAATCACAGCCCAGACAGGAACCGAGGTAATGATAGACAGCCAAGGTACAGGTCCTGTCTGCAAGAAAAACATTTGGGCGAGTCTTATTACAACTTCAATTTAATAATTATTATCTAATTCTGAAACTTAACGGGTTTTATGTTATCTACCAAAACCAAAGGCAGAGGGTGAAGACAAGAACTGAGTTTGCGGTGATCTTAATTGATCAATTAATCAATGAATTAAACAATAAATTATTTGATCGCTCGTTTGTTCGTTCGTTCGTTCGTTCGTTCGTTCCTTCCTTCCTTCCTTCCTTCCTTCCTTCCTTCCTTCCTTCCTTCCTTCCTTCCTTCCTTCCTTCCTTCCTTCCTTCCTTCCTTCCTTCCTTCCTTCCTTCCTTCTTTCCTTCCTTCCTTCCTTCCTCCCTTCCTAATTCCTTCCTTCCTTCCTAATTCCTTCCTTCCTTCCTTCCTTCCTTCCTTCCTTCCTTCCTTCCTTCCTTCCTTCCTTCCTTCCTTCCTTCCTTCCTTCCTTCCTTCCTTCCTTCCTTCCTTCCTTCCTTCCTTCTGTAAGGATTATGTAACCATTCTTATGTAATGATTTTACTTTAGCTGGGCTGTTTCCTGTAGTTTGTTCCCGGATGTACGTTTTTTCTTCTTCGGATATTGTCGGATGTACTTCGGGATTAGGATGGATCACTAACATCCAAATGAATGACCAGCATAGTCCAATGGCCCCTGCACGTGAAGAATATTTACTTTAAAAAAATCAAACACTCTACTGTTCTTGCCGAATCACGTGACTACAAGTGTCTTATCAAAATTAAATCAAAACTTACAAAACGTGAACTCACCGAAACAGTAGAACACTGACGCCCAACCGTCTGGACCATACTTTGTTAAAAGGCCTGACAAAGGCATTGTGATGATAGTTCCAATTGGACAACCTGTGATAAAATAATACTTTTATATAACACCCGAACAAATCGAAGTTTAATTCTTTAGATGTTTGCATCGTGACAAATTGCAGTAGAAGAATTAGTAGTAGAATTAATGTTGAGCGTTCGAAATGTTGACTCAAGTCTTCATCAGAGCAAATGCCAACCGCATCGTGTTTGGCTTGTCTCATATTATCAGAACAACTATAACATGATGAACAGTCAGAAGACAATGGCATAGTTACGTACTTACGTTTATTCTAAAATTAATTAAATTACATCATGAATTAATGGAATCAGGATTGTTGACCTTAACCAAATTTATATATTCTACACTCGAAATTTTCCTTCACCAAAATTACCTAGTATATCCAGTTTAATCGAGTGAAGTGGCAAATGTTACTTGTTGATTTCTAGAGGTTTTTTTAAAAACTTCAATAGATTCCCTCGTCTTCGACTGAAGTATATGCTTGTCGCTGGCTAAAAGAGAGGAATCCGCTCCCATTTCATATACTGATCATATTCCCAAGCATGTTTTGCCACATCAGATTTTTCAAACCGTTAGCTTTTGCACAACGGTTATGTTCTTTCAGACTGGTTGAGAGATTTCTATACCACTTTCTATACCAGTTTCTATGGGTCCTATGAACGCATACTGAAGATATTTCATCATTTTTGGTTGGCTTTGGAACGAAAAGATGAAGTTGATATTGAAGACCTGAGTAAACAGATTGAACGCTCAGCAATAAATAATAACCGTCGTGGTTCCACAGATTCTACCTAAGATTGTACCCTGCGAGTCAGAGCCTCTTTCCGACCTACGCAGGCTTCGGGGGAAAGTGAGCTCTGAGCATGCGTGAACGGTTGCCAAGATACTATTTTGGGCCCAGCCTCTAACGCGTCACTTCCTATTTTCCTGCTTACGCGTGTTCGTAAACCAGAACTTGTTTGACCAGTTTAAAACCTGACTGACTCGCCCCAAACTTGGGGCGAAGATCGAGTTTGTTGGCAGAGCCCACTTTTCCCCAAAGCTTGCGTAGGTCGGAAAGGGGCTCTGCCTCGCAGGGTACCAAGATTGTAGTTTGTATTACATCGAAGTTTCAGTTTAAATACGTTTTGGTGTTTGGAAATTTTGACGAAGCCTTCCTTTCCGTGTATAGTTGATATAGTTAGTTTCTAAAAACTTCATTCCTGCAGTATTTACCTACCCAAAATAATCAGCTGAAATCTGGCGTCAACGACATTTGAAGTCAATAGTATTAAAATTATACGACAATACTAATGTAGTAAAATGTTATGATACCTGCAACAGCGATAGCAAATAATCTTGTTTTCTCGGAAGCAGGAGCCCATTTTCTTAAAATGTCGTGATTGCATGGAAAAAGAACACCCTGAAAGAGATAAAAACTAATTATAGCTGAATAGATATGCGACTGCGACTGCGACTGCGACTGCGACTGCGACTGCGACTGCGACTGCGACTGCGACTGCGACTGCGACTGCGACTGCGACTGCGACTGCGACTGCGACTGCGACTGCGACTGCGACTGCGACTGCGACTGCGACTGCGACTGCGACTGCGACTGCGACTGTAATTGCGACTGCGACTGCGACTGTAACTGTAACTGTAACTGTAACTGTAACTGCAGAAAAACTGCAAAACTGCAACGCTGCGAATCTGCGACTGCAACTACAGCGGTTGTTGCTGCAACTGTAATTGAACTAGCTACTACAATTATAGACGCTTACCAAAAATACTCCCTCTAGAACACGGAGTACAATGAGAGCCACGACTGACAATCGAGCAGCCAAAGGCGTTAGAAGTGTGAGCAAAGAGCCAAAAAATAATGCCCATCCAAAAACTTTGGTTCCACCATATTTCAGAGCCAAGTATCCGCCAGGTATTTGAAGCACGATGTAGCCGTAGAAAAACGAACCAAGTACGGTGCCTAGAAAAAAATACACAGTGCATAATAAGTCAAATTCAAAATGGTTTTGTAATCAATAACAAGTACTAGTGTGTGTAGATAAAATTCTGCATTTTGTATTGTTTTACGTCAGAAAATTTTTTGTAGTCAATCGAAGAATGACCTGAAAATATTTTTACAGCGAAAATATTTTTCTAACTTTGTCTTTGGTGGTTGGTTGGTTGGTGGTTGCTTGCGTTCGCGTTTGCATTCTCTATTCAAACTTATGTTCATGCCAACTTTTTCCCATTGCCACTGGTCTTTGAAAACTAATGAGTAATGAAGCAATTAGCCATTAGAAACAGTTCAGTTCATTCAGCATTATAGCCGGTTCAATTTTGTTGAGGCAAATACTTTCCCATACAGACCTCGCACTCAGTTAATAAGTCTTTAATATTGTTGGTCCAACAACGTTGCTAGCGCGCATGCTAATAATGTTGTTACATCATTCTTCCAGCACTTTTCGGAAAGTGTTCGAAAGGCGAGCACGGATGGCGTGTGCTATTAGGGCGTTGCCTCTCACCAATAGTTAAGTCCGGTTAGACGGGGTTAGTACTTGGATGGGTGACCGTCTGGGAATAACCCGTTCTTGAGCTTGGGACTCAGGTGAATAGAGTTTAGTTGGTCTCTCCTGTGCTTCGAGGGATTTTCGCCGGGTTTTCTAGTTTTCCTCCTTCCGTAAAATCAACACCTAGGTTTGTGAAACAGGGCTCCACTTAAGGCATATGACATTCATTAGTGTATAAATGTTATATTAATTATCTTAGGTTCATCCGTATAGCCAGGGTTTTCAATAATATTAGAATGGCGCTATAGTAATCACGATAAAAATCGTAAAAACGATTTTCTATGTTTACCTTGTAGTTTTGAGCTCCAGTGAAACTCGGCTGGCTGAAAATGTGTAAGTAAATTTTACGATCAACGATTATGTCTTATACTGTAGTGTACTTATGCAATCCTTGTGTAATCTGGTGCATTGCTTTCCATTTCATTGCATTACCTTGCATTGCATTGCATTGCATTGCATTGAATTGCATTGAATTGCATTACATTGCATTACATTGCATTACATGGCATTACATGGCATTACATTGCATTACATTGCATTACATTGCATTACATTGCATTACATTGCATTACATTGCATTACATTGCATTACATTGCATTACATTGCATTACATTGCATTACATTGCATTACATTGCATTACATTGCGTTACATTGCATTACACTGCATTACATTACACTACATTACACTACATTACACTACACCACACCACACCACACCACACCACACCACACCACACCACACCACACCACACCACACCACACCACATTACATTACATTACATTACATTACATTACATTACATTACATTACATTACATTACATTACATTACATTACATTACATTACATTACATTACATTACATTACATTACATTACATTACATTACATTACATTACATTACATTACATTACATTACATTACATTACACTACATTACATTACATTACATTACGTTACATTACGTTACATTACGTTACATTACGTTACATTACGTTGCATTACGTTGCATTACATTGCATTACATTGCATTACATTGCGTTACACTACCTTACACTACATTACACCACACCACACCACACCACACCACACCACACCACACCACACCACACCACACCACACCACACCACACCACACCACACCACACCACACCACACCACACCACACCACACCACACCACATTACATTACATTACATTACATTACATTACATTACATTACATTACATTACATTACATTACATTACATTACATTACATTACATTACATTACATTACATTACATTACATTACATTACATTACATTACATTACATTGTATTGCATTGCATTGCATTGCATTGCACATTACTGCACCGCACTGCATTGACACCCCACTCCACTCCATTTCACTCTACTCCATTCCACTCTACTATACTCCGCTCCAGTTTACACTACTTTTTTATTCCACCCCACTCTATCTTACCTAACTCCACTCCACCTCACCCAACTTCATCACTCCACTCCATTTAGTTCAATTCTACTCTACGCTATTTTACTCCACTTCACTGCCTTGTGCTTGGCTGTTCTATGTTTGGCTGTTCCGTGCTGTGCTGCGCTGTGCTGTGCTGTGCTGTACTGTATACTTTACTGTACTGTATAGTGTATATCCACTGCACTGCACTGCACTGCACTGCACTGCACTGCACTGCACTGCACTGCACTGCACTGCACTGCACTGCACTGCACTGCACTGCACTGCACTGCACTGCACTGCACTGCACTGCACTGTACTGTACTGTACTGTACTCTACTCCTCCACACCATTCTACTTTACTATTAACTCTTATCTACCCTACCTTAACCCACTTTACCAAACGCTAATAGATATTCCATCCCATCTAACTGTAGTTATCGTGCGCACGCGAACTGACTGTGTATACCCTTCAACATACAATATAGTGGATCTACTATTCAATCCTACCTTGGTTGTCGTAAATCCGTTTTTATTAGTTGTATGATTATTACACATAGCGGTAATAGCAACATTGAGATTCACTCTCAATGCATACTGCACAGCAAATCCTAGAAATATCATGATGATAAGAACATAACGCTTTGGAAAGCTTGGTTTCTTTGCTTTGCTTTTGCTTTCTTCTTTCGGAACTTCAGTTTCCTCTTTCGGAACTTCAGTTTCGTCTTTCGGAACTTCAGTTTCTTCTTTCGGAACTTCAGTTTCCTCTTTCGGAACTTCAGTTTCCTCTGTTTTTGGTTCGTCAGCCATCTGGTCTGAGAGTAATTAGAACCTGTTACAGGAAATCAGCACTGCTATTACTAAGGTGAAATTATTTTAAAGTGCATATTAAACGAACATTAAGTTTGTCTGATATGAAAGAACACTTAAAATGAAAAGTTACATTTTTTGCAATTTTTCGTTTTCTTGTTTCGTTCTGAGATATTTTAGTTTGCCTGATATGTAATGAATCATATGTTGTGACGTACATGTGCTTAATGACTTGTAATCCTGCGCTTCTAGTGCAGTTATCTGACCACTGAGGCGAGCTATCGTTGTAAAGAGTTTAGTAGCGAGTTCTATAATATTATAGTGCGGGCAAAGGCTCTTTTCCAGTCATCGCAAAAACCAGCTGGCTGCAAGTGTTTGCATCTAATTAAAAACAACTCACAGTGCTTGTTTTCTCGTTGTGAGTTCTGTTTAATAAGATACAAGTACTGGCAGCAAGATGCGAACTAAGTTTCTGCGATGAGTGGAAACGAGCCTTAATGCTCAGCTGGGAGAACATACAATTGGGTGTGCAAGAAATGTGCTAGAAATTTTTGGTAACGGAAAATTTCGAGTGTAATGGCCAAGGCAAACGCTTTCAACATTTCACTCAACATCGTTCAACATTGTTGAATTCAACCGTGATTCAACATGTTGAAAGCGTTTGGCCACCCTGTTGAATGATGTTGAACGCTGTTGAATGGTGTTGAATGATGTTGAACGAAATTTGAACATGTTCAAATTTTCGTTCAACATGCGTTCAAAAATGTTGAACGATGTTGCATGAAATGTTGAAAGCATTTGGCCAGGCCTTATAAGAATATCTACCTTTTTACACTCTAGAAATTTTCTTTCACCAAAAATCCCTAAAATATATATCGTTTAATCTAGTGAAACGCCAAATATTATACTTGCAATAAAATAAAATAAAGTTAGTTTAGTTCAGTTTAGTTTAGCTCTCTCGACGTTTTTGAGGCGCAACATTTTTCCAATCTTCTAATCTCTGCAAGCACCAAATTTGCTCGCTGCTTTTCGGGTGACCGCCATTTGCCAATGGCCCAATGTACGATACTATACTGTATAGTATACTACTATTCGTGGCATTATTGCCAGCCCCGTTCACACTATACAGGATAGCTTTTGTGCCGCCACGAAAACCATACCGGATAGGCCTTCTGTACACACACAAAACGCAATTTCTGCGTCGGAGCGTCGCTGCAATCTCGAAAGAGGCACATCTTTTATCGGATAGGTTTTTGTGCTGTTTCAACTCCAGTGTCAACGGAGTTCGAAATCGTTTCGGAGGTAATTTAATAGAATAGAGCGTGGTGATTGCTTGTATCGTACGGCATAATTATTTGCCGTTTCGTGCCGAGTCTGTTCACGTGCACTAAACTGGGGTTATAAGTTTTCGTGCCGGCACGAAAAGTCGAAAACCTACCCGGTAGAGTTTGAACGGGGCCTTAGTTAAACTTGTTGGGTTAAAGTGCTTATGAAACGAAAATTAAGTTTGTCTTATTTGAAAGTACTTTTGAAATGACAAAGTAACATCTTTTGCTGTTTTTTGTTTCTTTGCTTGACATCACAACGTGCATAATGACTTACATGGAAATGTTATATATCTTTCCTATTATTGAATGGAATCAGTTGAGAATGTATATTTTAGTTGTTGCGGGAGGAAAACATACACAAATAATATAGGGGGGGGAACCAAGATTTTTGAAAGGCGGGGTCGTTTTACCAAAAGGGCATCACCCCCCGAAAATTTTTGAACTTTGCCTTTGGGTCTCTAAAACTGCATTTCCTGCATTCTGAGGAAACTGAGCAAAATATAAAGGTTTTAAAGCACATGTTTTTTTTAAATCACTACATTTCCTTTTCATATTGTTTGAGAAAATGTTTGATAAGTGTAAATTAGCCAAAATAACGTATTGATCGTGGGCACAGTTTTCTTTCAGGTTTTAATTGTGCTCATGTTAGAACAATAGAGTGTTGACTTGGTATTGTCTGGGCTCGAAGTATTATACAATCTCAATATTCAGTGGCGACCACTGTACTCGATCACTACTCTGCCCAATTAAACATAACACATTGTTATATACCAAAGACTTTCCTTTGCCAATAATGAAATCCTATTGGTCAAATCCTGATCACGTGTTGTTCAACAAGCTCAATGTTTCTTTCTGCCGGGGGAAACATTGCACTGTTTCCCTCTGACGTCAACAACGAAGAGGGAAACAGTGCAATGTTTCCCCCTGACGTCGCTTTAATCATGCGTTGTTCACGTGAATACACGATTATTGCATCAGATCAAGAACTTTGGACTCTTCGGGCATTTTGAAAACACGAGCTTGTTTCGAGCTTGTTTGGTACGAAATACCGGTAGTCCATTTTCCGAAAGAAAGAAATTCTATACATATCTTCAAAGAAGGTCTGAAAAACACTTGGATAAATTTAAAGCTGTTCTTAGTGTTGAGTCTGGTGTATTTGTTTAGTTGAATGACTTGAATTGAAATTACGAAGACAAAGTAAAAGTGTTTTGGTAAGTCTTTTCGCCATTTGCAAGTTTCAAGGCAGTTTTGTATTTTGTATTTTAAAAGTCTTTGGTATATAACAAAACGCTTGTTGACTTTTGCCTCGAGAAACATCGAGTTTTACGGTCCCTCATGCTTCAATGTCACCCTCGTGCTAAAGCCCTCGGGTGACATTGAAGCCTTCGGGTCCGTAAAACTCGATGTTTCCCTCGGCGCCAGTCAACAAGTGTATAGTAACACACTAGACCTCAAAATGGCGATCAGTATCCTCAAGGGTCACGACATTTGCATAAAGTGTATAAAGGAGAAAACAAAATCATGACAAACTCTTTTGCCAATTTTATAAATTTGGAACTTCATAACTTCGAAGTTCAGTGTAAAAACGGCAAAACTCAAAGGCTCCAAAAAGAGTAAAAGTAACTTTTGACCTCCAAAATTTCCGTCGCAGTCAAAAAGGGGGGTCGATCGACCCCTCCGACCCCCATCTCGTTGCGCGCCTGCACATAATTGCTTCGAAGTGATTCCGTTTGATAATAGCAAAGATATATAACCTTTCCCTGGTTAGTTTCACATATAAACCAAACTGAAATATCTCAAAAACGAATTAAGGAAACAAAAAACAACAAAAGATGTTACTTTGTCATTTCAAAAGTACTTTCAAATAAGACAAACTTAATTTTCATTTCATAAGCACTTTAAATGAAACATCATAACACATAAATTACATATTAAAATAGATCAGTTCTGATGAAAGGAGGTATATGTCGCGTTATTTTTTGCTTCAATTATCATATGTTGAAACACTGAGCTGCAAACTTCAAAATTAAAGCTGTACATTAATTCGATTATGAAATACGAGTCACCTAAGTCCTAACAACTATGGAGGATTTCTGCGGAACCTCTAAGACCAATTTTCTACACAAATTGGCTTAAACTTGATTGCTACGGGGTCATTTTTGCTGCTGAGATTTTTAGGCAAGATTCGGGAATAGCAGGATGCGTCTTTTTCAGTGCTTGACGTCGGGATCAGCCCTTTGAATACTTCCATTATCCGTCGATTTCAAACTAAATCGTTTTGATTTCGGGGGTAGGGGGCTAAGTTCAGCGTCAGGTGCGGATCATGGCGCATTCTGTATAGTAGTAAATAGTGGACCATTATGTGTATTGTCATGAATTTATTGAGTTATGTACGGGGTTTGCCTAGTTGGGACCTCGTGTCCGTTCGCTAGCCCCTTATCAAACTCATCTTTTACTGTTTGTAATGTATTGTGATCTGTTGTTATTATTGTAGTACTGTATTACTTAGTGAGTCTGATTAAAGCTTCTATTATTATTATTATTATTATTATTATTATTATTATTATTATTATTATTATTATTATTAATAGAAATACAGTGGCCTAGCCAGGGTCTTGAGTTTAGGGGGGTGTGGTATAAGGACCTCGGTCTCCTAGGGGGGGTCCGGGGCATGCTTCCCCTGAACATTTTGAATTTCTAGGGTCTCTGAAACACTATTTCCTGCATTTTGAGGCAAATATTTAAGAGTAATCCAAAAAACATAAATTACATAATTTTGTTGAAATCAAACCAGAACATAGAATGATACACGTCAGAATATCTTTATATTTATTTATAAAAATGTCGTAAATGTAAAAACAAGTTGGAGGCATTTTGTATAGACCTTAGTATTGTAATTTATAGCATATGCATGCCTGCTAAATATATAACACATTACTAGTCTACTCATTTGACCTTAAAACAATGTACAACCCAACCCAACCCCCCCTACAAGTTTCTTAACGGATTTAAACTTCTCACGAGAACAGTCTTGGAGACCATTGGGGGGGGGGGGCTACCGCCCCCTCCTGGCTACGCCACTGCAGAAATAAAGATGTCACAATTTACAATCCCTTTCAATCTCGCTTTAATTTTGACCATCCGTACTTTTATGCAGGTTTCTAGAATCTTCTTTATGTTTTTTAAGTAATATAGAACTGTTATTGTGAGATTTTGTACAATTTTACAAGAATTTTTGTTTCTGTCAGATTACTAAAAATAGAGTGGCATAGCCCCTTTCATGAACCACATCAAAATACATATAAATAAACTTCTTAGTTTCATTGTTGTCTTTAGATACTGTGGCGTTCGGTACCTGTATCTTAAACCAATATCTATTTACCTTTACTGCAACTAGAATTATTCAAAACAATGTTATTCCCGCCACAGAACTAGATTCCTTATCTTGAAAGCCGTTGAAGTAACTTTTCTGGCTTATGAAACAATTATTGAAAATTACCTCTTAAACAGTCAACTAGATTATTAAGACAGTGAAATAAAATCAAGCTGCGTAGGCAGTGTTGAAACAACAATCGAAATATAGTAAGGTTTGTCTTTGATATACTGCCGAAACAGAGAACGTAGGAGTTTAACGTTTCGAGCGAAGGCCCTTCGTCAGAAGCGTTAGACTCCTCTCTGTTTTGGCAGTATATCCGACTTTACTATATTTAGATTATTAAGACTTGTTATACATTCTGTTTATACGTACCTGATATTCACCACAAACTTGATATGTCTGCGACGTTTCAATCCCCTTTTAAAATTTAATCTCTTTTAGGAAAAATTCACAGTTATTATTGCTTCATTCATGAGTCTTTTAGTCAGTCGAATTCTGTCTCTGATCAAATATTAAGTAACTGTAGGCTGTTCTTTTTCGGTTAAACTTTTTATTAAGAGCGCGCCGGTAATAACAAATCGTCGAAAGGAGTCAGAATCGTCACGGACTCTGATTTTTTTATATCTACAGTCTTAATAATTTATAATTCCCATTCATCTGTCAAGACTGTCTTTGCCAACGCTTGGGAGAAGCTGGGTGGATGTTCTTGTGTTCAAATTAAGTTATTTTTTCGTTGTTTGGTATGATTGGGCGAAAGTTGGATTTAGAATGAGTGAAATTTAAATTAAAAAAGAAACATATTGACAGAATTAATTTATTTGAAAGGAGAATTATATCCAAACGGACAAAGATCGAAAAATAAAGTTTAGGAGTCAAGTTAGCCGTCACAGTTATAATTAGGATCATTGCTTAAAACAACTCAATGCCGTGACATTTTTTTCTTGCTATTCTTCACTATATTAAAACAAGACGTTGGTTAAGAAAACAACATAGTTATTAATGTAAAACATTTTGTTTTCAAAATAAGACATTGTAATTTGCCACCTGTCAAACGTCTTTAAGATCACATAAATTAGCCAGGTCGCATTGAAAACAGTGAAAGCGGCACGGTGCGCTTTTCAAGTGTGCAGGCTTTAGATCTGGACTGGTGTTACACTGTGCAATTTTTAGTAGTATAGAGGGTGAGGGTATTGGATTTGGTTGCTAACACTTTCTTACTGGTATTTTAGCCTGTTTTTGTATCTGCGTTTGCGCAGATATATTGCTATCGTGTTTTGTGTGTGTTAACTTTTTTGTGTAACCACTGACCTGTAGTGTGTGCTGGGGTAACTCTAATGCGCGACAATTACATCGGGGACAATGGAAGCTCAGAATATTTGGCGTCAACGTACGAGCTGTCAGGTATGATGGAAACAAGTATTTAATCCCAATCATGTTTATAATATTATTTCGTCGCCATCTCAAAACAGCAACACCATTTTCGAAGAAAGACAATATTGCTGATACAAATGGCAAGTATATTTTTAACATGACTTACAGTAAACTTGCAAGTGTGATCTACCACAGTTTTTGTGCGTTATACAGAACGATTGAAGAGTTGACAAAAGGTTTTCAACTCGTTGGGCGATGTTATATCGAGTCAGGCGATTCAGGCCAACACGTGTAAAACTGACAAACATTACTCTTCGGAAGACAAAAAATTGTCGTTGGAAGAAACTTACAAGTATATATTTCACAACCGGTAGCATCATTTTACATTTTTAATGCAATCAAGTTTATTAGCAGTACACACATGTACTCATTGGCTGCTTGCTGTAAAGTTGTATCTAATAAACAATCCAAGATTTTGAACTAGATTTTTGCGGATACAGTACTGGTTGCTAAACCTAGCATAATAATGCAATTTGATATTTGCGCTCATCTCAGTTCAAATAGATTTTTCTCCGTTGCTATTCTATATATACGATTTGTTCTAATTCACATCCGTTGTACAGAATTTAACGCTCTATCTAACCGTGCAAGTTTCCCAAATGGCACAAACCTACAGACGATTCAGGGATTTACTTTAAATATGACCGCGTATGTCAAGTAAATAGCGTCCAGCAGATATATTGCTATCGTACAAGTTTCCCAAATGGCACAAACCTACAGACGATTCAGGGATTTACTTTAAATAATAATAATAATAATAATCTTTATTTCCATCACACCATTATTGGTACATAGGATACTAATACAAATGTTAATACAAAAAAAAGTTATTCACCTAATAAACTAATTACCTGCAGTAGAGTCATTGAAAATCTTGGTTAAACTATATACATATTTGGCTGTACATTCTGTTATGCATTCATCATGCATAGCCATACAATAACGAAATAGATCGTTTTTACTCAACAACTTAAAGCTACTATTAATATTTGATATCTCGTTTATGAAATTTCTCGAAGATTTACTAATTTATCATTATTACAATTTGAGAAATAATGATATTCGTCACCTACATCCTCTGACTTACAAATGGGACATAATCGTAAATTGTATGCGCTATTTGCATATCGCCCAACTTCACTTGGAAACTTATGTGCATACCCTAAACCTTGTAACCGCTTGACGATGCTTTACATTTTTGACTCGAGATAAATAACTTTCAAATTCCAAATGTAGTTTCACAAGGTTTAAGATACGCAATTTACTACATTGTTGAGTTTGATCTTTCCATATAGTATTATATCTTTTACACAATCCATTCATTATAGATTATTAATATCATTTTTAGACATAACCACAGTATTCTCCAGAAACCCGATATCACACACATTCAACAAGAAATCAGTGAATTTAGCACTCTGAGAACATGACTGAATACATACACGAGCTGCCTTTCCCCCAAATAGCTTATAATATAACACTAGAGGGGGAATTCCTATGCTGAGTCCAGTCAAATATTGCGAGGAAATTAGAGGCCGCCATTAGAGGCTGGGGCAAAGCTAATTTCGCTTTTGGAGTTGGACAAAAAGTTGAACAGCTTTGTGTTTTGATCAATGTGTTCTTGCACGTTGTTGGTAGATTTCAAAAGTGACTGACTGACTTTGTAGTTCATCAGATGTGGCTGAGAACTGTCTTGATCGTAAATATGTTCACCAGTGTGAAGTATATGCACCACATTCATCCTTCGATTCAGGCTCTGCGTTATAGACGACCGCTTTATAGCTTTATAAAAGCACAATGTGATGAATGATGGGATATCTGTAAAGTGCTCCTAATATACGTTCGTGTTTTATTTGGATTGGCTAAATTCAGAATGCCATCCAATCAGCGTGCCTGAAGTTGTGATTATTCTAATTCGCATAACTCAATCATAAACAAACAAGAAACATGGCGCAAATTTACCAAGCAACACTGTACTGTAGTACAAAAGTTCAGCTTTAACATTACGTACATGGCGGTGTCGGCAAATTACCAAAATAAAACGAAGTAGTTTACGAATATGAGACTTCTCTGTATCTACCAGATGGAATAAATTTCTGATTCATGGCACGCTTACGTTGTTGTGGCCTTACTTCGAAGTGTTATATTTAGGCGTATCATATTAAGTGATACGGGGAGGGTCAGAAATGTTTTCCAAAGGGGGAAATAACCAATCACTTTATACTTTATATGGGCGGGTTACCGTGGGTAGGATTGTAAGTGTATTCTCAAGCTAGCGAAGATGACGCAATTTCGAATAACCATAATAGTGTAAACTGACTTTTATATACAGTAAGATAGATAACGCTGTCGATTGTAGAGGTCGGGTATACGTGAACGCCAGTGCGAACCTATTCGTAAAAACAATGGCGATGCAGTCGTTCGGCAGTGACATGGCGTTCGATGATTCGCGTTCCGCGCTAACTATAATCCAATATACATCAGTGAATCGTCAGATTTTTCGTCAAGTTATACAAATATCGACTGGGCATGGTTTGCGTCTGAACTCCGACTGAACTTTTTGTTACTTTTTTCCGACTGAAATTTGACAACTTTATCGTAAAGTAAGAAAACACTTCAACGACCACGGTAGGGAAAGTTAATTATAAACGATCGAATGAAGCCTAATTCTTCTTCGATGACAAAGGGGGAGGGGGGGGGGGGGGGGAGGAGGGGGGCGACGCCGTGGGCGGAATTGTATTAGCTTTCTTTAGCTTTACATGATTATATACTATAGCAACGTTTTTTTACCAAGCATATAGTCTCGCAAACGTTCAGTTTCTTCCCGTTTTAACCTCTAGGAGTGAAACCACTCTAATTGACATATATTGTCACTTCAAGTTTACAATGACATTGACGTCCAGGTGGTTCTAATTTGAAGAAGCTAGAATTACTGTCAATTGAAAACGTTTTGACTGAAAAGTTTTGTGACTAAAACTCGTAAGCCAACTTTACTCATAGTCTATTCTTTCAAGCACAAAACGTCTTTTTTTCCCGAAATTCGCTCAGGTGCAGTACTTCAAATTGCTCATCTTAGAAAATGGCAACGGGTTTCGCATAAGGATAATTAATTGGCGACAGAAGTACCCTGAAGCAAGCAAGAAATATGATTCAAAGTCAAGCCACAGTATTTCAGTGCATGCTTTCATTTATTTTCAAGTCGTTTCAGCGCCAAGTGTTGGCCAGTTAATGTCGCCATACAGTTGCTGCAGATTATAGACATATAAGAATCAACATAAGAGTGAATTACACTTCGCTTCCTGCTCAGATTGTTTATACAATCCCGCCCACGGCGTCCACCCCCACCCACCCACCACCCTTCGGAAGAAAAAGTTCAGTCGGAGTTCAGACGCAAACCAGTCGACATTTGCATAACTTGACGAAAAATCTGACGATTCATTACTGGGTTATAGTCAGCGTGGACCGCGAGTTACCGAACGCACCCGTTCTCTACAATCGACAGCGTTATCTTACTATATATATATATATATATATATATATATATATATATATATATATATATATATATATATATAAACGAGTTTACACCTATTACGATTATCCATTCCGAGTGCGTCATCTTCGCTAGCCTGAGAATACACTTACAATCCTACCCACCCATATAAAGTATTAAGTATAAAGTGATTGGTTATTTCCCCCTTTGGAAAATATTTCTGACCCTCCCTGTATCACTTCATCCCATGCTAACAGCGAGTCAGAAATTAATTCTCGACCAGCTCAAAAAGTATGATTAAAAAATGAACATCTCGACCCCTTTTTATTTCTCGAATAATTCTTGCGGAAAACTCGACACGTTTTTATTTCTCGACCATTTTTGGCCGATTCTCGACACGTTTTTATTTCTCGACCATTTTTGGCCGATTCTCGACACGTTTTTTTTTCTCGACCATTTTTGGCCGAAACGGCGCGCCATAGAGCACAGCAATAGTGTACAGTCGAGCTGCTATTTATAGCACAAAATGCGGACAAACAAACCAAAATTGACTTTCAAATTATTGCAAATGATCATTATCTATTGATCTATTGTTCAAGAATTATGGGTAAAAGCGGACAGACTTAAATAGTGACGTCATCACGACGGAGCGCTATTTCAAACGTAATGAGAAACTCAATATTAATCAGCGAAATAAATATTTTTCCCGTTGTTTTGTGTTTTATTCTCTGTTATAAAAGAAATGGTTCGTGGTTTGGCGTGCTCCATTGAGTTATGGATGCATTTAGGAAGTTAGAAAGCACTCAAAAATCTAGAGTTGTTCTCGGCTATCGTCTCGACCAACTCTTACGCATTCTTCGTGCTCTCCCAACTTCCCGCGTGCATCAATAACTCGATGGAGCACGCCAAACCATGAACCATTTCTTAAATAGCTGCAATAGCACAACGCTGACCAACCACGTCATATTTCAAACATAGGTCACACTATCTCTGTTGGACAACCAGTAAACCTTATTTACGGGATGAAGTACGGCATCGATGTCGGTGATCTGTTCTACACCCCACCAACTGCAAATATTTTCAGCAATGCTGACGATATTACCGAAGAAATTACATTATCCAATGAGTTTGACAGTTTTCCTACCATTACGTTCTGTGATAACTTCACTCATCTGCTACAAGCATTTTTTGACCATTTTGACCCTGAAGATAGGCTTATAGTGCAGCTGGAGTGATGTTTCAACATGGCGAAGAATCTAAAACAACCAGTGAACTTGCGTCTCTGATAGGGGTCCATCCGGCCGATGCAAATCTTTCAAGTAATGAAACATCATTTGTACTCGCAAGACAGTGGAAACGAATGACGAAAAAGATCATTGGTGGTGAACCAGAGCTGCAACAATGGATAAATTCGACACTGAAAAATATACAATTAACTGAATATGTTTCCATTTTGAACGCATTTTCTTCCATAGGCAGTCATTACATTACTGAGTACACCATAGGTGATGTTGTGTATCAAGTTTTCGCTTATGAACCAGAAGAGTACAACATGATAAAGAAACGTTATCCAACAGAGGAAAGTCGCAATGGCTCTTCGGTGGTCTTCTCTTTTCCCAAATACACTGAAGTTAAATCTGAGTATGCAGGGTATTCCAAGTACTACGGCGATGTTAAAATTTATAGCGCTGACCCTCGTTTTAAAACGGAAATAGTTCCATACCTTGAAGACGAAACAAATGCTGTCAATCAAAGTATTTTTCGGCTAGCTGCATCGAGAGATGTATTTGATAAACTGAATGACTTCAATAATAAAATAATTGTTTCAGTTGCACTTAGGGGCTTGGACGACTTTACCACTGAAGAGGGGGAAAACAATACACATTGGTCTAATCTGCTGAAAAGCTCATTATATCTAAAGTTTGGCTCCATTTCTAGACCTCATTTCCAAGCTTTTAACGTCTCACCCGATTACGAAAAAGCCTTTTCACAATTTGCACCTCTCTACCCAACAATGACATCCACCTACTTACTCGGAATGAAGTACATGTACTTGGATCTAAACAGCGTTCAAATATTAGAGTCAGATAAAGTGAAAACTCTTTTCTTGATAGCAAGTGTCATTGAAATATCCGATGACATAATACTTCCTGGAAATGCAAATGTTATCATTACGTGTGATCTGTTCATTTCAAGAGCACTTGGAAACAATATGCCTACGCTCACCATTAATGTCGACCCAATGAACCGTTACAAATTCCAAATTATTGCCAATAATTTCCTTGGTTCAATGATGCTAAAATCAAAACATTGGCCTGATAATTTTTATATGACTCTCTACAATGGCTTGAGTCTGGTTTTAGGCAATTCTTCAGTCCCTGATGTAATGGGAGTTGGCCTTGGACCCGTAACTTATACTAATCTGTTGCCTAATATTTCGACAGCCACTTTTTTATACAACTCTAACAGTGAAATATATAATAGTGAGTGGGTGATAACAAGCTTTGAAGATGCGCTACCTTACTTTGTTGTCTGTATAGAGAATATCCTCAATTACAACATGGGAGAAGATGGTCCCGATGCTGCATTTCGCTTTGCTAATTGGATTACTACCTCGCTGAATGAAAGTATGGAACATAAATCCCCTTATTCTGACCTAGACGGTGTTTATGTAAGAGCGTTAACTCTTGATCAAACACGAAATCCAGACCGCTCTGAAAGGTCAGTCTTTGTCCCATACCTCACTTATATGATGTATGAGAAAACAATCAATGCGCTGACTGATTTAGGTCAAACATATGGGACAATGCAAGACAGAGTTCAGCAACGGATCGAAGAACAACGTCTAAAAGAAGAAATTGCAAAAGATCAGGATGCTTTAAACAAGAACATTCAAAGTATTGGCAAGTTTCTTTCGGAACAAAATAAAGCTATTGGAGACCAGGAAAAAGACTTATCTGACTTTTATAATAACCTAGTTGCTGATAAACAGGGTTCGTTAAAGACGGCGCTTGCTCAACAGAACGACCTGAATATTCAACTGATAAACCAGCAGTATCTTTTGGATGTAGCACAACAAAAGTTAGAGATTGCTATGAAAGACAAGGTTGTAGAGGACTTATTTAACGCTGCGGTACAAGTAGCCGTAACATGTGTTGACCTCTTTACAAGCAACCCTTTTAAGGTGCCTGACGATTTGAAGGGTTTAATAGATGCTGCCAAGAAAGTTAAGAAATCCTTGGAAGCTATAAAAGCTTTTGGTGAGTTGATGAAAGCTGCCACAAGTGGGCAAGCTTTTGATAAAGCTATTGATAGTTTTAACAATATGCCATATAAAAATACTGCTAGTGCATTTCCTACAGAGTTAGACTGGTACAGCTACGATAGTGATGTAGCGAGTGTGATGAATAAAATTGGAGTCCCTGAGGCCGGTGCTTTTTTAGCAAAAGCCCAAATGTATACTGCAATAGGCAAACAGTATACTGCCACATCTCAAAGAATATGTGAACTTCAATATGATATTGCTATCAATATCATGCAAGGACAAATCTACGATAAACAAAGAAAAAGGCTTGCTGATTTGGGAAAACAACTTAGTCAACCAGATTTACCCCCTCACGAGGCTATGAATATTGATCTGTTTCAGCTTGGCACCACATTGCAGAATAGTCAAGAAAGGGTTCTCTTAAAATTAATGGATTTGATGGGACAACAAGATGGAGCATTACAGTACTACACCTTACAAACCCCTACACCCCTCACTCGCTACGACATCCTTTCTGTGAAGGATGCGATTGCATCTCGAGCTGTTAAAGCACTTCGTGCATATGAATCATTTGTACCTCCTCCGCATGAGCTTGAACAACTGCGAGACATGACGATACCATTAGTTCCTTTCAATTCTTTGAACGAATCTGGATTTAACTTCCGTGTACAACTACGTGAAAATTCTTTCTTCTCGTATGTACGTGTGAGAATCACAGAGATACAAGTATACATAGACAACGTTGTAACCGATACTGGCAGGCTTCATGTTAATATTATGGGCGGAGGTAGCAGTTTCTTCGATAGAGGTCTACAAAGGCAAACACTGAACTACACCACCTATCCGCATATCTACCCATTCACGTATGACATTGACTCAAGAGCGATTGTTGCAGGTAATAGGATAAGTGGAGACGACTTGAAAATTTACAATCTTATGACACCGTTTACTCAGTGGACCATACAAACACCTGTAAATGCACCTGAAAATAAGGGCATGAAGCCTGGATCAGCGGGAGTAACTGTCCATCTCCGATTCCGTGTCAGTGCAATTAGACATGATGCTAGTGGTGGACTTGATGATAGCAGTGGACTTAACGCCGCGTCAAGTCCACTTGATGAAAAGGATTTGATATCGGTTATGTCCACAGCTCCAGTGACATATGGTTGGGATGTGGTTAGTTGTATGGATGCCAAGAGGATAACGGACCTTTTTGCAGAAATGTACGAAGACGAGGAAGATCATGGACTTGTATATCATATTAAAACCGCTTATACATCGATAAATACTTCAACATACTATGCAGGCACAGAGTTTGAGGGGACCGTTGGTCCACCACTTATCTCGTTCATTAATAATCAGCCGAATACCGCTAATCTTACCATGGTCTACATTGAAGGTCGCCTTGTAAAAGCAACGATTGCACGAAATAGCGGCAGTGGAAAGGTTATTTCAAATGATACCACTCAAATTGTGTTTAAAAGTGGGATTCTGATCAATACACACATTGTAATCATAGAGGGAAAAGTCCAAATCAATACCACTACCAAGACAGACGTTAAAGAAATCCCAAATATTGTGGGTATCATGCTCCTCTCTAAGCTGACTGGCAGAGTTACCAATCATCACGAAGTCATCATTAATCTTGGGAAGGGAGAGTTTAGTACAAAGCTCACTCTAGATCCAAACTTTGATGATGATTTGAATGATGCAGTGAGGAACTACTTCAGAAACGATCTGGCCAACTATAACTACACTCTAGGAACGGTCATATTCGAGACTAGCAACACCCCGCCTGCTCTACAACCAACGCTCTTTGAATTCGGTACAACTAAACCTGATAGCAGCCCAAACGGAATACTGCTGATGTTCATCAAAACAAATACTAGTAATTCGGAAATAGGCGCAGAAACTAGTTTAAAGCTAAGTGTTAATCCCATTCCAAAAGGCAGGACAGCTACTTTAATAATATCCAACAAAGTTCTCATGTCGCACTTCGTTGTAGATGGAATTCCGGATCCGTTTCATAGTAGAGTATCTGCTTCGTCGCCGCATCCATACGATACTCCATATGAAGTAAAAGGGTTTGGAAATGCAAGCGTGGATGGAGTTAAGGTGAGCATGGAAAATTTTGACTTAAAAGTTGGTGATGAAGGCGAAAATCTAACTTTGTCATGGAATAACCACTATACACAGCGCTACTCGTACAAATCAAAATCTTGCACTACGACCCCGCCGTTTTGCGTAGTTCCTAGTTGTCAGGGCGGGTGTACAATTTCTACTGATTGGGCAAATATGCCGATTTCGATTAACGCAAACGGTGCCACACCATTGGATTTCAAACTAGACTCTGATGATAGCTATATAAGATTTGCTTCATTTGACGTTCCTGTGACTGTAAATTTCTCCCCTCCAAGGGAAAGTGGTTGGCAAAAGTTTTTAGATTTTTTAGGTCAGACTAAATCTGATATGGAAGCAACAGGCAAGGAAATGGGGGAAAGTTTGCAAAACAATCTGAAGTCAATCCATGTAGAGATGTCGGGTGTTTCGGTATTTGCAGTAAGTAACCTGCTCTTTCCCGGGAAGAAAGTAATGGATTTAAAGATAGTCTACCTTGCACAAGATTTAGTTGTATTTGGAGATATAAAACAGTAAAACCATGTAGTTTAAAAGGTGTACCTTTGATCCATAATGTAGGTCTGGTTAATTCATTTAACAGTTATAGTAGCTACTGTTTAAGAATTTTCGACAACAATTGCTTATTTACGCTTAAACTGATTCTCGTCAATCTTTTTGTCTTCTTTTATATTAATCTTAGCGTAGAATTTTTTTTCTATGAACCGACTATATTATAAACATTTAGCCACTAAGTTTGACAATGCATGACTGTACATGTATATTTAGCATTCAATATGCCTCATTCCTCAGTGTATGCATGCAAGGAACAAAGGTATTTTTAGCAACACAATATATGTAGTGTTCTGGATTAGTTTCATTTGACATATTATTCAGCAAGAGGCCGTTCACACATGAATCCGGATTTCGTTTCAATCTGGATTGAAATGCGAAGTCAATCCGTGTTTACATGAGAGTTGGGTTCTTGGATTGAAATCCGCGGGAAATCTGAAACCTATAATGTTAGAAAACACTCGTGCGTTGTTCGTTCTAGTCCTTCTGGTCACATTTTTCATTCCGGAATAATATCTCGCACCACCTTTACACGATCCCGGAACGAAATTTCAATCCAGAATGAGATTTCAATATAAAATGAGAGCCGGATTGAACTCAATTCTGAATTAGCTAAATCTCAATCTGGATTCATGTAAACAGACACAGGGATTTGATCAGACGGAACGAGCTCAATCCAGATTGGAACTCAATCCGGATTCATATAAACAGCCTCTAATATATCCCTTCAACGTGCTATGAGTTGCACTATAGTGTTTGATATATAACATATAATTTTTAAAATAGAATGGATCAATCACATGTTGTTGTTGAATGTGGCTTGTTTAGTTTATGAGTTGCATTAGTGTTTCATATATAATTTTTACGGTCCATTACTATGTAACACAGTCTGGCGGATAATATGTTTACGGGCCATAGCTTGCCTAGCACCTTCAGCTGAGGCTTGACCCCATTAAGTAACATTTCGAAAGCTAGTAACCCTTACTTTATGTCAAGAATCACTTGGAAATGGACATTTATTTGTTCTGGTCACATGCAACGTTAACTTCGACTATATACTATATTATACTGTACTCTACTCTACTCTAACTCTAACTCTAACTCTAACTCTAACTCTAACTCTAACTCTAACTCTAACTCTAACTCTAACTCTAACTCTAACTCTAACCTCTACTCTCTACTCTCTACTCTCTACTCTCTACTCTCTACTCTCTACTCTCTACTCTCTACTCTCTACTCTCTACTCTCTACTCTCTACTCTCTACTCTCTACTCTACTCTCTACTCTCTACTCTCTACTCTCTACTCTCTACTCTCTACTCTCTACTCTCTACTCTCTACTCTCTACTCTCTACTCTCTACTCTCTACTCTCTACTCTCTACTCTCTACTCTCTACTCTCTACTCTCTACTCTACTCTACTCTCTACTCTCTACTCTACTCTACTCTACTCTACTCTACTCTACTCTACTCTACTCTACTCTACTCTACTCTACTCTATACTCTACTCTACTCTACTCTACTCTACTCTACTCTACTCTACTCTACTCTACTCTACTCTACTCTACTCTACTCTACTCTACTCTACTCTACTCTACTCTACTCTACTCTACTCTACTCTACTCTACTCTACTCTACTCTACTCTACTCTACTCTACTCTACTCTACTCTACTCTACTCTACTCTACTCTACTCTACTCTACTCTACTCTACTCTACTCTACTCTACTCTACTCTACTCTACTCTACTCTACTCTACTCTACTCTACTCTACTCTACTCTACTCTACTCTACTCTACTCTACTCTACTCTACTCTACTCTACTCTACTCTACTCTACTCTACTCTACTCTACTCTACTCTACTCTACTCTACTCTACTCTACTCTACTCTACTCTACTCTACTCTACTCTACTCTACTCTACTCTACTCTACTCTACTCTACTCTACTCTACTCTACTCTACTCTACTCTACTCTACTCTACTCTACTCTACTCTACTCTACTCTACTCTACTCTACTCTACTCTACTCTACTCTACTCTACTCTACTCTACTCTACTCTACTCTACTCTACTCTACTCTACTCTACTCTACTCTACTCTCTATTGTACTTGTAAGAGCATTGTAGGCAATAAATTATTGCATTGTAAGATGCGCCAATTGAGGGATTAAAATTAACTGCGCATCCCACAACCTTTGCCAAAAACTGTTGACCATAAATTACGAACTATGTTAGGGATGGTTGATCGGCGACGTGGACGATAACCCCCCCCCCCCCCCCGAGCCGACACTTTTCAGGTTAGGGTTAGGGTTACCCCCGGAAATTCACATTTTTGAGATTAGAGTTAGAGGGTTCGGGGGGGGGGAAGGGTTTCATTAATAACCTCTTTTAGCATTACAATGCAATAATTTATTGCATACAATGCTCGTACAATTACAATAGTTTATTGGTTACAACATGAGGAACGGCTGCTTGCCTGGGGTAAATGGAGAGGTCAATATGCACTTCTTGAATTGAATTTCCTTCAATGAGGATAAACAACGGCTTGAAATCGAGGTTGGATATGAAGTATAACAGTAAATGCATTACAATCTCATTGCCATTGTTTCGTGGTCATTGACGCGAATTCGGGAAGTGGCTATAGAACTTCAAAATATTCAGTTATATGATATTCATACTCTGGTCCTGTTTAATTAAGATCGTGTTAGAAAATGCCGTAAGCTTACGTTGTGCACTTGTGCGAGCTTGCACGAATCCATTCTCGTTCCCAGAGCCCACGTTCCCCACCCGGGAAACGAGAGACTCTGGGATAATCCGTTTCACATCGATATTTCATTGGCTGATGAACACAGTGAACTCTATATAACTCTTCTTCCGGATAACAACTGTCAAGAATCCTGTGATGGCGTGAACGGATTATCCCAGAGCCTCTCATTTCCCGCCCGCTGGGTAAGGGAAACGTGGACTCTGGGAACAAGATTGGTACGAATCAATCTAATTTTACTTTGCCTGACCACCACCTGGAAATCGGAAATGAAATCTCAAGAAAAAAGTCACGTTATCGAAACCTAGAAATAGTTGATGAGGATACTGCATGACCTGGGTCCGAGGTTGCAGTTCATCACCTTTTTAGTTTGATCTATCACGTGAATAACATGATGCAGGCTTTAAGCCACATACATTTATTTTAGAGTTTATCTGGCTTAAAGCCGACGTTCGAGGTATATTTATCGGACTTAAAACACGATTGAAGAAGGTATATAGCATTTACCGAGTGTCGAAGGACATTGTTATGTCAAATGTTAACGGGATTTTATGAAATAATCAGACTCCAAAGCAACCTTCGAATAATAGTTTATTAAACAACTTGATAAGTACGTAAAGGTTCATTGAACACAAACACAGACTTCTACAAGCCTGTTTGAATAATTAGTATGAATAATTAGTACCAGATATCATTACAGCATTGGGCATGCGCATTGATGCAGTATCAATCTCACATTTTATACGTTTAACGTAATAAAGTGCTGACTCAACCAACAGATTTTAATGATTTTCATTGGTTTATTCCTCTCGTAAACTACGTGTAGCGAAAAACAAGCCCTTGCTTTCCTTCTCGCATGTGGGCGCTTCCATACAAGATAGTTGTAGCAGGTACCCTATGAAATGGGCAATTATAAATTCATAGGGATTATATACATAAGGCCCGGGCTTTAATATATATATATATATATATATATATATATATATATATATATATATATATATATATATTTAAGAAAGGGCTCATGGTTTAGCGTGCTCCATCGAGTTTTAGTATACACCCAACCATCGCCTATTACAAATCCTGCATTCTGATTGGCTACTCAACCGTTGTCTATTCGTGATGGACAACGTTTGAGAAAAATGAAAACAAACCTGAAAAAATATGGCAGTCCCTCGTTTTGCAGACGTTTCGGAGGAATTTTTGAGAGTTTGATAGAAAATTCTATCCCTGAGAAAACTAAAAACGCCACAAAATATGGCATGAAGATTTTTAATGGTAAGGAACGAAATACAATTAAACCATATTTTATTAATTAAATCTGCTTTTACTTGCTGCTCACGAGTGGTTAAATAACACAACATTTTCGTCAGTTTGCACTAGGAAAACTGTATTTCTTAGAGTAGGTACAGGGTGTATACTAAAACAATTAGACAACTCGTCCTCGATTATATATTGAATTTATATGAATTTATAATGAGACATTTATGGGAGATAAATCCCTCAAAAAAACAAAGAAAGCCGATTTGATCGTGTTTTAAGTCATTATTAATATCTCCAGAAATGAGCGGCTGAGTGGAAGTACAAGGAACGGAATGTTTTGATAAAATACTACCATCCACCAATGAAATTACCATTATCTCACGTGGGCCAAGGATTATTACAGCGTCCGGCTAGTTATATGTGCCGGCCAAGGAATTAGGGGTGTTACATAGGATAATTGCTTGTTGGCATAATGAAGTATTAAAGTGCTTATATCACTTCTGGGCTTTTAATGTATTTGAATAGAGCAAAAAAAAGTTAGTTAATAAGTTATTTTGCCGTTTTGGATTTAGTCAACAGTCCCTGACATATTGGCTTCTGAACATGCCAATTTTCAAAAATTTCCGTCGTTCATCATCGCCAGAAATCGAAGACATGGGCTGCCAAATACCCTAATTAGGCCCAGGCCCCGGGCGCTCGTCACCGATAAAATATAATGGAGAATCATATGGACACTGTTCTATTACGAGAAATATCTCTTGAAAACATAAGCAATGTAAAAATGTGCATAGCCAGCATTTTAGTTTAATATCTAATAAATAGGAAAATACGGAAATCAGAATATTTTTTATGAATTGTGTGATTCATTTACGAATCTTCTTAGCAAGTACTTCCTCTGTCAAATTTATAACAGATCTCTGCGGGATTTATCGAAATCCTGCGAATTCCTGATCTTCAAAATTCCGTTACAGGTAAACGAATCCCGCTAATAGAAATGTGCAAACGGAAATGGATAATCTATATTCTAAACTTACCTGTATAGCTGTTACAAACATGTGCTTGTAGTTTTCATGATTCATTTTTCGAACTGAAAACCATGCATAAATGAGAGCCAGCAATTGTAACTTTCGCGGTAAAGTCCGAAAAATGTACTTAGAGCTACGATATTTCAGTCGAATATGCTCCAAATTTACTCCAAAAGATATCGTTTGAAAGCTAATTTTCTCAATTTTTAACTGTTTACAATAATTTTAGTTAGCGGCTTCTAAATAAGGTACTAAAAGTCCTTCATGTTATGTGATATAGAGTACTATATATTTTCTCCTCGTCTTTGAATGTTATGGACTCTTAGGGATAAAAGGGGATTTATAGTATTTGCCGCTGATAATACCAGAGGCTCAAACGTCTTCGATTTCTGGCGAAGCTTTAACACCTTGGAGGCCTGGGACTCAGGAACAAATCAAACAACTTGGCTCGGCTCGTTTCAGCTTATTGATTCACAAAACACATATATTTGACTCGGAAAAATCGAAATGTCGAGCTCACACCCGTTTTCCAGTACGCACATTGATTTCAACTAGGTTCCTGAGTTCCAGGCCCTTGTGCTTAAAAATGAACGACGAAAATTTTTGGCGAAAGGCCCAAATTGGCATGTTTAAAGGCCTATATCTCAGAAACTATTAAACTAAATCAAAAATGGCAAAACAACTTATTAACTAACTTTATTCGATCTATTTAAATATGTTAAAACCCCACAAGTGATATAAGCACTTTAAATGGTTTGAACATAAGAGTTTTACCAGTACATGTCTGTAAAAGTGGATTGTCTAGGTTGGTGTAGTCTTGAGAAAGAGTGGTAGTGGTAGTGGTAGTGGTAGTAACTGAAGCAATTAAAATGTTAGTCACCACTAACAGTCCTTCTCAAGACTACACTAACCTAGGAACAAACCTCATTTCCTTCTGAATTCAATGAAATTGGTTTCATACTTGGCAAAAAATTGTTTTCAAGAAACCATGTAAAGCCAACATCAAACTAAAATAACAAATTTCATGAAAGTTCTATTTTGCACATTTCAGAATATAACTTACAGTAGCATACTGTTTAATAGGAAATAGAAATGTTTTTTTAAGTAAATAGTAGTATTCACAAGGGGAGGACCTCGATTCCCAGAGGTTTCTTATTAGTACTCACAACTCAGTTGCGTAGCAAATTGAAAGCTTAAGAAGAGAAGGTTTTGCTCTGTCACGTATTTTCGGTGAAAACCCTAGAACTTTTTGGCGTACCACTCAAAATCTTCTTATTTTATCATTATTGTGTAGCCTATAGAATCAACAAACTTTTTATAAGCATTTGGGGGTTGAGAAACATATCAAACGATAAAAAAAATCATAATTATGAAGGTATTCGCCATATTTATACAGTAATCTGGCGTATGCCTCACAATCTCTTTATTTTAGCATTATTGTGTAGCTCATACAGTCAACAAACTTTTTAAGTACATGTGAGAGTTGAGAAACATATCAAAAGATTTGATAATTATGAATGTAGCATAGAAAAAATTCTCCTCTTAACCAACATAGAAAAAATTCTCCTCTTAACCTTTTGACTCCCAGACAGACCCAAACTTACCCCTTTTGTTATTTTACTCTGTCTAACACCAGACAATTTTAATGTATTTTATTATAATAAAAGAAATTAACATGGAGCGGTGGCAGCGGTCTTACTTGGGGGTCCTGGGCACTGATCTCTATATACAACTGGATGGGCCATGGGGCCGGATTTTGCGTGCCAGTTGTATGATGGCTGCCACTGAAGTTCATAGCTTTCGTGGATTGAAAACAGACAAAAAGAGTTATTTTAAGAAAATTTAAACGCACGTAAGGACACAAGACCTACTTAATAAGGTTTAAGACGCTCATTTCTTGTATTTGTTTCTGTTATACTGGGCTATAAAACCTTCGCTGTTTTTCTTCAGTGCCGACAACGAAGAAACTTCACGAATCTACGAAGAATTCAATTCCAAGTCTTAAATTGTACCTTTTATAGTAATCTTAATGCCCTAACAATATTTCGTGTTGTGCACTTGCCATCTTTTGACTGTATTTGTTGTTAAACAGTGAAAACTAAATGAACCGGCATCTGCTGTTTGCTTTGCGGCTTTTCCGACTCCCCCGGCACAGCCCGTACCTATTATTCCTACTCCCGGATAATCTGACCGTGCTGACGTCAAGATTGCTTATGCTAGTCAACTTTGGGATTGGGAACAAGTTCTAAGGCCGCATTGCGTCATATGTTCCACTACGTAAGATGGCGGCGACTGCCACGAAATGTTTGACTGCTGGCCATAGGGAAGGGCCCATCCAGTTTATTTAGAGATCAGTGGTCCTGGGGCCTCGGGTTCTCCATCACCTATATATACGCTCCTTGCTCAATTTACCTTCAGCTTAGACGTTGTTCGTTTTCGCGTTACCTCCTCCCTCCCCCCCCCCCCCTCCCCCTCCTTCCTTTTTTTTCGTCATCTTTTTTCTTTTAGCATATATAGTTGCAGTGTCTGTGTCCTCAGCCGAGCTTGGGTCTTAAAGTTGTCGTTTCGCTTCCCCCATGGTATTGCTGCTCTACTGTGCATTGGGCCCGGTCATAGTTAGTGGAGGGGGGTGGTTTGGAAGTTTCATTGTCATGCCATGATTATGTTGATGAACACAATAGTTCATGTTGGAGGAAGGCAATTGGTTGAAGAAAGGAAATTCTATGGACACGTGACGACGGACTACGCAACGAACAAAGAACTTACAACACGTGATGACGAAGGACCAATTAAACCCGAACGTTGGTATTGGATGACTGCCTCATTATACAGAAAATACAATACGTTCAGTGGCCGTGAAATTAAGTGAATTAAACAAAAGCATGGAACGATGACTTTTGCCGAGTTTCCAAACCATCCCCCTCCACTAACTATGGCCCGGCATGATGCCTCCATTACTTGTTGATCTCTACGTTGTTGGTAAGGCGAGTCCCATCAAGCTGGGTGAGTACCTCATTTACTTATACGTATGACTCGTAACTTTTCTCTGTGTTAGACTCTGCAGATATCGTTCTGTTGGTTCGGAGGTGTGTGCCATGCCCACAAATGTTGAATCCTGGCTCGTCGTTGTAGGGTACCTAACCTCGCTCTCACCGTGGAGGCACGATGCCCCGGGGAACGAGGTCATACTGACTCCATCCCCTCAGATCTGCATTCCGCCAAAGTACACTAGTAGCTCTATTGCTATCCTAGTTAGCAGGCGGGGTGGGTTTACGGAGGTTGAACACCTAGCGATCAGTTCATTATACCGTACTTATACTGTACTTGTCACGTGAGAACATCTGCAAAAGCAAAAGAACAACTAAACGCTTATTTTGTAGTACAATGACCTTCTGAGGTGCCTAAAAACTGGACAATTACAATAGTTGTGGCAGAAATGACGAAATAATTAGCAATGTTTCTTGTTTTTCTACTGGACGTTTAATTTTAACTTGATTTCCACAGTTTGTCGATTACAATTTTAAGAGAAAAGCTATGATCCTTAATGGACACGTTTGAGTGCTGAATTTAAGGTACTAGCGCAAGAGAAATATTTTAGACCATTCTCTTAAAGATGCATGGTCTTTCAATAGAAGCTTTACTGGTAGAAAAATAAAGGATTTGAAATGAACAATTTAGAGATAAAAAAGAGATAAAAAATGCTTAGTCAGCATTTTCCAAAAACGTTGGTGTACGATATTTCCGTAACGAATGACTGAAAGTAATCAGTCCAATTGAGTTTTTTTGTCCACTTATATAGATCTATCTGGCGGAAATGTTTAACTTGCAGATTTCCAAAAGTTATATTTTTTCCAACAACAGATGACGTCATCATTTAGCACACCCCTTTTTGACCAAACCGGTTGTTAAACTCCGGGGCCAATTAGTGATTTCACATCTGCATCGCATTTAATTGCATTTCCACTAAAGAAATATTATTCTTTAAATGTGTCCAGCAAAACTAAGAATATCGAGGCACAGCCAGCCTATCGGCTTGCAATCTAAAATGTATAGCTATATTAAAGACAATAGCCAGGGTGGAAAGACAGCTAAATGCATTAAAAAAGCAGTTATCAATTAAAGCAAATTAAGCACGAAAATTATAAGGATACATTACTAAATGGCAAGCAGATGCTTCATAGCATGAAAACTATTAGAAGTATCAACCATGCATGCATCAACTCGGAAGTTACGAGATCAACAAAGTATCGCTTAGCTGTTTCGACAAACGGTTCATACTAGGTGATGGAATATCGTCACGAGCGTACGGACACTACAAAGAACCATGCCACATATACAGTATAAAATGTCATGGCACCGCCAAATTAAACGCATCCATATATTTGAAAAGATATATAGATCAATTTATTTTTGTATCAAGCGCTGGAAATTACCTTGCAATAAACACCAGGCTAAAAAAAAACATGCAGGCTAAAATGCCACTCTAAGTAAGAAAGGGTTAGCAACCAAATCCTGGTAAAACTGCGCCTATACCCTCACCCTCTATACTACAATTTTTTGTGCAACTTTTCTCACAATTTTGCACGACGAGGAATTGCGCAGTGTAACATAGCCCGCAATCACCAAGTCTCGTAACATTTTAATTTTGTTGCAGCGAGCAAATAATAATAATAATAATAATAATAATAATAATAATAAAAATAATAATAATAATAATAACAATAATAATAATAATAATAATTTGTATTTATATTTCGCAATTTCATGTGATGTTCAATGCGAATAACAATGGATAAAATTAAAAGAGAAAAGGAAAAAGAAATAATACATAGTAAAGTTATAAAAAATATAAATGTATGATATAGAGAATATAAAATGTATATAGAATAATTGGACTTAGATTAGAGTCAACTAAAAGCCATAGTATAAAGGTAAGTTTTGAAGTCTTAAAGGACTTACCTTTGCACTGTTTGCACAAAGTAGAATAAGAAAAGATTTTTATTCGAGCAACGCGCTAACAAGTTGTGCTTCCACCCATGCTTACCTACACAGAATTATTGAAGCAGTGCACAATGTAATACATCTCCAACTTGTTTCACAACAATTTGCGCAACCAGTCAATAAAATTACGCTTTGTAAACCGCTCCAGTCCTCTTCGATCGCCAATTTGTGAGACAAGCAGTGGCGATCCCAGTTCTTTTCCAGATCGATTTCTTAATTTTTCCAAATCCGTGGAGAAAACATTGGGGGTGAGGGTGGGTGGGTGGGTGGGTGGGGGGCGAAGTAGTATTGAGACTTTTTAAGATTGTGGCTATAATATTATTTGTGAGTGGCGCTCACGGCTGATAATCACTCCAGTAACTATTGCATTTCATGAAGGGTTACATAAAGTACGCTCAGTCGCATCCGCTCCGCTGATACGAAGTAGTTAGGGCTCGGGCGAAATTTTGTAATCGCCTCATCGAGCTAGATATATTCAAAGTCCTAAAATGTGTTTTCTTTTGTGCATTTTTTATGACGTTTTATAACCTTCAGAATTCTGTAAAATCACCCCTCAAAGTGCAGGAAATGGCGTTTCAGGGACTCTAGAGTCCAAAATTTTCCGGGGGAGCATGCCCCAGGACCCTCCTAGAGGTTTCTCGTCATTTTGGCGCTTGGTTTGTCCACTCCAGTCCCTGGCGCCGTCACTGGAGACAACATGCCAGAAACATTGCATATAGTGTAACACCCCTGCTCGTATAGGCCTGGCCACAAGTTGCTCAAATTGCCCAATTATTTCAAAAAAGTTGCCAGGTTTTAAGAAAGTTGCTAAAGGTACGTTGCTAGCTCATTTGCTCTGTCAATTAGGAGGTATGGCGATAAATGCCTTGTCTTGATGTCTACAACGATGTTTTTTGAAAATGTGGGTAGACACTAGACATGCATAGCACTTCCAGTAGATGGGAACAATTGTCTTTAATGAAAGTCATAAAACAATGAGTAAATACAAGTGTTTTTAAAACAAGTTTAATAATATGTAACTAAATATGATAAGACAATATAACTCCGTTGTTAATTCCCCTGCCGGGATCTTAGCTTGTGTTATACGGTGTATTAAATACCGAAAAATAAAAGATGACAACGTTTAAAACTGATAAACCATATTGACTGAAGAGGGAAGAACCCATTTTAAAGCTGAAATAGTTTATTATAAAGCATAAACTAAGCGAGAACAAGGAAAATGTAAATTTTTAATTTACCTATACAGATAATTGTTCCTTAAAATTGTCAAAATTGCCGGAATAGAAGACAAATTTCGAAATAGTTGCTTGAAGCTACGTTGAAAAAAAAGTTGCTCATATAAGAAGAAGTTGCCGAAAAGTCGCCGAACAACTTGTGGTGGACATGGCTACCTGCTAGCGTAAATGCAATACAGCAGATTTAATCGTTGTCACTCGAGAGACATGTTGCATGGAAAAGTGCATAGTGTAACACTGCTCGGAAACTTTTTGAGATTTGAGTCTCTGAAATGGCATTTCCCGCAATCTGACATCATATTTGAGCAAAATTTTGAACCGATTTTAAAACATATTTTTAAGACACGCTCTCTCATTTTTACAAAAGATTTTGTCTAAAACTACAGTATTACATATTTAAAATTACAAAGACAACGACAGTCATTTGCAACTCACTTGTCACTTTTCACCAAAATGTTCAGAAATTCGTTACGAAGTTCGTTGGGAAGCGCGAATGCAACGCGAAAACTCATTGTCAGAGTTACTGTATGATATTAATAGTTCTTTATTCTGTGACTCTGGGAACAAATGTGATGTTCTTGTGCAATTATTAACTATATAACTGTCTGAATACCAATAGAAAATAATAATCAACATTATTAAAAATCATATTTTGGATTTTCTCTGGGTGGGTGGGTGTGTGTGTGTGTGTGTGTGTGTGGGGGGGGGGGGGGGGGGGGGGGGGGGGGGTGCTCCTGCTGCCCCACCCCCACCCCCCCCCCACCCCCACCCCCGCTATCTACGGCCCTGCTGCTTGCATGGCGCTTTCACTCACTGCCAGATTTCTAGATATCTCCATTTGACGGGTAAAATCGCCTGGCGTTAGCATAATGAAAGTAGCAATATCGAGAGTTAACAAAGAGCTTTGTTAATAAAATCAATGGTTGTGCTAGCTTTTGCGCAAATGATGTTTCTTGTGCGTGTGGCCGTTAATGACCGTCACACGAGAATGCGTAGCACGTCATTACGCACGCGCAGAATTGTCGCATTTATTTAAGGAAGCTCCATACACATTTTATGTTGAGCCCGCAGTCATTTTATTATTGGTCACTTTAGCTGATAACCTAAAACCAACTTTGTTGGGTGTTTTTATCGCGAGTTTTTTCGGCAACCCAACCTAAAATTTTAACCAAGTATTTCAATCATGGAAATATTAAGAAATTTTGGGAAATATTGATAGTTCCGGAGTGGGAAAAGAGCCTGGGCACGAGGTTATTGGAATTCGGCTATGGTTTGCCCTAACATGAAGTACACACTGTGAACGAACATAAAACAACAATGGCGACCAATGGACCCGCAGGTGAACGAATGACAGAAGAAATTGAACATTATAAGACGGTAAGTCCTGGCTGAGAGAACGAAAACAGCTGCCAAATGACAAGGAGGAAATGTTATCGATGGTAAGCTGATTTTATCATTTGTTTTGTTTAGTTATTTAAAATAAAACGCTTAAAATACAACGGCAAAGCAAACAGACATTTTTAATAAAATCTTTCTCGCTCCGCCTCGCTCCTAAAATATTCGAGTTGCAAGCAGAATTTAGTGTCTAAATTTCCTAAACTACTCGACTAAAACGAATACTATTTTCAAAGTAAGCTGTGGTAATGAATATTTTTTATTAATAGTGACTTCTGTGTGAGTTCAAGGGAGTGGGCGATTTGTGATTTTGTGGCCCCGAGACTGCCGTTGTTTCCCGAGGCGAAGCCGAGGACAACAACGAGCAGTCGAGGGGCCACGAAACACACTGTTTTCCCGAGGTACCAGTAAAGAAGTGTTTTGTTATATTTCTATTATCAAATGACAAAAAAATGTTGAGCTAAACCTTCAGACATAGTTTTAAATGAAGGAAAACTGGAAAAAGCAACAAAGACAAACTTAACCTGGCTATCTACTTCCAGTTTCGATACGATTTTCGGACCTTCACGCGAGGACCGTTCGCTGGCCCAAACACAGAGCTAGAAAAACGGACTTTGACACTTGATATATAACATTATAAAATAACATTTTGAAAACGCAAGCGGTGATTGGTTAAAAGCCGTGTTTCTATAACTCTATGGAAAACATGACTGTGATGGATTATGCCATCCAATCAATACGCCATCATTCTAATTAAAATTTGTATAGAAACACCGCCATTACTAGAAATACATAAACGCAACCCCCTCGCCCGCTTTTAACACATTAAATATACATAATCCCCCCCCCGATTAAAATAAGCACCTGATCTGTTTTTTTATACAAATATAAACACCCTTGCCCTCCTGGCCTCCTTTACATCCTGTTTCATCACTTTTATGAATGTAATTTTTCTATTATTGACCAATTTCCAAAGCAATGTTTTATTCCAAAATAATAAAGCAGTGGCTGAGGAAAAACTTGTGTCACGACCTAACTTAATAGCACCAGAAACTGATAGCAAAAACAAACAATAATTACAGACGCTTATATCAAGGTGCCTATTAAACTGTTTTAATAATATGATTCCTCATGTTCCAAATATAATGTTGAACCTCAAAGAAAAACATCAGAAAAAAACGTGGGTAACAGCCTGAAAACTATAGGTATAAGAGAGGAAAAACTAACCAGGGAAGAACTATAACTTAATGCAAAGTTTTACTCGAACCATGGAAAAAAACGCCTGGGAAAATGTATATTATTTGACAAGATTTTTGCTGTTTTAACTGAGTTTATTTAATACTGAAAAGGTTTCGGATATATACCGACTCTAATTAGCTAAAGAAACGGCTGGAAAGTTAAATACGAATCACTGCTTACCGTTAAATTTTCTTTTGGCTCTTCTCAGATGCTGCAAACACTGCCATACGGGCTACGGCGCTTGGTTTCCGTGTTTTTTTTTTCGTTAGCAAAAAGCAATCAATTCTCTTCAAAATGTGAAAAGCTGTTTGTGATGATGTTCCTTTTAATTCACTGTTTTCTCTCGAGCCAAGATATACCAGTGCATAAGTCTTTTGCTGGCTTTGAACAGACACACGAAGAAACATCTTTTTGTTTTTTTCAGTCACATTTGGCGGCATCTTTTCCGATCTTTATCGCAATTTTTCATGCTTTTTCAATGGTTTCTAGTCGTGTTTAACATTGTTTGGTTCATCCCACTGCAACATCTCTTCTTGGCTTTCCTTTTTCGGTCATTTGTAAACCAATTTTTCTGACAAAGATTTTGTTTCGCTTGAGCCGCGAAAGTTGCGGATTTGTTGACATACATATATATATATATATATATATAAACATCTCGCAGAATTTCTTTCCCACTTGCGTGTAATTTCGCGTGTAAGTGAACTCCACGCGTGTCGAGATTAGCACCCTCACCCGGGCTCCGGGCCTTCGGCCCTACGCCCGGGCTCGGGGATTATACGCCATCCACTTGCAATCCAATACGCCATCCGCGTGGAGGGTAAAGGAGAATTTGCGCTTTTTGTTTTGATTAATTTTAACGTTTAATCTATTTTGACGGGTTATTTTATAAAGGGAATAGAAAACATTTTCCGTGTTCCTATAGAGTTATAGAAACACTTGTGGAAGTTTAAAACCACTCTAATTTCTCGAGACAAAAGAGTACAAAATTCAAAAACTTTTCGAACTTTACTAGTAGTTGTGAATTTGTCACAACATATTACAACAGGGGCTGAACACCGAATGCGATGAACGGCATATGAATTGAAATCACGGGATCGCCTATATTCTTGCTGTATACATGTATATCAACCAAACTGATTATTGTTAATCTTCTAAACTCTGGATATATTTAGTAATTCAATGGAATGAACGATTAATCAGTTAGTTAACGTCCGAAACTTTCGTCATGCATGCATTCTAGTTCACGAGCGGATATAATATTTTTTTCATTAAAACTTTAATTATTCATCTCAAGTATTCGATTTTATGCAGGCAGTGTTCATAAATCAGTCTGATTTATGAACACTGCCTGATTTAATCAGTCATTTCATGGCGAAAAGTTTGATTATTGTGGTCATAAAGCCGATTACAGATATTGATATACAATCTCAACATGGTGACATATTAAACAGTGGGGACACACACACGCACAGACGTCGTCAAATCACGTCAGACACGTCAGCAGTTTCATGTATGTACTGTGTACAATCTGTAATAAATTACAGAAGACGTCACAGCGTGTAAAGAACAACAATCACACCTCGACTTCGTCTCGTGTCGTACTTTGTTTACGCGCTGTGACGCCATCAAAGGAACATCTTTTGCAGATTTTGGTTTCCTTGCTTCCTTTTCGAGCTATTTCAGTTTGTTTGATATGTAAATGTCAAATGTTGTGATGTCACAGGTAGATTGACCTGACTTATTATGACATTGTGGAAGTTATGTATCTTTTCTATTATCAAACCAAACTTAATCCGAAGGAAGCATGTGCGTTTGTTTTTCCCACAATACCAAACGCGTAGAATTTCAAGTGATTTCGTTCGATAATAGCAAAGATACATAACCGCCGATAAGTCATTAATAATATATATGCACAACATGTGACATTAACATATCAAACAAACTGTATAAAACAAAGCAAGAAAACATAAAAAAATTGCAAAAGACGTTACTCATTTTAAGTGTTCTTTCAACAAACTTGTTGGGTTTTTTTAAGTGTTCTTTCAACAAACTTGTTTTTCAACAAAAGTGTTTTTCAACAAAGTGTTCTTTCGACAAACTTGTGTCATAGGCACTGTTGAAATAAAATTAAAAATTCCCAAAATTTCCAAGCAATGAAAATTCCAAAAGTTTCCGCATAAAAAATTTCAAAATCTCCGCAAAATTTCCGACGCTTTGCAACGGTCCCTGACGCCGAAACATTAGTTTGGGGGGAGTCAGGAGGCTTAAACGTCGAGCAATAAAGTTTTAAATCTGATCACCGTGGGACACAAAGTTAATTGAATTCTTTGAAATCTCCTTCGACCGACACGGACGAGTAGAACTTTAATATAATATCGGCGGGTTCCAGCTAAACTGGTTTACCACTTTACAGTAACTAAAGAGTATCAAGCAGATTAGTAGGCGAACAAAGCTACAGAATTGAGGGACCAGTCCAGTCTATAGATATATCTGTGAATCAACATCGCCGTAATCCGACTTAATAGAAGTTGACTCGGGAAATTTGTAGTAAGTAGGTGTGAAATCTATTTGGTGTTCATCCTAATCTTATTCTTCGCGTTCAAATCTCTGAGCTTGGTTCATGCGGTTGTTTTAGGTTTGGGGCTAGATAGATAGCAACAGACACTCGCTATGACAAAGATGGCCCGCAGTTTAAGGACACAATGATCTTGCATATGTCACATTATTTGTCTCATCTCTTGATCTCGAGCGCCGCACGATTGAGCGATAAGCATATCACAGCATGTCAAGTTTTAATGCATGAATACATCATCATTATAGGCGTCCTGTGATAACTCTCCCAGACGTCCTTGTTATTTATAAGGATCTTCCGTACCCCGACCGCATTGATCGAGGTAGACTTCGTGAAGAAACTGAATCATCCCTATACAGAAGCAAACCTAACTGTAAGTACTGATGTAGTATGAAAATAAGGGCCTTACATACACTCGTAAATGTATGCACATACTAAGTTTCGGGGGCAATTTCACAAGGATTGCAAAGAGCCAAGGAATATATAGAAGGTGTAGTTTATTAAAGCGCAGCTGTGCTTTAAGGTCTAAATTTTTAACCAGTTTGAAGGGACAGCGCAACGGCTTTCGAAATTATTCTCCTTCGCATAAACGTTTTTAACGTGGCCCGTTTAGAGCTTGTTTTATTGTATCATAAGCGTCGCTACGAACAGTTTTATTTCAATTAAAACGAAGGCGTTTTTTTTAACATGTTACAATCAGAGGAAGGCCATTACCGAGTATAAACAAAAACAAAGAGATTTAATTAAAATTCGCCCCCTCTGACGCCAATTGCAGCAAAACTATTCAACGTCGACTTTTCAATTTTCAGTCTGTCGTCTGTCGCGGAGTCTTGAGCATGTAATTCGACGTTGAATGCTGCGGCTGTGTTTCTTGGGTTTAGAACGACTGAATGTTGTGCGGTTGTAGCTAGAAAGCGGAGAAGGGACGAAAAGCGTTTTGAAAGCGCCGCGATAAAGATTGTGTATTTTAAATTAATTTACTTACGCCTCACGCTAGCTTGCAAAGTGTTCGGTGGCAATCAGCACGCGCCGACAAGTGTTCTCCGTCCGCTCTTGACTGACTCGGTGGTCAGAGCAGTTAACCTTTCGGACGCTGAAACTTGCATATATTAGTGCTGCTGTACTGCTGTTCTCATGAAACGCCAGGGCCAAGTTGCATAAGTTAATACGTTAACGTCTGTTTTAGTGAATAGATAACGTCGAACCGTATAACTTTAATAGCATGCTCTAAGGATTTAAGGTGAAGGAAAATTCGAGTGTGGAATATATACATTTTAAGACCAAACCGGGACCAGTTGCGAAAAATGCAACTACACAGGCCTTCCGGGGGGGAGGGGGGGGGGGCTGAGGGGCCCCAGAAATTTTGCAGCAACTGACTCATCAATCACCATTGACAAATTATAGGTTACTCTTTAAGGCTAAAGTAAATGTTACAGCCTCATTCCTGTCAGCCAAAAGCACCCATATACAGTGATACGTCAACCCAGTAAACACAACATCGAAAAATTGTTGAAATGTGTTGTATTTTAACTAGTTTTTATGACATTTCATGACCTTCAGTGTTCTTAAAAATCACCTCTCAGAATGCAGGAAATGGCATTTCCAAGACTCTAAATTTCAAAAATTTCCGGGGGAGCATGCCCCCGGACATCCACACGGAAAAATTCTTAAAAGGCCCTGTTCAGCACTTCAGCCCCCCTGCACAAAAACAAAATTCTACGCTTATGAAGCGCTCTATCTCTACCACTGAGCTATTGGGACTCCCGGCTAAGGCAGTCAGAATTATCCATATATCAAATATCGCACACATTAACGAATTAGGTATCTCTCTCCAGGACTCAATTGAGCTATGGCAATGTTGCGATATTTGATATATGGTACGTTAAACCAGAGTCTTTGGGTTCGATTTACTGGTTGGGGCAGTCAGAAAACTTTTCATCTCTACAGCAGTGATTCCACTTCATTTGAAATTATTCTAGAATAATTGTAGAGATGAAAAGTTTTCTTCACATATATACGCTGCTGAAAGACAACTGAATGTTTATAGCATTGGCTATAGGATTGGTTCAACTGAAAAAGCTATTGCGTTTATTTACAGCAGAGTCTAATAAGAGCCATCTGTTCTTAAGAAGTGTGCAGTTTGGGTCTTTTTCAATATTCCAAATACAAAAAATAGGTGCGCTATGCGTACATGTATCTGCGCATGCTTGTAGAATTTGAAGAATTATACGGATGATTGCACTGTACCTCTCCTTCGCTCAGCAGAAACCTCTGCGGAGAAAAGAGGAGCTATATTGAACTATATGACCGTACTTACTTCATGCAGACAATATACAAATATTTCAACCCGTTTTAATATTAGTTATATTTAGAAATAATATGTAACTTTATATACATAAATTATAATTTATTAAGACGTAATTTGCTCAGTGAGGGAATGCTTGATGTTTGACAGTGGTATGATGCCGGATTGCCTCTGGAAGTCTTATCATTAAAAATGTTAAAACATATGCTTCGAAGGCTAAAGAAACGATAGAAAATATCGCTACATCAAGTAAACCACATATACTCCACTCCTTCGCCGACGCCATCTTGCTTTTGCTCGCCATGTTAAAACATATGCTTCGAAGGCTAAAGAAACGATAGATAGGTGTGTTTTTTTATTTTTAAGGATTTTTAAAATTCCGCTGGACTTTTCGCGGACTTTTCGTCGAAGTGTACGGGATTTTTGGAGTGCTTTGCCCCTCGCTTCTACAAACCTGTCAAAAAGGCGTTTGACCTATACTAAGGGCCAAGCGCCGTATACTTTAATACGAAATTACGTTCATTCGCCAAAATTGTTACCCTATGTTCGTTCGACTACAGTAAAAACCCGCTATAAACAAGAACCTACATTTTACCAAATCAGCCTAGGATAGTCTTATATTCTTATATATTCTTATATAAAGTCTTAATAGTGGTAGGTTCTTGTTAGCGGATTTTTACTGTATCTACAATTACTGTATCTACAATTCATCCAAAACCACATGGATGTACAGAATATGTCAAAATAGGCGTTTTGAACAACACTAGGGCCAAGCGCCGAATACTTTACGAAATTACGTTCATTTACCAAAATTGTTATCCCATGTTGGTTCGACTATCTACAACTTATCCAAGACCACATCGGGATGTACTGACTTTTACAAAAATGACAAAATGCGCGTTTAGGCCTGACTTAGGACCAAATACCGCATATGTTACAATATTACGTTCATCTCGTAAATAGTAACCCCAGTGAAGGTCCAATTACCTAGCTACATAGCTACAAGATCAACTTATTCAAAAATCCCTGAACAGAAATCAAGATGTCGCATTTACAATCCGTTTCAATCTTGCTCAATTTTGATCATCTCTACTTTTGTGCAAGTTTCTAGTATATCCGTTGTGAGATTTTGTTCGATTTTACGGTCGCGTCGGTTTGCTAAAAGCCGCATCAGCTATAGGTTCTTTACCATATTACTGCATCCCTAAAATACCCGAGGGTTCTCGCTTTGGTTAGTAAAATCATCTGGCGTTAGACAGAGTAAAAAAATAAAGGGACCGCTTTTGGCCAGCTCGGGCAGGAATGGGTTCATTGCTGCATGCCTAAAATTCTTTGAGGGTTCTCCTTTGGTTAGTAAAATTATCTGGTGTTAGACAGAGTAAAACAATAATATCTGAAGGGTATATTATAAATGATATTGGGCATTCACTCGATTACATAGCATGTTCTAAGGATTTAGGGTGAAGGAAAATTCGAGTGTAGAATATATACATTTTAAGACCAAACCGGGACCAGTTGCGAAAAATGCAACTACACAGGCCCTCCGGCAGGAATTGAACCCACGACCTTGCGATTCTAGTGCAATGCTCTGACCACTGAGCCACGGAGGCCGTTGCCGAGAGCTTGATCGCGAGTTCTGTATATATTAAGGTGGTAATGCCAGGACAGAATGGGGTATATTATAAGTAATATTGGGCATTTCACTCGATTACACAGCATGTTCTAAGGATTTAGGGTGAAGGAAAATTCGAGTGTAGAATATATACATTTTAAGACCAAACCGGGAGCAGTTGCGAAAAATGCAACTACACAGGCCCTCCGGCAGGAATTGAACCCACGACCTTGCGATTCTAGTGCAATGCTCTGACCACTGAGCCACGGAGGCCGTTGCCGAGAGCTTGATCGCGAGTTCTGTATATATAATAAGGTGGTAATGCCAGGAGAGAATTGGGTATATTATAAATGATATTGGGGCTGTTTTAGCCAGCTCAGGCCTAAGATGTCTGAGGGTTCTTCCTTTGATAAGTAAAATCATCTGGCGTTAGACAGAGTAAAGGGGTCGTTTTTGGCCAGCTCAGGCAGAAATGAGTTAAAATTCCACTCTAGCTGAAGTAAATCAATGTCTTATGCATGTATAATATGCTGAATGACACAAAAACGTGCATAAAATCCAAATGATCTTAAAAAATTAATGTCTTCTCCATCAGCATAATTATTTTTTGAAGTGTTTCTTATAGTGAGAGCGTTCTTGCTATATAGTATTCGGAAGGTTGTGGATTCAAGTCTGGAGCTCAAAGATTACTTACGACAGCTTGTGCAGTAAGAACAAAGAAACTTTACCAACTTTCGTTTATTTTTGCTATACAAGCTGTCGTGAGTTGTTAAACTCAGAAAACTCGGAGCTCCAGAAGGGACTCAATCCCACAACGTTCCGAATACTATACTCTATAGCCAGACGCTTTATATAACCATTGAACAACTAGATCAGAACTCAGATGGCAGACGAAGGTTGTTTACGCGGAATTACGATATTTATACCTTGGAACGAGTCAAACCGTACGTGTGTCGTAAGTACTTTTTGGGCTACAACTCAGAGCTTTCCGAGTTTAACAATTTACGACAGCTTATACAGCAAGAACCGAGAAAACCAAGAGCTGTTGCGTTAATGTAACTAACTATGCAAGGTAACATCTAACGACAGCTTGTATAGCAAGAACTAACAAAACTTTCTCCAGACTAACCGGACTCTTTAATCATATAATGGCTCGTACAATAAGATACAATCTGGTGTCAACCGATCCCCATGCTTAAAACAACAACATAACTTTTGCTTGTCTTTCGTCATACTCATCAGCGATCCTCGTAACTTAATAGTCTATCTATAATTCTATAGATATGATATGATGAGAAAAACGAGTGACCTGTGCTATAATAGCCGCCGTGTATTTTGCGCTCGTCTGTCTCTCAAAGGAGCGTCTGCGATTGTGATGACGTCAATAAATAGCTTTTATCATAAACAGCTTTGATTAGTATGTTATTTTTGAATTCGAAAGCTATTCTGATGACGCCAGACGATTTTTTCTTGTTTTTCTTACCATGACCATGAAATATTACACCGTGGTAAATAACGCTTTCTCGTTCTTATTATAATGTGTCATGGCGGTGACGATGGTAGTGATGATTGTGGTGGTGGCGGTGGTCGGATAGTGCATGGTGGTGGTGAGGTCGTGGTGGTAATGAAGTGGTCGTGGTAGTTCGTTGTAGTGGTGCATGGTGGTGATGGGAGTGGTGGTGGTGGTGGTGGTGGTGATGGGAGTGATGGTGGTGGTGGTAGTAAAGTGGTCGTGGTAGTTCGTTGTGGTTGTGCATGGTAGTGATGGGAGTGGTGTTGGTGGTGGTGGTGGTGGTGGTGGCGGTGGTGATGTTGCGTGGAGGTGGTGGTAGTGAAGTGGTCGTGGTAGTTCGTTGTGGTAGTGCATGGTGGTGATGGGAGTTGTGGTGATGGTGGTGGTGGTGGGCCGGTGGTGGTGGTGGTGACGGGAGTGATGGTGGTGGTGGCGGTGGCGGCGGTGGTGATGTTGCGTGGAGGTGGTGGTATATAGTGAAGTGGTCGTGGTAGTTCATTGTGGTGGTGCATGGTGGTGATATTGGTGGTGGTGGTGGGCCGGTGGTGGTGGTGGGCCGGTGGTGGTGGTGACGGGAGTGGTGGTGGTAGTGGTGGTGGTGGTGGTGGCGGCGGTGGTGATGTTGCGTGGAGGTGGTGGTATATAGTGAAGTGGTCGTGGTAGTTCATTGTGGTGGTGCATGGTGGTGATGGGAGTGGTGGTGATAGTGTGGTGGTGGTGGTTGTGATGCGAGTGGTGGTGGGAGTGGTGGGAGTGGTGGGAGTGGTGGTGGTTGTGATGGTGCCTGGTGGTCGTGGTTGATGGTGATGGTGGCGATGACGGCAGTGGTGATGGGAGTGGCGGCGGCAGCGGGCATGGTGGTGTTAGTCGTCGTCTAATAGTAAATTGCCGAACGCTTTTGCCACAAGAATCTTGACCCTGTTGTTGGGATAATATTGTTCACCAAGTAAAGTGACTAAACATTGTATATTATTAGATACTTTAAGCTTCACGTTCGTACGATAAATGGCAGGCGAAGTTGAATTTCTTATCTAAAACAACCACTCACATAAAAAGACTTCTCACATTAAAATATAACGCCAAGTCACTATAATGACGAGTAAAAGAAAACGCAGTCTGACGAGAGCCAGTAGAAACTACACTAATAAACCAACTCACGACGATTTGTGTTCTGATTTGTGTTCAACCAGCAAAGTACGAATAAAGTAAAAATTAAAAGAAAACCGAGCTTTAGGACTTAAGCGCCCTTCCTCAGGGTTCAAATGGTTCAAATCAGCTATCTGCCGGTGCAAATATACTCGGGTTCAAATGAACTCTCTATCATAGTGTGTTTTGGACCTTTGGTTATGCAGCAGTTTTTGCCATGATTAAATGGCGTGTACTCAACCTTGTCAGTCGAACGCAACACTGCATCTACTCGCCGCCGGCTTGATACTTGATTAATATTCGCCGTCAATCATCAACAGACGTCGTCAATAGAAATCCTGCAACCTTCATCTTACAGCAAGCTTGTGAGATTTCTTGCCTTGTCGACTGAATATGAATGCCTAGTGCCTCTTTTGCAGTACTATTGCAGTACACTACAATGTTGTTTATAGTTTCCAACTGGTCCTGGTTACTGAGTGATGCTTGTCGTATTACCCCTGTATATCAAGAGTCCCATCAAACATTCACCGGATTGACCGGAATCATTTCGTTCAAATGTGTTAGAAGACAACTCAATTTAAACTGCTGATTCAGGTTTATTTTGGGTTCTTGCGTAAACGCGTGAGAACTTGGCAAATTATAGTTTGGCAAAAGTCAGGGTATTGTTCGGTTTAGATCACATCTCGGGTCGCTTATGAGCCTGTAGGCCAGGCGTGCTGACTATGAAAGGTTAATTGAGGGGGTGAAGAGACTCGCGCGTCAAAGGACAAGTTCCATTGAAGTGCCTATGCATATGAAACGAAAATTAAATTTGTCTTATTTGAAAGAACACTTAAAATGATAGAGTAACATATTTTCCAGTCTTTCGTTTCCTTGCTTCGTTCTTGAGATATTTTAGTTTGTTTGATATGCAAGTTAAACATTTTTACGTCACTTGTGCATAGGCCCAAGAGTTATCGAAAAAGTTATATATCTTTACTATTATCAAATATAATAATCACTTGAAGATCTACATGTTTAGTGTTGTGGCAAAGCACATCCACATGCTTAATTCAAATTAATTTGGTTGAATTGATATATAGAAAGATATCTAACCTTCTCCGATAGCTCATAATTATGCCAGCACCTATACGACGTCAAAATGTTTAATTTGCATATCGATTATCAAATAAACTAAAATATCTCAAGAACAGAGCAAGGAAACGAAAAACTGAAAAAGATGTTATTCTCAGTGCTGTGAGTAACTTCGTTACAAGTAACTAGTACTAGTTACATGTAATCGTTACTTTCTTGAGTAACATTACCGGTAACTAGTTACTTTTTTCAGAAGGTAACTGTAACTGTAACAAAAAGTAGGAATAAAAAGTAACGATAACTAGTTACATCTGTCGTTGAGAGGCTGTTACTTTTTGCGATGTCCATAATACTCCCAACCTCGCCGAGTCATCGCTCAACGTTGTATCTAGCTTTTCATTGAACTGAACACACCAATGCCTGCAAGTGCAGCATGTGAAAGGCTGTTCAGCTGCGCAAGATTAATTTTCAGATCACATTGCTCAATGACTGATCGTAATTTTGAAAATTCTCTTCTGGTCAAATTAAACAATACTTTATAGGTGTAGCTTTGTAATTGCAATTGTAACTATAGTTCCGAAATTTTTAACGTAACTTTGTAACCGTGTAACTGTAACTAGTTACTTTTTTCATTGTAACTTAGTTACTTTTCTGATGAAGTAACTGTAACTGCAATTAGTTACAAAAATTATGTAACTATTACAGCACTGGTTATTCTGTAACTTAGCCATAGACACTTTAACTAATATCACATGTCAAAAACGCACGAGTTTTAAGAAGCCAGCCAACAGCATTGTTATAGAACTTGAATGTCAAGAAGTAGCTGATATAGGAATGCATTTGCACTGCTAGCCTTGTCCCGATTTGCTGACACGACCAACTTCTTGTGATTACCAATCCTGTCGCAGGTTCTAATACTGTGGCATTGTTTGTAACAAGTTCATGGCCACGAAAGAGCCTGTAATTTATAAGCGATTTTATCATTACTGTCAGATGCACACCCTAGCTATTTGTACGAACGAACGAACGAACGAACGAACGACCGACCGACCGACCGACCGACCGACCGACCGACCGACCGACCGACCGACCGACCGACGAACCAACCAACCAACCAACCAACAAACGAACCACGGTTCGATTCCTAGCCTGCGTAGCTGCGCTTGGGGTTGGGGGTTGCGGGGGGAGGGTACAGCGACGAGCGAGCGACGAAGTCGTATTCGATTCCTAGAGCTGGATGCAATTATCCGATTAAAATCGTCTAGCTTGGCCGCATGTGTCTGAGAAGAGTCAACTTCTAATTTGACTCAAAACCAAACACCACAGGTTTTCATCGATGCAAACACAAAAGTATTCCAACTACAGTATTTCAGATTAATGCATAACTCTGTCAGTCTATAAAAGTTCCACATGGTACAACACAACACTCTATGATCTATGCAGTTTCTTAAAAACACAATTGAACATTCCTTAGATATTTCTCAATGAACATCCTCAACATCTCAATATGTCGAGTGCTTATCTCGAACGCAGAGTCGCAGACAAACAGTCACCAGACTGATTTTAACCGCGGCGACGCTCTTTACATCAGCTACGGGCTACCGATGCGCGGTGTTGAAATTTCAATGTCACATACGGCTTAAGCGTTGACACTCGGTTGTCTCCAAACTGTAAAAGCTCCGTCGCTTTTTAAGCCAATGTACGGCAGGTTCGACCTTGGACAGATATAGGCTGGTCTTGATGAAGTGTGTGTTATAGACATGCAAGTGCTGTATTTAGCATCTAAAGCTTGTCAACGTTTCCGACGGCGATTTGTCCTATACTAAAGTGTGGCGAGAGTCTCTTGAGCAGAACAAGGATTTCACGTTCGAGGTTATCTCGACAAACATCAGTATCTTGAGAGAAAAGTAAGAGATATATTATAATTGTGCTCGAGTGTTGTGTTTGTAATAAGAGCTGCTGGCAAGCCCGGTAGCTTTGTCTATTGCTAGAATTAAAGCTTGCAAGTTGAGATGATTATCAGATTATCATCAACGAAAGTGACATAAAGCAACGAATTTCTAGAAGTCTGTATGACGAGTTAGCCGGGGGAAAGTGTTTATATTCATTATATGGAGAAATGTTGATCTCGCCTTGCTGCATGAGATCCCGGCTGCCAGTGCCGAGTTCTTGCCAGGGCGAGTTACTACCTAGTCACCACTCCCTAACTTTATTTATGCTTTCTAAAACTCATTAATAATTCATGAGGAAAATTCAAAAGAAATTAATGTTTAATCAATGTCTGTTTACCCCGGTACAGAACTGATATCAGTGTCTGTAAATGTGATACAGAACTGTTTAATAAAACATCAGTTCTGTATCACATTTACAGACACTGATCATATCAGTTCTGTAGCAAGTGTACAGACACTTCGCATTCAACTATCTTGAGTGAGGTACGCTGGTAGCGTCCTCATACAAGATGAAGATGCAAACATTTGTTGCCCAACAACATTTGTTGAATAACAAATGATGATCAGTATGGCCATTTATGCCACGTCACGTAGAATAGAAAATGTGGGACTAATATTAAATTAAAGCGCATGCTCGTGTCACTAATTTAATATTCGTAGGCTATTAAACCTTACCTCGAAGGTTTATCAGCTGTTAACATGATTTATTTTTGTTTAGTTACCTTAATAGGCGTTTTAGAAGTCATTTACAGAATTCGTGTCCGTTCTGTATCGTGATACAGGCACTCGGCTTCGCCTCGTGTCTGTATACCCCGATACAGAACGGCCACTCATTCTGTAAATAGTACATAGATAACCGTATCCGAGTTACATCTAAACTGTTCTCCCAAGAAGTCGAGTAAGGGAAGCTTGTGTAAACTAGACTAACTTTTTTTATGCTGGATAACCCTAGCTATCAGTCATTATCTAAACTGTTCTCCCTTAGAGGTCTAGTAAGAGGAGCGTGTGTAAACTAAACTAAACGAAACTAACTTTGTTTATCACCTAGATAACCCTATCATTCATAATATCTCAATTGTTCTCCCTAGAGGTCCAATATAAGGACCATCCATTCCTTATTGGTCCATACTTACTATTACAGCGGTAAACTAAAATGTCTAAACTAACTTTATTTATGCTGGATATCTAAACTGTTTTCCTGTTAACAGAGGTCCAAAACGATGGTTTATTGATCCAGTCGGAAAGACTAATACTATATATATATATATATATATATATATATATATATATATATATATATATATATATATATATCTATATCTATATATATATCTATATCTATATCTATATCTATATCTATATCTATATCCAGAGCTTGAAATAACGGCCGGCGGCCGGCGGTTTTCCGACCAAATTCCAGTTTTTCCGACCAAATGCTGAAATGATCGGAAATTTTGTCTGGACAAATTTTGAAAAAAAAAATCTGTTTTTTTAAATGATCGGGTCAGCGCTCAACACTCCATTTTTCTTGTTAAATTTCCATTGGGTTTTCCATCAGTTTTGAGTTAAAGTTGGTTTTACACTTTACAGTACATTATCAAAATTTCTTCGATCAGAGTATGCTTTAAACAAAGTTTAGTTAACTTAAGTGTGTGACAGTGAGTTACGAATCAGAGTGACTGCTTTCATTGTTGTTAATTTGACGATCTGGAAGATAAAGAATACGTTTCCTCGACGTTTCGAGCAAAGGCCCTTCATGATCAGGACAGTTAAATAGGCTGATCAAATAGGCTTATTCGACTCTCCTGACGAAGGTCCTGAGCTCAAAACGTCGAGGAAACGTATTCTTTATCTTCCAGGTTGTCGAGTCGAGATAACAACAGTGCGTGATTTTTAATTCAAAACCATTGCGTTAAACTGCGATTGACGCCATTGTAATCACAGAAACTTATCGTGTAATCCAGCTTTCCAGTTTAAAGTTGTTTCATAGTTACCATTTTAATTAAATTATTATCACTATAACTAATACGCAAGTAAACATTTGTGTTTTATTATTACAAATAACAAGTAGAGTGATTTACTGCATGCTTGACAGAATTTACTCAACGGAGGGGGTCAAACTAAACTAAAAAATTTCCAACTAAATTTGAAAATTTCCGGTCAAATTTCATTTTGCTCGGAAGTTTTGCCGGACAAATTTTAAAATTATTTCAGGCTCTGTATATCTATATCTATATCTATATCTATATCTATATCTATATCTATATATACGTGTGGGTTTTGGTCTACGAAACGCAGAGTGCTCGATAACATATATAGTTAGAGCAAATATAGATTTTCGCTTACCTCAAAAGTCTGCTACAGGCTGTTTCATCTAAAAAAGAATCTTCAGGCAGATCTTTTTTCTAAAAAATTCTTTTTTAGATGAAACAGCCTGTAGCAGCACTTTTGAGGTAAGCGAAAATATATATACTGTATATATATATATATATATATATATATATATATATATATATATATATATATATATATGAGGAAACCCTGAGTACCAGGAGATTCAGAAAACCTGTAGTGTTTTCAGTAGTGTTCTGGAACTGGAAGCACTCTTCTCACATGCGGCCAAGATGAAATCGTAATCAGTGATAACTGCACGTGCGTTAACCACTCAATGGTGGACGTATACGTTCACAGTCCGTAAACCAGTTGTTACCGTTAACATCAATTGCCATTTTTTCCTGCAAAGCTCCGTACTTGGGCATATATTTTTAGTGCGCAGTTACGGTGGTATTGCAAATCGCATTAGAAGCGTTCGATAATTAACTCTTTCTTGTCCGAATTGGTCTTTAGTATTTTATTCTGGCTAACGCCAGACGATTTTATTCACCTCTGGGGAAGCCCCCGGACAGGAATGAGTTAACTTGCTAATATAGGATCGATTAACCCATTGGCATTGCTAGTGAAGCTTTTGCATAAAAATATTCCGATGAGAAGCGCGACAAAGTAACGCCAGACAGTTTTACTCTAGACGATTTATACTTGTCAAGGGAAGTATCCTCAGACATCCTAGATATGCAGCAGTGGGTTAACAAGTGATTAACCCATTCCTGCCATGCAGAGTGGGCAAAAAACGGCCTCTTTATTGTTTATTATTATTGTATATTATCCCTAATGCCAGACTGTTTTACTCGTCAAAGGGAGAACCCTCAGACATCCTTAGGGCGAGACAGGGTTAAGCCTTGCGGAGGCGTGCACGTTAGCACAGGAGAGCCGGAACCAACTACTCTGCGCCCATGAGTTCTAACCCCATCCAGGCGAGCTTAAAGTGCTTCAGTATGAAACGAAAATTAAGTTTGTCTTATATTTGAAAGTACTTTTGAAATGACAAAGTAACATCTTTTGCTGTTTTTTGTTTCCTTGCTTCGGTCTTGAGATATGTCAGTTTGTTTTATATGCGAAACTAAACAGGAAAAGATTATATATCTTTGCTATTATCAAACGGAATCACTTCCACGCAATATGTTTTCCTCTCACAGCAACTAAAATATACATTTTCAACTGATTCCATTTAATAATAGCAAAGATATATAACTTTTCACATATCAAACAAACTGAAATATCTCAACAACGAAGCAAGGAAACAAAAAACAGCAAAAGATGTTACTTTGTCATTTCAAAAGTATTTTCAAATAAGACAAACTTAATTTTCATTTCATAAGCACTTTAACATCAGACCTTCGTGATGAAATGCAAAAACGCTAACGCCTAAGAGCACACGTCATCCCAAGCTTTTCCCATACTCAAAAGTATATGACGTTCTCACTATTTATTACTTATAATATTAACTAGCAAGATTGACCACAAGTTAGTTTTTACAAATGATGATGACATGCACTGTATGTGACGACCTGCATGTGTTCGAAACCGAAAAACCTATTTCCAAATCACAGATCTAACAGATTACGTTCATAGTTGATAGAGGGAGATAGTTAGGAAACTTCATAAAATTCATATTTCTAGGTTTTTGTGCACCTTGTGCACGGTCACGGTTGAAAATTATATTGTTTTACCTTTGCAAACTGATAGCAGTGTAAAAGAGATTGGGCACTACGTGTTTGTTTTGGCTTCTGGTTCGAAGTATTCCAGTACTTATTACAAATAATGACATATTTCGAGCCGTGCTTCCATGCAATAGAAAAGGTTTGTGTTCAGTCGTTTGTCCATATCAAATGAGCTTTAAAAAACTTTGTGCACAGTCAAACCCCATTCAACCTCCAAGTGGGTTCTTTGTTCAATCTATTTTAAGTTTGCCGGGTTTCCTAACCATCTCCCCCTATCAACTATGGATTAATTAATAGTCATAACGAAAAAATTTTCTTCTTCAAATTTTAATACCCATTCAGAATATCTCCCGCCGCTTAAAGTGCCTGTGAAGCGAAAGTGAAGTTTGTCTTATTTGAAAGAATACTTAAAGTGCTTATAAACCCAAAGATAATATTACTGATATGGATTCTATTTAATGTGTATAGTTCAATACCAAAATATTATTTGATTTGAACATTTATTATATTGAGGTTTGTATTTCCAAAATGGTACTAATGAAATGACGTCTATGTAGGCATAATTTGCATACGCAGTGTTCCGTTACAGCAGAAATATATTACCCAATTCACATATTAATGGAATACTTGAATAGTATATTCTGTATTTTATCATTTTTTTATTAAAATCTTCAAACGGTTTATCATAAAAGAAAAAACACACACACAAAAATGCCTACATTGACGTCATCCTCATTACCATTTTGGAAATACAAACCTCAATATAACATGTTATTCAAGTCATAAAATATTTTAGCATTCAACTATTCACGTTATATAGAATCCATATCAGTAATATCTTATTTCAGTTTATAGACACTTTAACACCTGGGTTCTCACGCCAGCATAGTAGTTACTTGGATTCAGATCAAGATACTACGAGCTGATCTTGATCCTTGATCTGACCACCAAACCCTGCACCTATCACACCAAAAACTTTTGGTGGAATGAGGAATTTATTGTATCTTGTTTCTTTTTACTAATAAAGATACAAATTTAGTCAAAAGCTAACAGAAAACACTCCTGCTCGTGTTTTAAATAGTACTGTAACTAAAGAAACAGTATTGGCATATTGACATCAATGAGTCCCCGAAAGCTTTTCCTGACTTGAAAATACGATCCTCGGGGAGAAGGACCACACCCACGTTGTTGGTCAGGAATGTTGCCATAAACGGCAAAAAAATTTGTATCGATTTTAAAATGAATCGTGCTATTTTGAAATGACACGATTGTGACTCCTTCCTTGAACGATGAAACTGGCGTACTTGGGGAAATAGACCAACCAGCTGGAATCTCAAATCCAGGCATCGGTAGCTCGTCTAAGCTGACAAACTTAAGGCTTTGCTGCAAATCCTGAAGTGTCGACGAGGGGGACACACGCTTAGAGAATGCTATGCTGATGTACGTTTTCCCTTCGTTAGATTGCGAAGAATGGCTAAAGGTCGGTCCGTGTTCGGTGGCTCCGGGGAAGTCTTGTTCTTTCAGGCCATTTTCTGGGTCTGATTTAGTGAGGTTCAATTGTAGAGTGTATTTTAAGTTTTCTAGCCAATCTTCAACTCTTGACATGATGGCTTTCACCTCGGGTGGATACTCTTCACCTGACATTCTTTTAGTGCAATGATTTCACTAGTCTTGTCGCTATAGGAAGGGAATAACAAAATTATTGTTAAGAATGTATCTAAGCTAGTTGGTTTTCTTTGATCTATACCACGGGATTATATCACGAATACCCGAAAATCGGTGTTATAACCTATACACAGCACTCTTGCCAATCACTTACGTCACAAGAGAAAACCTCTTTTGTTGGCCAGGGGTGGATCAGAGTTGGAAAAAAGCTGCGGGTACCACCCGGAGGAAGTTTTACTTTAGTGAGATTACCGATTGTGTTTACAACACATTCGGTAATCTGAAAAAGTTACAACTGACCAAGCAAGGTGTCGAGAAGAAAAGCGATTTGCAGAAAAACATTGGCCAACAATTATGCAGCAGTGGCAGTGGCAGCAGTTACATGTGTGACACATGTACGCTGATGTCTGCTGTGATGTCTGTATCTTCGCAGCAGCCGAGGGTATAGTTAGTAGGCTGTCAGTCAGCAGAGGTCAGTTATTATAGTAGCTATTGTAGTATGCCAAAGCTTACCTATATAGGAAAACCTAGAAAACCAAGGTACTGTAAAAGTCACGCAGTATTTATGGACGTTGCAGAACACAAAATTCTCGCTATATATTTTGAGGAAGGTTATCTAAACTTAAAAACCCATCCGGAGGAAGGTTGAATACAACTCTGGGGCGGATAATAATATAATAATAATATTTATTTATTTATATAGCGCTTATCCCAGGTCTGCTCTAGGCGCTTTACAAAAGCTCAAAACTAATTAAAGACAGACTTAAATAGATGTAGGATATAGGTTTTTGAAAACCTCACGTGGTTATTATGGGACGGACGGAATGCTTCCAATCGCGTATAAATGTTCCTCGCTTGAAATAAATCGATGACTGTGTAATCTAGATAATAATAATATTTAATACTTATATAGCGCAAATTAACATACAGTGTTATGATCAAATGCGCTGATCAAATGACAAATCATCGTCGGTATTTCGCAATATTTCTTCATCATTGCTGTTGAAAGCAGCAAAAACGCGTTCGAAAACGCTTATACAGAATTCATGACTGAAACACAGCTGTGAGAAGTGAGAACTGAGAAGCCTTCAATGAATAAATTACTCAGTATCTCAGCTGACTCAACAATCGATGTTGCCATCGGTCAAAAAGCCCAAAAATCAATGCGAGAGCCAATCAAGTTTGAGGCAAATCGGTTCAAAATGACACCAGGTCGAGGCAAATTGGTCAAATTGATGAAACACCAATCAAATCTGTCCGCACACCGGTCAAAACTCTCAAAACAAATGCTGACCACCAGTCATCCCTGCCCAGTGTTTGCTGATTCACAAATTACGACAAAGCGATTTTGAAACCTAATCTCTGTGATCACAGAAGACCAAGCCTGAGCAGTCGCACCATAACATTTTCTAGAAGACTTGAGATTAAAATATTGTGTGATTGTGCAATTATTCTGGTGATTTTTTTAAGTCAGTCGTGTGACCGGTCTGATGTAGTGTATGTTAAAATGGCCACTGTAATGGCTAATAAGAAAACTTGGGCTACACCCTTGGTTTATAAAACAATAATTGACCTCGATCGGTTCAATAACCCTTACTTACCACCATCACTCTGGTTGGAGGTGGAATCCCAAAGCCAGTGTAAGAAATCCTGAAAATTTTCTCATGTTTCTCTGAGGATGATTCTGTAATTACCACCATCATTTATAGAAAATGGCCTCCCATGTTTATAATTATAGCCTGTAGTCCAGTTCCAGACCCACTTTATATACCCTGATGCAAACACGAGAGTGACTCTGGGAATTTGAAAGTTTATATGAATCTGAGTTTTAGGTCAGAGTGTTTACTCCCATACTGACTTCAATGTTTGCATCAGATTATATAAACACAGGGTATTCATTTTCTATTTCTCTTACAGTGGTGTAGCCATAGTCTAGGGTGGTCTGGGGGCATTCCCCGCCCCCCCCCCCGGAAAATTTTTGATTTCTAAAATGCAGGAAATCTGTTTCAGAGACCCTGAGGCAAGTATTTCAGAGTACATCTGAAAACCATAAATTACTTAATTTTGTTGAAATCAAACCAGAACATAGAGTGATACACATCAGAATATCTTTAGATTTATAATATAAACAAGTTGGAGGCATTTTGTATAGACCTTTAAGTATTGTAATTTATAGCATAGAACTGAAACAGGAAGTGGGCAAATATATTTTCAACTGTCAAACGCTGTGAATAGAGTGACGATTATCACTCAGATAACACTGAAAAAGTCTATGAATAAGATTCCGAAAGCGAGTTGGAACTGCAATGAGTTTATCATTTTAACTCCCCAAATCAAACGATTCTTATTAGACATAGTGTGACTCAGTGAGTGAGTTTGGTGATGCCGAAGTCATAAACAACCTACCTTTGAATAAACTAAGCCTTCAAATAGCATTTCGGGAAGAACAGTAAACACCAAACCCAACTTCTATAAAGCGATATCTATTCTGACTATTCATACTAGGGAGGCCGGCCAACTGTTGACAGATACAAGCATAATCGTATTATTTAATATGCGTATTATAAAATAGGAATATCAAATTCCAGCAAAAAAAGCACGAAATAAGCCTACGGCACATTTGCCGTATTTAAAAATACCGATATCTGTTTTACTTTTGGCATTGAATCACAAGTGATATTTAATATAACAAGCAACATCTAATAGGAAACCTTACCTTTTAAAATACTCCCCAAACAAAATTAAACAGCTCTCATTTCGCAGACTGCAACCATTCAGAACGCGCGTAATTGGATGGCACTGGATCCTAGTTATGTTTAATATAGAAGGGTTGCTGCGTAGGCAGTGTTGAAACAACAATGGAAATATAGTAAACTTAGATATACTGCCAAAACAGGGAACGTATGAGTCTAACATTTCGAGCGAAGGCCCTTCGTCAGAGAGAAACGTAAAGAGTGTCACACTCTACGTTTCGGCTGACGAAGGGCCTTCGCTCGAAACATTAGACTCCTACGTTCTCTGTTTCGGCAGTATATCTACGTTTTTATTTCCCTCTGGTTTTTATCATAAACTGAGGTTATCACAACCTTTGTGGATATCTCTTAGAAATAAAATGTAAAATAAGATTAAAAGGGAACTATATGGGGTCACCACTTGACGTGGGTATCTCCCCGAAGTTGAATCAGCAGAGAAGAAACTTAAAGAAATTGAAATGGTTCTAAAGTAGTATGCTTGGTATAAACTAGACTTTTGAAGTAAAATCGTTTCCACTTCTTTCGTTTCCGTCATGCTCCGGTTTTCAGATATTTCAGTTTGATATCGAAATGAAAAGTGTTGTGACGTCACAGGTGCATCATGACTTATCGCAGGTTATATATCTTTGCCACTGTAGTTTACTGAAGCAAGGAAACTAAAAACTGCAAAAGATGTTACTTTCTCGACGGTCAACAAGTGCTGAGTCGGGCAAACGTTCAAGCTAAGTCGAGCAAAAATATAGGGAAAAAATAAAAAAATAGGATGAAAATAAGGAAAAGTAATCAAAGTAATTTAATATCTGTGTATTGTAGGAGAAAAAGTATATTGAACAACAGGCACTTAGTGGGTTTTTTATATCAAAAGTTGGGCAATTTCTGTTTCAGTTGGGCAAAATGTTCTCTGCCCCCCCCCCCCCCCCTATAAATTTGTGCCCGTACGCCTATGACAATAGGCTTTTAAAGACCCGAATTGTGCTTGATATTGCTACTCTTCCCGTATCCCGACAACTGTTTGGTTCAAATCTAGGGTCAGATCTTGACCCCATTTTCTGATTGGCTCCGAAATCTGTACGGGGGATAAATCTGTTAGGCAAGTGTTTTTATTGGTCGGGCTTTAATTAGATTAGCGCAACACGAAAGCGAGATTGGTGGCCTCTTCGACCAGATGTTCTTTGGCCGCTTTCAGATTTCGGGGGAAGTGGGCGACGACTAGGGTAACCTAGAACAGATAAATTTCAGCAATGTTTACCAGATTGATCAAAGATAAAGTTTTTTCGTTTGTCTTTGCTGTACAAGCTACAAGTTAAACTCAGAGAAAAACTCTGAGCTCCATACGGGACTCGAACCCACAACCTTCCGAATGCCAGCCGGACGCCACCGGAACACCCAGATGGTAGACCGATGGTGGGTTTGGGTTCCGTCTCGAACTCGGAGTTTTTCTTACGAGTTTAACTTATGCACCTATCAATGTTAAGCCCGAGGGGGCAGGGGACGGGCAAACAGGGGGTATTTGACTAACATTGCTGTCCCGACGGTGAGGATTTTGATGTCGCAAGATCACCCCGGGGTGTGGGTATTTGAAATGGTCGGCAGAACCAGCCAGGGCAGTATTGACAGCAAAAGCATGGGAACGAGTTAATCTGATCGCCATTGGGAAGAAGAAAAGGTATACTTTAAGTGCTTTAAGCATCTCAAGGAATAATCCTTATTTTTAATGCATCGACTTGCAGTTTGTAAGGAAATTTCCTTTTACTTTACTATTCTGTCTGACTTTGCCACTACATAATTCATAAATAATACTTTGGTATTTAATAAAATATGTGAACCGATATGTAAACCATGTCAATTTGAAAGGGTTTCTTATTAAACTTTCTTTGCTAGTGTTTTGTGCAAATTGGTATTTCCAAGGTCTGAAGGAGTAGTGGAACTTGAGACTGAAAGTGATGGTTCTTTCAGCTTGTGTAATGTTGCTACTGTGTAAACTGTTGTCACAAGGAATTCGTATTTTTACTGAAATATAGCATCTTGCCGGTTAACGCTTTGAGAATTACCAGTGATTTGACCAACATGAATTTCCCCAGGTGGGAAATATTACTGTTTTTTGACTAATAGTGGTGTCCACAGGGTGTGGATTTTGACAATTTTTTATGGAAAATGTCAAAATCCCCACCCCTTGCCCGCCCCCTGCCCCCTCGGGCTTAACATTGATAGGTGCATTACGACAGCATGCACAGCAAAAACAAACGAAATTTTTTTACCAACTTCAAGCTGAAAACACTAATAACATGATCAAAGATATATAAAAACTAAACCCGAGATACCGTAACGAAATATCAATTTCGATGTCTTTTTTGTTTCTTGCAGAGCCATCGTAATATTCCAGCGTGCATGATGATTTTGCCAAGCCAAGTTTTACTGAGCTTTTCCCTGGTTACTTTAGGTAAGTAAATGGCACTAAAACAATCTGAATAACGGGACTGTTTTTCTAAGTTAATCATTAGAAATAAACTCTCTCTTGCAATTATAAGGTTGGCGTTTTTTGAGCATACAACTTGCTTAATTTAAGGTGTGCTATTATTTTTGTATTGTATTGTATTGTATTGTATTGTATTGTATTGTATTGTATTGTATTGTATTGTATTGTATTGTATTGTATTGTATTATATTGTATTACATTGCATTGCAATGTATATTGTATTGTATTGTATTGTATTGTATTGTATTGTATTGTATTGTATTGTATTGTATTGTATTGCATTGCATTGCATTGCATTGTATTGTATTGTATATTGTATTGCATTGTATTGTGTTGCATTGCATTGCATTGTATATTGTATTGTATTGTATTGTATTGTATTGTATTGTATTGTATTGTATTGTATTGTATTGTATTGTATTGTATTGTATTGTATTGCATTGCATTGCATTGCATTGTATTGCATTGCATTGTATTGTATATTGTATTGCATTGTATTGTGTTGCATTGCATTGCATTGCATTGTATATTGTATTGTATTGTATTGTATTGTATTGTATTGTATTGTATTGTATTGTATTGTATTGTATTGTATTGTATTGTATTGTATTGTATTGTATTGTATTGTATTGTATTATTGTATTGTATTGTATTGTATTGTATTGTATCGTATTGTATTGTATTGTATTGTATTGTATTGCATTGCATTATATATTGTACCGTATTGGATATTGTACTGTATTACATTGCATTGCATTGCATTGTATATTGTATTGTATTGTATATTGTACTGTATTACATTGCATTGCATTGTATATTGTATTGTATTGTATATTGCACTGTATTACATTGCATTGCATTGCATTGCATTGTATATTGTATTGTATTGTATATTGTACTGTATTACATTGCATTGTATATTGTATTGTATTGTATTGTATTGTATTGTATATTGTACTGTATTACATTGCATTGTATTGCATTGTATATTGTATTGTATATTGTATTGTATTATTGTATAGTATTGCATTGCATTGCATTGCATTGCATTGTATATTGCATTGTATATTGCATTGTATATTGCATTGTATTGCATTGCATTGCATTGCATTGCAATGCATTACATTGCATTACATTGCATTGCATTGCATTGCATCGCATTGCATCGCATTGCATCGCATTGCATCGCATTGCATCGCATTGCATCGCATTGCATCGCATTGCATCGCATTGCATCGCATTGCATCGCATTGCATCGCATTGCATCGCATTGCATCGCATTGCAGTGTACTGCACTTGTATTGTATTGCATTGCATTGCATTGCATTGCATTGCATTGCATTGCATTGCATTGCATTGCATTGCATTGCATTGCATTGCATTGCATTGCATTGCATTGCATTGCATTGCATTGCATTGCATTGCATTGCATTGCATTGCATTGCATTGTATTGTATTGTATTGTATATTGTACTGTAGTACATACAGTGCAGTGCAGTGCAGTGCAATTGATTGGAATAGATTGGAATGGATTGAATTGGATTACTGTTGTGTTGTGTTGTGTTGTGCTGTGCTGTGCTGTGCTGTGCTGTGCTGTGCTGTGCTGTGCTGTGCTGTGCTGTGCTGTGCTGTGCTGTGCTGTGTTGTGTTGTGTTGTGTTGTGTTGTGTTGTGTTGTGTTGTGTTGCATTGTATTCGGCAAAGTAGTATTGGTAATTCCCTGTGTGAAACAGATAATTATAGTTACTCTTTTACTCTATATTTCGTTACTTAGGTTCGGCATTAAGATGTTATTATTGCATGCCATCATGCCTTGCGGAACCGACCACCTGTGCTTACGCCAACGAGACTTACTGTCTGAGCATGCGCAGTCGGCCTGCAAGAAGCTCGGAGAATGTTTTCATTAAATCATGCGCCAACCAGGACATGTGTCGGGCGGCGCATCACGCCTGCGAAGATCTGAAGAAAAACGCCACCGAGTGTCATGCTCTTTGCTGTGAGAAGAATTTGTGTAATTTGCACCATGACCCGTCTAATGCTGTGACCAACTCGTTACCAGTCTTTCTCACCGTGCTGGCCTTATTGCTACATCTGAGCGATTGGTTCTCGTAGATTTTGCGACACTTTTTTGTATAATAGAAGGCTTTCTCCGATGGCTGTGAAGCATAATTGATATATAGAGTACAGTTTAGCGGATCAAATATGGATTGTTTTCACTCAATGCCCTGGCCTGGTTTCCTCGTTGGTATCAAATTTGCAATAGATTTGCACGCTTGGCAAACAGCATGCATGCAAAACTAGTTATATTGCACAAATTTGCTACTGTGCAAATTTAGTACTAAATTTGCAAAGAAGCAATTTTGTGCAAATTTATAACTAAGAGGACGATTAAATGGAGATTTTCAGCCCGGGCTGGAATTTTAGCCCGGTTAGGAGGGCTGAGTTATTTTACTGCAGTCAATTATTTTCAATATTTTAACAATATACGCAAGGCAGAATTAACGTGCCAATATATAAATAACTTATACCTTGCCTGGACTACGACGGATTGTAATATATAATATAAATTAATAATAGACGTTCAGTGATGCCATAAAAACTGTTTAAGTGACTTGAACATAATAATCATTATCAAAATACGCCAGAACCCACCATTTGAAATCAGTGTTTGATATACAAATGGACAAAAAAAATCTTTCCCTAAAATGCGTAAAATGGCGTTTCAGAGGTTCCAGATTTCAAAAAATTTTCGTCCCCCCCCTGTATATAGGGTAGGTTAAGGTCTTCGTTAAGGTTTGCAGGGTCATTTCGATAAAGCGCTCTCAATTCGTCAGAATTTATGCCAGAAAAATAAAATAGATATCGTTAGAAAGCTTTTAATTTGTAGAATACAATGTTGTCTTTGATTTTGCGATAAACACAAACCAATAATCTGCAGTTTAATTCCGAGATACGTTTCCAGCAAAACGGTGTCAGCGTTTTTTGCCTGATATGTTGAGTAAGAATATGTTCCCAGCAAGAACCACCTTCAGTTTCTCTTCCGTATATCCGACCAGCATCTCACAAGATTGAGAGGATTCTAAATCGTGCTGGTATGAAGGTATTTCACACTAGTCAACACAAATTGTTCAAGGTACTTTTCACACATAAAGATGAAGTGGATAGCTTATCTAAGCCTGGAGTGTATCGCATTCCTTAGAGAGAAGATAGAATAATTTTATTTAACCACGCTTACATCATCAGCAAAAGCTGGTTTCCATGACGGGCGTGTATAAGAACATGAACAAAATTATATTATTTACAAATCAAGAGTTAAGTTACTAAGTAGTAAGTATAAGAGTAATTTAAATATTTACATGAGTATGTAAATTAGTATAATTAGTGGGAAACATAAGTAGCGATTTTTCGTTGAAAACATGGAAGAGATTTACTCTCTCTTATGTATGGCTTGGTATACATCGGAGAAACGGGAAGGAATCTCTCAACTCGCCTGAAGGAACACAAGACATGTTGCATAAAAGTCTGCTGTTGCCAAACACGCTTGGAAGTATGACCATCGTGTTAAGTGGGAAGAGTCATCACTCTTAGCCAGCGACAAGCAATACTTCACGCGAAGAACAAGAGAATCAATTGAGATTGCAAAACATCACACTATTTCTCAGGAGGGACAGCCATTGAATAGCACGTGGCGTGCCCTATTCGGAGAACTTTCTTGATTTTGTTTTCTAATTAATAATATTAACGTGATACGCCATTGTATTCTTACGTGATTTAATTGATCAGTTGCTTAGTTTATAAATGACGTGAGCCAACAACTTGTTGTCATTGCTCTGATGAAGGCCTGAGTCAACAGGCCGAAAGCTTAGCAAAGAAATATTTTACGTGGTGTTTCCACAAAACTTACTTATATGTTGAGTTTTGCTGATTTTATTGACGACCAAAGTTGAAAATGCTGTTTTTCGACCAACATTCGGACAAAATAAGTCATAAAATCGAAACTAAGGAGTAAATAAAAAACACTGACACCGTTTTGCTCGAACTGAATGGAACTGCGAAAACCTTTTGAACAAAATGAAACGCTTTATATATTCTTAAGTCGCCCTGAGTGAAGCCCTCTGGTTTTACTTGAAAAATTCACAACTATTATTGGTTTGTGTTTATCGCAAAATCAAAGAAAACATTGTATTCTATAAATTAATAGCTTTCTAACGATATCTATTTTATTTTTGCGGCATAAATTCTGACTAATTGAGAGCTCTTTACCGAAATGAGCCTGCAAACCTTAACGATCGAAGACCTTAAATCTGTTGCTGTTCACCGTACGGCGGTTAAAACGGCAAGTTAAGTTTTACAATTTAAAGAAGTCACGGTTAACTGCATGACTATTATAGTTGATATTTGAAGCTAGTTTAATGACTTCCAAAACTCCCCAGTACTGCTAAAATGATTGTAGTGTCCGTAGATATAGGCTGGTCTTGAAGCGTGTGTTATAGACATGCAAGTGCTGTATTAGCATCTAAAGCTTGTTCAACGTTTCCGACGGCGATTTGTCCTATACTAAAGTGTGGCGAGAGTCTCTTGAGCAGAACAAGGATTTCGCGTCCGAGGTTATCTCGACAAACATCAGTATCTTGAGAGAAAAGTAAGAGATATATTATAATTGTGCTCGAGTGTTGTGTTTGTAATAAGAGCTGCTAGCAAGCCCGGTAGCTTTGTCTAATTTCTTTGCTAGAATTAAAGCTTGCAAGTTGTAATATTTGAGATGATTATCAGATTATCATCAACGAAAGTGACATAAAGCAACGAATTTCGAAAAGTCTGTATGCCGAGTTAGCTGGGGGAAAGTGTTTATATTCAGTATATGGAGAACTGTTGATCTCGCCTTGCTGAGATCCCGGCTGCCAGTGCCGAGTTCTTGCCAGGGCGAGTTACCACCTAGTCACCACTCCCTAACTTTATTTATGCTATAGATAACCGCATCCGAGTTACATCTAAACTGTTCTCCCAAGAAGTCGAGTAAGGGAAGCTTGTGTAAACTAGACTAACTTTATTTATGCTGGATAACCCTAGCTATCAGTCATATCTAAACTGTTCTCCCTTAGAGGTCTAGTAAGAGGAGCGTGTGTAAACTAAACTAACTTTATTTATCACCTAGATAACCCTATCATTCATTAATTTATTATTGAGTCGGTTTTCTTTGATGTACCGCGGGCTGTATATAGCATACAGCCCTTGAATACTAATTAGATAAGATATGAAGAAAAAAACTAGGAAAATCTTTGTACAAGGTAGAAAAAAAGACAAAACTTTGTTGGAAAACCTCCTCAATAATAAATTAAGTCAGATAAATCCCTCGAACGTCGGGCTGTATGCGATATACAGCCCTCGGACGCTTCGCGTCCTCGGGGCTGTATATAGCATACAGCCCTCGTTCTCGGGCTTTATCTCTTACTAATGATATCTAAACTGTTCTCCCTAGAGGTCCAATATAAGGACCATCCATTCCTCATTGGTCCATACTTACTATTACAGCGGTAAACTAAAATGTCTAAACTAACTTTATTTACCATATTTGCCACCCTCAACCTAAATTGTAGCTCATTGTTAACCGCTTTGTTGTTCGCCGCGTCTCCAGACAATATAATTCTAGGGACTATGCTGGTACTCAGGGTTTCCTCATACATATGTACAGGGGCGTAGGAAGCTTGATAAACTTACTGGGGGCCGACTCGGGCCGACTCCCACGAGGCGCCACCATGGTTGGCGCCGATCGGTAAAATTTTGAAAATTTGGAGTCTCTGGATCGTCGGAAATGGCATTTTAAGGGTCTCCTCTATCTCTTTCATTAGGCCCTTTCATTAATTCTTTCATTATAATTTGCGAGTCTCTTGCTATCCGTGAGTCAGGATGGATTATTATTATTAATTGGCCGATCAGCGCAATCGAAGTCGCACTTATAATGCAATTTTCTTAAATTCAATTTTTTTTTTTGGGGGGGGGGGGAAGCTATTCCGGCCCCCCTTTATAAAATATTGGAGAGCCGCCCCCCCCGGGCCCCCAGTTCCTACGCCCCTGTACATATGTATATATATATATATATATATATATATATATATATAGTATTAGTCTTTCCGACTGGATCAATAAACCATCGTTTTGGACCTCTGTTAGCTACAATTTAGGTTGAGGGTGGCAAATATGGTGCACAATCTTTTGTTTTCCGTTCATTAATATTTATAAAGCAACGCTGCGATTGGTTGATTGCTTCATTATACCAAAAATACAATGTGTTCAGCAAGCGTTAAGGTGAAATAAGGTGCACAAACGTGAACAAAAACCTAGAACAAAGACTTTGGCCGCGTTTCCAGACAATTTATTTCTAGGGACTATGGTTTTCAGTAGTGTTCTGGAACTGGAAGCACTCTTCTCACATGCGGCCAAGATGAAATCATAATCAGTGATAACTGCACGTGCGTTAACCACTCAATGGTGGACGTATACGTTCGCAGTTCGTAAACCTGTTAATTGTTACCTTTAACATCAATTGCCATTTTTTCCTGCAAAGCTCCGTACTTGGGCATATATTTTTAGTGCGCAGTTACGGTGGTATTGCAAATCGCATTAGAAGCGTTCGATAATTAACTTGCTAATATAGGATCGATTAACCCATTGACATTGCTAGCTAAGCTTCTGTCTACTTGCATAAAAATAATCCGATGAGAAGCGCGACAAAGTAACGCCAGATAGTTTTACTCTAGACGATTTATACTTGTCAAGGGAAGTATCCTCAGACATCCTAGACATGCAGCAGTGGGTTAACAAGTAATAACCCATTCCTGCATGCCATGCAGTCGGCCAAGAACGGCCTCTTTATTGTTTATTATTATTGTATATTATCCCTAATGCCAGACTGTTTTACTCGCCGAAGGGAGAACCCTCGGACATCTTTAGGGCGAGACAGGGTTAAGCCTTGCGGAGGCGTGCACGTTAGCACAGGAGAGCCGGAACCAACTACTCTGCGCCCATGAGTTTTAAACCCCATGCAAGCAATATGTTTTTCTCTCACAGCAACTAAAATATACATTTTCAACTGATTCCATTTAATAATAGCAAAGATATATAACTTTTCCGAGTAAGTCATTACGCACGTTGTGATGTCACTGGTTAGTTTCACATATCAAACAAACTGAAATATCTCAACAACGAAGCAAGGAAACAAAAAACAGCAAAAGGTGTTACTTTGTCATTCAAAAGTACTTTCAAATAAGACAAACTTAATTTTCATTTCATAAGCACTTTAACATCAGACCTTCGTGATGAAATGCAAAAACGCTAACGCCTAAGAGCACACGTCATCCCAAGCTTTCCCCATACTCAAAAGTATATGACGTTCTCACTATTTATTACTTATAATAATAACTAGCAAGACTGACCACAAGTTAGTTTTTACAAATGATGATGACATTCACTGTATGTGACGACCTGCATGTGTTCGAAACCGAAAAACCTATTTCCAAATCACAGATCTAACAGATTACGTTCATAGTTGATAGAGGGAGATACTTAGGAAACTTCATAAAATTCATATTTCTAGGTTTTTGTGTACCTTGTGCACGGTCACGGTTGAAAATTATATTGTTTTACCTTTGCAAACTGACAGCAGTGTAAAAGAGATTGGGCACTACGTGTTTGTTTTGGCTTCTGGTTCGAAGTATTCCAGTACTTATAATGACATAATGACATATTTCGAGCCGTGCTTCCATGCAATAGAAAAGGTTTGTGTTCAGTCGTTTGTCCATATCAAATGAGCTTTAAAAAACTTTGTCCACGGTCAAACCCCATTCAACCTCCAAGTGGGTTCTTTGTTCAATCTATTTTAAGTTTGCCGGGTTTCCTAACCATCTCCCCCTATCAACTATGGATTAATTAATAGTCATAACGAAAAAATTTTCTTCTTAAAATTTTCATACCCATTCAGAATATCTCCCGCCGCTTAAAGTGCCTGTGAAGCGAAAGTGAAGTTTGTCTTCTTTGAAAGAATACTTAAAGTGCTTATAAACCCAAAGATAATATTACTGATATGGATTCTATTTAATGTGTATAGTTCAATACCAAAATATTATTTGATTTGAACATTTATTATATTGAGGTTTGTATTTCCAAAATGGTACTAATGAAATGACGTCTATGTAGGCATCATTTGCATACAGCAGAAATATATTACCCATTTCACATATTAATGGAATACTTGAATAGTATATTCTGTATTTTATCATTTTTTTATTAAAATTTTCAAACGGTTTATCATAAAAGAAAAAAAAACGCACACAAAAATGCCTACATTGACGTCATCCTCATTACCATTTTGGTAATACAAACCTCAATATAATATGTTATTCAAGTCATAAAATATTTTAGCATTCAACTATTCACGTTATATAGAATCCATATCAGTAATATCTTATTTCAGTTTATAGACACTTTAACACCTGGGTTCTCAACACCAGCATAGTTGTTACTTGGATTTAGATCAAGATACTACGAGCTGATCTTGATCCTTGATCTGACCACCAAACCCTGCACCTATCACACCAAAAACGTTTGGTGGAATGAGGAATTTATTGTATCTTGTTTCTTTGTAAATATACAAATTTAGTCAAAAGCTAACAGAAAACACTCCTGCTCGTGTTTTAAATAGTACTGTAACTAAAGAAACAGTATTGGCATATTGACATCAATGAGTCCCCGAAAGCTTTTCCTGACTTGAAAATACGATCCTCGGGGCGAAGAACCACACACACATTCTTGGTCAGGAATGTTGCCATAAACGTCAAAAAAATTTGTATCGATTTTAAAATGAATTGTGCTATTTTGAAATGACACGATTGTGACTCCTTCCTTGAACGATGAAATTGGCGTACTTGGGGAAATAGACCAACCAGCCGGAATCTCAAATCCAGGCATCGGTAGCTCGTTTAAGCTGACAAACTTAAGGCTTTGTTGCAAATCCTGAACTGTCGACGAGGGACACACACGCTTAGAGAATGCGATGCTGATGTACGTTTTCCCTTCGTTAGATTGCGAAGAGTGGCTAAAGGTCGGTCCGTGTTTGGGGGCTCCGGGGAAGTCTTGTTCTTCCAGGCCATTTTCTGGGTCTGATTTAATGAGGGTCAATTGTAGAGTGTATTGTAAGTTTTCTAGCCAATCTTCAACTCTTGACATGATAGCTTTCACCTCGGGTGGATACTCTTCACCTGACATATTCTTTGATATATTGAGACCTGATGCGAAGCGGACGTGTCCGAGTGAGCTCCGCAATGCCAAAACAAGGAACAGTAGAATCTTTGACTGAGCTTTGGGAAAATACATTTCTCCCAAACATTAGAAAAGAATTGAAGTCGGAGATAGCTGAACTAAAGCTAGAAATAAAACAATTAAATGCAAATGTAGTGAGATTGAAAAATCGCAGAAGTTTTTATCGAACGAGTTCGATAACCTTTTACAATCGCTTCGATCAACTAAGAGAGAGATAATAGACATTTCTACTAAACTAAAGGATCTTGAAGAGCGAACAGCGGCGTTTGGCGATTCTAACTACGATCTGAATGCAACGTTGGATGATTTACAACAATACATTCGTCGTGGGGTTAGGTTAAAACGCGGATACGGACGGACGGACGGATATGAGGGTAAAACGCGGATATGAGGGTAAAGTATTTATAAATAGTAACGACGCAGGGCATAGCAAATTAGTGCATATGCTTGGTGAGTTGTCACACGAGTCATGTAACAAATCCGATTTTTTGTTTGAACAATTGCACGAGGAGAGGGGTTATCTTTTGATAAAACAATCAAGACATGCACTATATACAAGATATATTAAGAAAAAAGACTTTTCTCAATCACAATGTTCGATTCAACAGTTTGGGATAAAAACACTTTTATTGCTTTGAAATGAAATGAAACTGACAGTGAAGCTTGTCGGTTGGTGAGTCAGGTAAACGTTAAAAAGTTTGACGTCCGTGTACCTAGTGTTATGGTAGAGCCATTTCACACTATTCGTCGTGATTGTGTTGAAGTGACTGGCATTCCTGTCCTTCCCGTTGACAGCCCGAAGCAACTTTCAATCGCACATCGACTATCCCCAACGAAGAAGAACAACAAGGGGCGAATGATTATTAAATTTGTACAACGACATACAAAGGATGAATTCTATAAGCGGAGAAATATGCTTGTTGGAAAGTCAACAAAGGACCTTCCACTAATTGCACAAGAATATGGGAAGAGTATACACAGTGCTGACAAGATTTTTATCAACGAATCTTTGACTCCTTATCGCAAAAGGTTATTTGGCCGCATTAATGAATACCGCAGGATTAACAAGTGGAAGTTCATCTGGACTGTAAATGGGAAAATCTTGTTACGTGAATCCGATAGCTCAAGAGTATTCAGCTTCACCACCAATGAACAGTTTGAAGATTTTAAACAACAATCTTAAATAACAATGCGTGAACAGGTAGCAGAATGTAAATTTATATTAATATGGCTGTGACAAGTGAGTGTGATCTATTGTTAAATCTACCGTTTTATAACCTAAACGATAGAGAGTTGAACTCTCTATTTGGTATATGGTTAAGAGAACTAGATTTAGAGACTGATTTGTATAATTTACTCTCCAACCCAGACAAAAACGATGAAACTGATCCTGACCTTATGCTTAACAATTTAACCTCTAATTATTCGGTATCAAATTTAAATATGGTTTTGAATAGTGTAGGACCAAAAGCATTATCTCTTTTTTATTGTAACGTGCGTAGCTTACCAAAAAATTTAACAGTGATTAATGACCTAATTTATACACTCTCTTCAAAACCTGATGTACTGGCTCTAACCGAGACCAGGCTTAACGAAAATACTGTAACAAGACGCCCGCTAGGCGTTAACTCGGGCTACTGGGCATGGGCAATGGGCAATCGGAATGGCGATGACTGTGGAGAATGAGATTGGCGGAGGAGGGCATGTTAGAAAGCTAGTTAGAAAGCGCACTCACTTGTTTTATAAAGAACAATTTTTTTTATTGACTACCATTATAAACTTACATGCATGGACAACCTAGATTGAGACAACATAGAATTCATATACTGAAAGCCAACATGACATTGCTTTAACTATATCTCACACTATGTACGGTATTGTGACATTTTGTGTACATATTACACTTTAATATTTTAATTATTGTTAATAAACTGTTTAGATGGTGTTCACAGATCTCACATAATATCTGAAGTCATTCATTTTAAAGGCCGCAACAGCATTATCAACAGCACTGCTCATGCTGTATATCAAGTTAGCATGACCACGTTCAATCGTACAATACTTTGGCATTCTTACATATAACTTTGGTGTTCACATATACTGTATAACTTTGGCATTGATACATATACTTTTAGCATTTATAAATATACTTCTGGTATTCATGCATACAGTTTTTGCATTAAAACATGTATTCTTGGGGCTTTCATAGACAACTTCGTATTCATATTCATATTCATTTGGCATATAAATTGGTGGTTGATGGTTTCATAGTCCAACTCACAATTCCAACTGTGTTGCTGTTTGATTAATACCAGATATGTCAATGTATAAAGTCATTTAATACCAGAGTAATAAATTGGTGGTTTAATAGTCCAACTCACAAATCCAACTGTGTGGTCCTAGAGGCCATTTACTTCAGACACCAGTGTTAATTTGTTTGCTCCTTCATTAATACCAGATATGTCAATGTTATAAAATCACTTAGTACCAGAGTAATAAATTGGTGGTTGGTGATTTAATAGTCCAACTCACAACTCCAACTGTGTTGTCGTAGAAGCCATTTACTTCAGACACCAGTGTTAATTTGTCTGCTCTTTCATTAATACCAGATATGTCAATGTTATAAAATCACGTAGTACCAGAGTAATAAATTGGTGGTTGATGATTTAATAGTCCAATTCACAACTCCAACTGTGTGGTCGTAGAGGCCCTTTACTTCAGACACCAGTGTTAATTTGTTTGCTCTTTCATTAATTACCATATAAAGTCATTTAACCAGAGTAATAAATTGGTGGTTGACGCTTTAATAGCTAGTCCAACTCACAACTCCAACTGTGTGGTTGTAAAGGCCCTTTACTTCAGGTAAAGGTCTGGGTTTGCTGTTTCATTTATACCATATATGTCAATGTCATAAGGTCATTCAATATATACCAGAGTATTAAATTGGTGGTTGGTGCTGTAATGGTCCAACTCATGTCTTAATGTGAATATTGCTGAGGCTTTTCATAATTCTACCAGATCTTTAGTTTTATCTGAAATATGAAATAGAGAGAAAATTATAAAGATTAAGCTATACATGTATGGGTACTTTGCAATATTAAAGGGCAGCTACATAGAGATTCAGTATATTTTTTTACTTACATTAATTTGTTGTCCCATGGTTCAGGTTGTCCAGGTGTTCAAGTCCTTTTCAGGACAGAGGCTGCCACTGAGTATAGGTGAATCATCCAACAACAACAACAACAACAACAACAACAACAACAATTTTATTTGTACCATACATACAAATTACGTATATACATAAAAATAAGACACAAAATTAAGATGTTCCACATCTTACAATAGATTGGTACTAGCTGCCTGTAATAACCATATGGGCTAAAAAATACAAGCAGCTAATAAAATGAATTAAATAGTTATTTATATATAGTGACGGAACATTTCAAAATTGGCCTGGCATAATATTACAAATATTGAATTAAATATATTATAGTAAATCAGCCAAGCCATCAATAATTATCAATAAATAAAGACAAAAGAGATCTTTTAAATTTAGTCAATGAAAATTGCCTCAATTGTTCATCAAGAGAATTCCATATCTTGGGGCCTTGGTATTTTATACTGAAAAGACCATAATTTGTTCTTACCAAAGGAAGGGAATATGAAGACTTAGAGGAGTGTCTAGTATTGTAATTGTGAATTTTATTAACTTGTTTAAAAAAACTTTCAAAAGCTGGTGGTAGAGCTTTATTATGAAATTTGTACATAAAAACATTAATGTGGAAAGTAATTAAATCAGTCAATTTAATTATCTTGGTTTTTCTAAATAACGGACTAGAATGCTCATCAAATTTAGAAAAAGTTATAATTCTCAATGCTTTTTTTTGTAAAATAAAAAGGGCATTCAAATTTGTGGGTGACGCAGATCCCCAAGCAATTATACCATAAATTAAAAAAGGATAAATCAAAGCATAGTAAAGAGTAATTAAAGTGTTCAAATTTATAAAATAGCGAATTTTAGATAACAATCCAATATTTCTTCTTAATTTACTGCAAATATATCTAACATGATTTTTCCAATTAAGATTTGAGTCAATAAATATGCCAAGATATTTAACACAATCCTTATTTTCCAACTCCTGATTATTAATATTTAAAAAAATGGATTGGGTTAAACGCTTTTGTCTTGAGTGAAAAAGTACGAAGTTAGATTTTTCAATATTTAAGGAAAGTTTATTTGCACACAGCCAAATAAAAATTTTATCCAATTCCTCATTCAAAACCGCCTCCAACGTTAGCAAATTTTTATTGGCATAAAATAGATTAGAATCATCAGCAAAAAGATGTACATCAAGTAGTGTACATCTATTGAAATCATTTATATAAAGTAAAAATAATAATGGGCCAAGGACTGATCCTTGGGGTACCCCACAAGTAATAAACTGACTGGTGGACAATTCACTACCAATAGATACAAATTGCTTTCGATTGCTCAGATAAGATACAAACCACTCTTTTGCAATTCCTCTGATTCCATAATTTTCAAGCTTATTTAGGAGAATTGTGTGATTTACAGTATCAAAAGCTTTTCTGAAGTCCAAAAAAATTCCACAAGAGAAACTGCTTTGATCTATGGCATTCTGTATCTTGTCGACTATACTAAGAATGGCGTGATCAGTAGAGTGATTTGTTCTAAATCCGAACTGTTTATCATACAAAACATTATTTTTTCCGATATAATTCATTAGCCGATTTTGCATCAGTTTTTCCAAAAGCTTATTGAACACTGATAAGAGAGATATAGGTCTATAGTTACTTAGACATGTACGAGACCCATTTTTAAATATGGTAATGACTCTGGCTAATTTAAACTTATCTGGAACAATACCACTACAGAATGAGGAATTAAATAAAATCTCCAGAGGCCTAGATACAAATGTTTTAATTAATTTTAAAATATTAGTTGGAACACTAAAAGGTCCTGTTGATTTTTTGTCATTTAATTTTAATATCTCACATTCAATTTCCAATGATGTTACTGGTGTCAAATAAAAGCTATTGGGTAATGAAGCAGGTAAATAACTGCCTGGGGACCTACCCACGCATGGAATTGATTGAGCAAGGTCAGAGCCAACTTGGATAAAATATTCATTAAATGCGTTAGCAATGAACTTTGTATCAGTTAGCTCAATATCATTAGAGACTATCTTAGATGGAATGTTATTATTGTGGGATTTTAAGGTAATAATTTGTTTGATTCCATTCCACATTTTTTTGCTATCACTGATGTTATATGTAAAATAATTGTTATAATAATTTTTTTTACTAATTTTACACAAATGATTGATTTTATTTCTATATAATTTAAATTTTGTATAATAATAAATTGTGCGGGATTTAATATATTTTTTGTATAAATTGTTTTTTATCTTTATGGACTTTCTTATACCTTGTGTTATCCAAGGTTTAGATCTAAATTTTAATTCTTGCTTTGAGAGTTGTTTTACAGGAATATGAAAGTCAATAATCTGAGATACCTTTTCATGAAACGAATCAAATATTATATTTGGATCATCTGTGGACGGTAAAATTTCTTCCCAATTTAATGATTCAAAATCATTGATCATAGCTGATTGATTAAATTTAGAAAAATCTCTTTTGTAAATTTTAATATTTTTAGGTAAATGGGAATATTTATTGATAATTAGAAAGTTAGGCAAATGATCCGTCAAGTCATAAACAATATTACCACTCATTGATAGGTGTACAGTAGAATTAAAAAAAATATTATCTATTAAAGTAGATGAGTGGTCAGTAATCCTAGTAGGTTGTAAAATATGAGGTTGAAAGTGAGAAGACATGAGGTTATTAATAAAATTATCTGTATCTGGATGTGATTCAAATTTTAAAAGATCAATATTGAAATCACCTATGATAGCACAGTATTTACACTCTTTATTTATTATATCAATAACCCCATTTATATGCTCCATAAAACTATTCATACTTCCATTAGGATGTCTATAAACAACACCACAAATTATATTATGCTGAGATTTGTTTTCAATTTCAATCCATAACGATTCAAAGTCATCTTTAACCGATGTCGATAAATCAGATCGGACTGAATAACTGAGGTCATTCAAAATATAAAAACCTACTCCACCAGCATTAGTTAACGTAGATTGTGATAGAAAATAATATCCCGACAAATCACTATTTGTTAGTTGGTCCTGATTTAGTTTAAATTTAGTTTCAGACAAGCCAATAACAGAGAAAGGATGATTAATTTCATGAAGCATATTCACTAAATTATCATAATTTTTTGAAAGGCTACGTATGTTACAATGCAAAATCGAAAATGAACTATTAGATGATAAACACTTAGATAATTCTTCATTGGTATGAAATTCACTGGTATTATAATAATTAAAATTTATATCAGAAGGCATATTTAGATCAACATCAGAAATTGTAAGATGTGGAATATCTGTGGTAGAAGACATAATATCTAAGCGTGGAAGAGAGTCAAAGTCACAGTCACTGAAACGCTCAGAGCTTATAGATATATTAATATTGTTAGTCATCGAACACATGATAAGTTATACAAAGACAATAATAAAAAGTATATAGTACTTGACTTAGCTTTCGAACACCTTTAAATCTTTTATTGATGCTATGTGCATAACAGAACTATGATCATCCTTTTTCATGTAAATCTTCCCCACATTTGTCCATAAAAACTTGAGTCCTTTAGCTTTCTTTACCTGAAGACATTGGTAAAATAAGTCCTTATTTCTTTGGGTGAGACTTTCATTGATGAAGATTTTATTGGAAGTGTTATATCCAAGGTTTTCTGAGGTAATATTCTTGAGCAATCTTCTAGCACGGTAGAACTTATCGCGTACTATGCGATTTGTAAATTTGACTATAATTGGAGTTGGAGAACCAGTATAAAGACTAGATGATCTTCTACTAGGTAGACGATGGCTGATTGAGATATCATACTCTTGTATAGTTACTCCAATTTTATCCCCAAGGCTTTGGACAATATCGTTCGTTTCTTCCACGGATTCGGATTCTTTCTCGGGAATTCCTTTGATTTCTAGGCAGTCCCTTCTTGAGTACTGTTCTAAATTATTCATGGCTTCCTTGAGTGAATTAATCTCATTCGCAGAGCCCAATACCTGTGTTTTAAGGCTCGTATTTTCTTTGACCAAGTCGTTATTCGCTACTTCAACTTTGCTTAATCTCTCGACAAATTCCTCAAATTTGGTATTGAGAAAAGTCTGACTACTGATCACCTCGGTAATCTTGTCGTCAAGCTCTTTGTAACGTGTCGTCAAAGACTCACTCAAGCTATGAATCAGATTCTCGATTTTATCAAATCTAGCATTGATTTTCTTGCTATCCATCGCGAATAATGTAGAATGGAATACGATAAACTTGTTATAGATACAAAATTATAATCTCTGCTGTCTTTAGTAATATAATTAAGAAATTTTTATCTCGCTTACAATAAACACGTCCGCCATTTATCTCGCTTACAATAAACACGTCCGCCAGTTGGACTGCACTAATTTGGGGTTGGACCATTAGAAATCTTTGGGAGAGGGGGTAAAAAAAATATTTCTAAGCATGAATTTTTTCATCCTATGTAAGTTCTGCAGGATTTGTTTTTGGACAATAAAGTGGTTATTTATTAAAGTTGTAAACAGTTTGCCAGTGTATTCTCATTATATTGACTGCAGGATTTTTTTTATCACTTTCCCTTGCACAGGAATTGTCCCCTCCCTGCAAGATTTCCAAATTGGCCCACCCCTTATTGATAAATATGGTTTGTGAATATGGATGCATGGATCATGAGGAGACTATGTACATTGTGTAAGATAAACTTGCTTGATAACAATTGCCAGAAAGAATTGGATACAACTACTTGTAATTAATATAATATTTCAATTAATGTGATAGATACAATTATTCCCTAGTTGCAATATTGTAATATGATTTTGATGGCATCATGATCAGAATAATACACACTGACTACATAATTGTCAATTATTTGAAATACTGTGGATCTAATATACACATGGTCTAATAAGCTACCAGAAGAAATAAATGTAGGTTTTGTTACAATCTGAGTGTAATTGAGAGATTCCATTAAAGATTTTAGTGGTTGAACTTGATTGTCATTCAAGTAATTAATATTAAAGTCACCAAGAATCATGTCAATTGTATAACTATGTAACACGTATCCCAAACAATCTACATATTGTGGGATGTTGGAGGCTTGCTTTCGATACAGCAAAAGAAAAGTTATTTTTTCTTGGGATTGACTATTAACCAGGTCAAATTTTAATGCATAATTTTAGTGAAGAAAAATATTCACACTCTCTGATTTCTACAGTATTTCTTGTGCATAGTGCCATACTCGAATATTTATCAGTATCATGATCTTGACGGTGGAGTTTGAAAGGACTGAGATTATTTAAAATTTCATTGTCAGAATCCTGAGGTAGTAGTTGGGTTTCAGTAAGAGCTATGACATCACTATTAAAAACTCTTGAATCACATTTAATATCGATGCTATGTTTTTTGAGAGATCTTATATTTAAAAGTGATATGGTCAAAAGATTGAAATTGTCTTGGAATAGAGTTGTTGAATGTGGAATCCTACATTCCTTTCGTAGTCTTTTGTATTCTTCAAGAACTTTAGGATTTGCTTTAATATGCTTACTCGCATTCTTTGCAAATTTTATTCATCTACATTATATAACCCCAATGATTGTCCAATTATCTACATCTTATTCAAAAAAACACAGCCATACTAGTGTGCCAAAACATTGAAATGGTGGCCATACTGGTGTACCAAAACATTGAAATGATGGCCATATTGGTGTACCCAAACAATAATACACACTTGATGAAAGTAACATCGACTTTTATTTGCAAGACATCAGTACAATAAATCAATAATAAACAATACAAGCAAAAATGAAGCAAACCACAAATATTAATACAGTTTAAACATCAATACATTTACACACAGCATTCACAGACACAAGTCAGTTCGGCTAAATGTCAACCTCGAATCGATGAAGATGTAAAACATAACATGTACCTTTCACTTGCAAGTTGGCTTTATCAACTTTCTTTGTTCTTTGATTTACAGCACTTGAGCAACATTTTCAGTACAATTTAGTTAATAACACATGTAAATTGATCGAGAACACATTGATCGAGAATTTTCGTGCGTACGGTTATCGAGATCGCCGACCAACCCAGGTCTACTATAGTCCATAATTTGTAAGCATTGTGAGCGTGTTTATCATTAAAACACAAATTCACTTCGAACAACACAACCAAAGGCCGTCAGGAGAGAAAAAACGCATCACTTCTGCACGCTCCTGCATGAAAATCAGCCATGATACAGTACACCGCGTGGTTTCGCAAAGCCTACCGGTATCGGAATGATGCAATAATTGCAATTTGTCGACACAAAAAAAAAAATAAATAAATAAAAAAATAAAAATAACAGAGCCGAAACCTAGACTCGACTACCACAGTAGCCCGAGTAATTAACATTGATCTCCTCGGTTACCAATTTTATCATACTGATTCATTAACTGCAGCAGGCGGTGCAGGTATTTATGTCTCTCAAAATTTGAAATCAATTCCAAGGCCTGATATAAAATTAAACACTGAATCAGTCGAATCCTGTTGGATCGAAATTGATCCTGGTAATAATGCCTTAAACCATATAATGATAGGCTGTATATATAGGCATCCAAAATCAAATATTGAAATCTTTACAGAACAGCTCGAAGAGTTGCTTCAGTGTATAAATCAACGTAAATACGATGTTTATATATTAGGCGATTTTAATATTGATTTTTTCAAATATACAAATCATCAACCTACTGAAAAATATCTGGATATGTTATACTCGAATAATATAACTCCTGTTATTACTAAACCCACTAGAATAACTAATCATACTAAGACATTGATTGACCATATTTATACAAACAAATCCACCTCTCAACTAACATCTGGAATCGCACTTGCTGATATATCAGATCATCTTCCAGTGTTTTGTATCGCTAATATACCAATTAAACGAAACAAAGAAAAAAAGTTTTACAGAGATTATAAACACTTCAATAAACAGTCTTACTTAAATGATATGCAGAATATTGATTGGAACGTCACTGTAAATGAAAATGATGGTCTTAATCAATATACAGAAAAAGTTATACATCTTATTACAGAAGTGAGTGATCGACATGCCCCCATAAGAGAGGTGCCACGAAGTAAACTTAAACAAATTACTAAACCTTGGATTATTAATGGTATATTAAAGTCTATCAAAACCAAACAAAAAATGTATCGCACCCATTTCCATAGTAACAATATGGAAAAAGTGATGCAGTACAAGAAATATTCAAACAAACTTAATAAGATAAAAATGGAAAGCAAGAATCGATATTTCAATAGGCAATTTGAGAGGTGCAAAAATAATTTAAAAGCCACATGGAAATTAATTGGAGCACTTATTAAGCGGAAAACTAAAGGTCAACAATACCCTACTAGAATAATAAGAAATAATAAGGCATATACAACAAATCCGGATATAGCCAATCAGTTCAATGAACATTTTATCAATGTAGGCCCAAACCTTGATAAATCAATTGAATCTACAAATATAAATCCTTTAGATTATATACAAAATTCACCTGTGACAAGCTTTGCAATGTCACCAGTTACTGAAGTACAAGTCCTTGAACAATTTTCATCTTTAGACTGATGGCAAGAAAGCTTCTATTAGTATACCTAATAGTATGATAAAAATAGCAGCTCCTGTAATTTCACCCATTTTTACTCATATTTAGCGAATCTATTACAACAGGTATTGTTCCCGATATTTTAAAAATTTCGAGAGTTACACCAATTTACAAAAGTGGTATTACCACAGATCCCTTGAACTATCGCCCAATATCCACATTGTCTCCTTTTGCTAAAGTCCTTGAAAGATTAGTTTTCGATCAGCTAGAGTCATTTGTTGAAAAAAATAATATTATTTACAAATATCAATTTGGCTTTAGGAAAAGACATTCTACCGAACAAGCAATACTAGAAATTACTGACAGTTTGAAAACTGCAATTGATAATAAACAGATTACATGTGGCTTATTCTTGGACTTCTCGAAAGCCTTTGATACAGTTAATCACCAAATTCTTCTTTCTAAATTAAATAAGTATGGTGGTAGCCCTCTTGCATGGCTCACTGATTACTTAAATAACCTACAACAGTACGTGAAAATAGGAAATGTGGACTCAAATAAATTACAAATGACCTGTGGTGTACCACAGGGTACAACACTGGGACCACTTTTATTCTTAATTTATATAAATGACATGCCTAATTGTTCCAAAAAGCTTTCTTTTCGAATATTTGCCGATGATACGAATGTCTTTTATACTAGTAAATGCGTTCAGGAAGTTGAAAGTGTAATGAATGAGGAATTATTACATCTTCAACGTTACTGCGCAACAAACAGACTTTCTAAAAATTTTAAAAAAACTAATTTTATGCTGATAACTTCTCAAAAGAAAAGAATTCCAGATTTTCAATTTGGAAATATCGAACAAAAAGATCACATTAAGTATTTAGGCATATATATTGATAAATATATTAATTGGGAACAACAAATTAAACATGTTAAATGTAAAATGGCAAAAAATACGGGAATCCTGAATAAACTAAGGTATTACCTTGATTTGAATATGCTGAAGCAACTTTACTATACTTTAGTGTATCCTTATATTACATATGGCCTTATGAGCTGGGGCAACACATACACTACAAAACTAATGAAAATCCGAACTTGTCAAAACAAATGTATTAGAAACATTTTTTTCGCAAATAAGAGAGAAAGTGCCACACCCTATTATAATCTCTTAGGAATTTTGAAATTTGATAATATCTTCAAACTAAAAACTGCTATATTTACTTATAAAATTCTAAATGAAAACGACAATGTACCATCGGTGTTCTTCAATTCCATATCAACAGCTTCTTCTTGTCATAATTATAATACTAGATTCGCTGCCAAACGAAACTTTAGCCGACCGATGGCTCATACAAACTATGGAATACATACATTTAAATTCATGTCTTCTAAAATTTGGGAATCAATTGACTTCAATATTAAACGCTCAGAATCAGCACACCAATTTAAAAAAACAATATATGAACTGTCTCTTATCTACCCAAATGTAATCTATCAGATCTGATTTCTCAGCTTTTCTCTTGTTCACGTCCGCTGCAGTTAATGTAGTTAATTCACTGTAGGCAGTGGTCAACTCGAAAGCCTTGTGCTACTTTGACCACTGCGCACATCTCAGAACCATTATTAATAATGATCTTAATTTGTTATATATATCCAAATCTAATACTTTTATTTTTCTCATAATTATACCTGTAACTAAATTAAATGTGCAAATCATTAAAAATCTGAAAAATCTGAAATCTGACATTCTTTTAGTGCAAGGATTTCACTAGTCTTGTTGCTGGGAAGGGAATAACATAATTATTGTTAAGAATGTATGTAACTTTGTATTACCTATACATGTATTATTAACCGACAAAACTAGTCGGTTTTCTTTGATCTATACCACGGGATTATATCACGAATACCCAAAAATCGGTGTTATAACCTATACACAGCACTCTTGCCAATCACTCACGTCACAAGAGAAAAGCTCTTTTGTTGGCCAGGGGCGGATCATAGTTGGAAGAAAGCTGTGGGTATGCGGGTACCACCCGGAGGAAGGTTTACTTTAGTGAGGAACGTTTAAAGTGAAAACACGTGAAACAACACATTCGGTAATCTGAGAAAGTTACAACTGACCAAGCAAGGTATCGAGAAGACTGAAAGCGATTTGCAGCAAAACATTGGCTAACCAACAATTATGCAGCATTGCAGCATTGTGTGAGACATGTACGCTGATGTCTGCTGTGATGTCTGTATCTTCGCAGCAGTCGAGGGTATAGTTAGTAGGCTGTCAGTCAGCAGAGGTCAGTTATTCATAGTAGCTATTGTAGTATGTCAAAGCTTATCTATATAGGAAAACCAAGGTACTGTAAAAGTCACGCAGTATTTATGAACGTTGCAAAACACAAAATTCTCGCTATATATTTTGAGGAAGGTTATCTAAACTTAAAAACCCATCTGGAGGAAGGTTGAATACTTTTTCCAACTCATGGGTGGATATAGGTTTTTGAAAACCTCACGTGGTTATTATGGGATGGACAGAATGCTTCCAATCCCATCTAAATGTTCCTCGCTTGAAATAAATCGAAAATTGTGTAATCTAGATAATAATAATATTTAATACTTATATAGCGCAAATTAACATACAGTGTTATGATCAAATGCACTGATCAAATGACAAATCATCATAGCTATTTCGCAGTATTTCTTCATCATTGCTGTTGAAAGCACAAAAACGCGTTCGAAAACGCTTATACAGAATTCATGACTGAAACACAGCTGTGAGAAGTGAGAACTCCTTCAATGAATAAATTACTCAGTATCTCAGCTGACTCAACAATCGATGTTGCCATCGGTCAAAAAGCCCAAAAATCAATGCGAGAGCCAATCAAGTTTGAGGCAAATCGGTTCAAAATGACACCAGGTCGAGGCAAATTGGTCAAATTGATGAAACACCAATCAAATCTGTCCGCACACCGGTCAAAACTCTCAAAACAAATGCTGACCACCAGTCATCCCTGCCCAGTGTTTGCTGATTCACAAATTACGACAAAGCGATTTTGAAACCTAATCTCTGTGATCACAGAAGACCAAGCCTGAGCAGTCGCACCATAACATTTTCTAGAAGACTTGAGATTAAAATATTGTGTGATTGTGCAATTATTCTGGTGATTTTTTTAAGTCAGTCGTGTGACCGGTCTGATGTAGTGTATGTTAAAATGGCCACTGTAATGGCTAATAAGAAAACTTGGGCTACACCCTTGGTTTATAAAACAATAATTGACCTCGATCGGTTCAATAACCCTTACTTACCACCATCACTCTGGTTGGAGGTGGAATCCCAAAGCCAGTGTAAGAAATCCTGAAAATTTTCTCATGTTTCTCTGAGGATGATTCTGTAATTACCACCATCATTTATAGAAAATGGCCTCCCATGTTTATAATTATAGCCTGTAGTCCAGTTCCAGACCCACTTTATATACCCTGATGCAAACACGAGAGTGACTCTGGGAATTTGAAAGTTTATATGAATCTGAGTTTTAGGTCAGAGTGTTTACTCCCATACTGACTTCAATGTTTGCATCAGATTATATAAACACAGGGTATTCATTTTCTATTTCTCTTACAGTGGTGTAGCCATAGTCTAGGGTGGTCTGGGGGCATTCCCCCCCCCCCCCCCCGAAAATTTTTGATTTCTAAAATGCAGGAAATCTGTTTCAGAGACCCTGAGGCAAGTATTTCAGAGTACATCTGAAAACCATAAATTACTTAATTTTGTTGAAATCAAACCAGAACATAGAGTGATACACATCAGAATATCTTTAGATTTATAATATAAACAAGTTGGAGGCATTTTGTATAGACCTTTAAGTATTGTAATTTATAGCATAGAACTGAAACAGGAAGTGGGCAAATATATTTTCAACTGTCAAACGCTGTGAATAGAGTGACGATTATCACTCAGATAACACTGAAAAAGTCTATGAATAAGATTCCGAAAGCGAGTTGGAACTGCAATGAGTTTATCATTTTAACTCCCCAAATCAAACGATTCTTATTAGACATAGTGTGACTCAGTGAGTGAGTTTGGTGATGCCGAAGTCATAAACAACCTACCTTTGAATAAACTAAGCCTTCAAATAGCATTTCGGGAAGAACAGTAAACACCAAACCCAACTTCTATAAAGCGATATCTATTCTGACTATTCATACTAGGGAGGCCGGCCAACTGTTGACAGATACAAGCATAATCGTATTATTTAATATGCGTATTATAAAATAGGAATATCAAATTCCAGCAAAAAAAGCACGAAATAAGCCTACGGCACATTTGCCGTATTTAAAAATACCGATATCTGTTTTACTTTTGGCATTGAATCACAAGTGATATTTAATATAACAAGCAACATCTAATAGGAAACCTTACCTTTTAAAATACTCCCCAAACAAAATTAAACAGCTCTCATTTCGCAGACTGCAACCATTCAGAACGCGCGTAATTGGATGGCACTGGATCCTAGTTATGTTTAATATAGAAGGGTTGCTGCGTAGGCAGTGTTGAAACAACAATGGAAATATAGTAAACTTAGATATACTGCCAAAACAGGGAACGTATGAGTCTAACATTTCGAGCGAAGGCCCTTCGTCAGAGAGAAACGTAAAGAGTGTCACACTCTACGTTTCGGCTGACGAAGGGCCTTCGCTCGAAACATTAGACTCCTACGTTCTCTGTTTCGGCAGTATATCTACGTTTTTATTTCCCTCTGGTTTTTATCATAAACTGAGGTTATCACAACCTTTGTGGATATCTCTTAGAAATAAAATGTAAAATAAGATTAAAAGGGAACTATATGGGGTCACCACTTGACGTGGGTATCTCCCCGAAGTTGAATCAGCAGAGAAGAAACTTAAAGAAATTGAAATGGTTCTAAAGTAGTATGCTTGGTATAAACTAGACTTTTGAAGTAAAATCGTTTCCACTTCTTTCGTTTCCGTCATGCTCCGGTTTTCAGATATTTCAGTTTGATATCGAAATGAAAAGTGTTGTGACGTCACAGGTGCATCATGACTTATCGCAGGTTATATATCTTTGCCACTGTAGTTTACTGAAGCAAGGAAACTAAAAACTGCAAAAGATGTTACTTTCTCGACGGTCAACAAGTGCTGAGTCGGGCAAACGTTCAAGCTAAGTCGAGCAAAAATATAGGGAAAAAATAAAAAAATAGGATGAAAATAAGGAAAAGTAATCAAAGTAATTTAATATCTGTGTATTGTAGGAGAAAAAGTATATTGAACAACAGGCACTTAGTGGGTTTTTTATATCAAAAGTTGGGCAATTTCTGTTTCAGTTGGGCAAAATGTTCTCTGCCCCCCCCCCCCTATAAATTTGTGCCCGTACGCCTATGACAATAGGCTTTTAAAGACCCGAATTGTGCTTGATATTGCTACTCTTCCCGTATCCCGACAACTGTTTGGTTCAAATCTAGGGTCAGATCTTGACCCCATTTTCTGATTGGCTCCGAAATCTGTACGGGGGATAAATCTGTTAGGCAAGTGTTTTTATTGGTCGGGCTTTAATTAGATTAGCGCAACACGAAAGCGAGATTGGTGGCCTCTTCGACCAGATGTTCTTTGGCCGCTTTCAGATTTCGGGGGAAGTGGGCGACGACTAGGGTAACCTAGAACAGATAAATTTCAGCAATGTTTACCAGATTGATCAAAGATAAAGTTTTTTCGTTTGTCTTTGCTGTACAAGCTACAAGTTAAACTCAGAGAAAAACTCTGAGCTCCATACGGGACTCGAACCCACAACCTTCCGAATGCCAGCCGGACGCCACCGGAACACCCAGATGGTAGACCGATGGTGGGTTTGGGTTCCGTCTCGAACTCGGAGTTTTTCTTACGAGTTTAACTTTAATACGACAGCATGCACAGCAAAAACAAACGAAATTTTTTTACCAACTTCAAGCTGAAAACACTAATAACATGATCAAAGATATATAAAAACTAAGCCCGAGATACCGTAACGAAATATCAATTTCGATGTCTTTTTTGTTTCTTGCAGAGCCATCGTAATATTCCAGCGTGCATGATGATTTTGCCAAGCCAAGTTTTACTGAGCTTTTCCCTGGTTACTTTAGGTAAGTATATGGCACTAAAACAATCTGAATAACGGGATTGTTTTTCTAAGTTAATCATTAGAAATAAACTCTCTCTTGCAATTATAAGGTTGGCGTTTTTTGAGCATACAACTTGCTTAATTTAAGGTGTGCTATTATTTTTGTATTGTATTGTATTGTATTGTATTATATTGCATTGCATTGTATATTGTATTGTATTGCATTGCATTGTATATTGTATTGTATTGTATTGTATTGTATTGTATTGTATTGTATTGTATTGTATTGTATTGTATTGTATTGCATTGCATTGCATTGTATTGCATTGTATTGTATATTGTATTGCATTGTATTGTGTTGCATTGCATTGCATTGTATATTGTATTGTATTGTATTGTATTGTATTGTATTGTATTGTATTGTATTGTATTGTATTTGTATATATTGTATTGTATTGTATCGTATTGTATTGTATTGTATTGTATTGTATTGCATTGCATTGCATTATATATTGTACCGTATTGTATATTGTGCTGTATTACATTGCATTGCATTGCATTGTATATTGTATTGTATATTGTACTGTATTACATTGCATTGCATTGTATATTGTATTGTATTGTATATTGTACTGTATTACATTGCATTGCATTGCATTGCATTGCATTGTATATTGTATTGTATTGTATATTGTACTGTATTACATTGCATTGCATTGTATATTGTATTGTATTGTATATTGTACTGTATTACATTGCATTGCATTGCATTGTATATTGTATTGTATATTGTATATTGTATTGTATTATTGTACTGTATTGCATTGCATTGCATTGCATTGTATATTGCATTGTATATTGCATTGCATTGCATTGCATTGCATTGCATCGCATTGCATCGCATTGCAGTGTACTGCACTTGTATTGTATTGTATTGTATTGTATTGTATTGTATTGTATTGTATTGTATTGTATTGTATTGTATTGTATTGTATTGTATTGTATTGTATTGTATTGTATTGTATTGTATTGTATTGTATATTGTATTGTATTACATACAGTGCAGTGCAGTGCAATTGATTGGAATAGATTGGAATGGATTGAATTGGATTACTGTTGTGTTGTATTGTATTGTATTGTATTGTATTGCATTGCATTGCATTGTATTGCATTGTATTGTATATTGTATTGCATTGTATTGTGTTGCATTGCATTGCATTGTATATTGTATTGTATTGTATTGTATTGTATTGTATTGTATTGTATTGTATTGTATTGTATTGTATTTATTTGTATATATTGTATTGTATTGTATCGTATTGTATTGTATTGTATTGTATTGCATTGCATTGCATTATATATTGTACCGTATTGTATATTGTGCTGTATTACATTGCATTGCATTGCATTGTATATTGTATTGTATATTGTACTGTATTACATTGCATTGCATTGTATATTGTATTGTATTGTATATTGTACTGTATTACATTGCATTGCATTGCATTGCATTGCATTGTATATTGTATTGTATTGTATATTGTACTGTATTACATTGCATTGCATTGTATATTGTATTGTATTGTATATTGTACTGTATTACATTGCATTGCATTGCATTGTATATTGTATTGTATATTGTATATTGTATTGTATTATTGTACTGTATTGCATTGCATTGCATTGCATTGTATATTGCATTGTATATTGCATTGCATTGCATTGCATTGCATTGCATCGCATTGCATCGCATTGCAGTGTACTGCACTTGTATTGTATTGTATTGTATTGTATTGTATTGTATTGTATTGTATTGTATTGTATTGTATTGTATTGTATTGTATTGTATTGTATTGTATTGTATTGTATTGTATTGTATTGTATTGTATTGTATTGTATTGTATTGTATTGTATTGTATTGTATTGTATTGTATTGTATATTGTATTGTATTACATACAGTGCAGTGCAGTGCAATTGATTGGAATAGATTGGAATGGATTGAATTGGATTACTGTTGTGTTGTGTTGTGTTGTGTTGTGTTGTGTTGTGTTGTGTTGTGTTGTGTTGTGTTGTGTTGTGTTGTGTTGTGTTGTGTTGTGTTGTGTTGTGTTGTGTTGTGTTGTGTTGTGTTGTGTTGTGTTGTGTTGTGTTGTGTTGTGTTGTGTTGTGTTGTGTTGTGTTGTGTTGTGTTGTGTTGTGTTGTGTTGCATTGTATTCGGCAAAGTAGTATTGGTAATTCCCTGTGTGAAACAGATAATTATAGTTACTCTTTTACTCTATATTTCGTTACTTAGGTTCGGCATTAAGATGTTATTATTGCATGCCATCATGCCTTGCGGAACCGACCACCTGTGCTTACGCCAACGAGACTTACTGTCTGAGCATGCGCAGTCGGCCTGCAAGAAGCTCGGAGAATGTTTTCATTAAATCATGCGCCAACCAGGACATGTGTCGGGCGGCGCATCACGCCTGCGAAGATCTGAAGAAAAACGCCACCGAGTGTCATGCTCTTTGCTGTGAGAAGAATTTGTGTAATTTGCACCATGACCCGTCTAATGCTGTGACCAACTCGTTACCAGTCTATCTCACCGTGCTGGCCTTATTGCTACATCTGAGCGATTGGTTCTCGTAGATTTTGCGACACTTTTTTGTATACTAGGAAGGCTTTCTCCGATGGCTGTGAAGCATAATTGATATATAGAGTACAGTTTAGCGGATCAAATATGGATTGTTTTCACTCAATGCCCTGGCCTTGTTTCCTCGTTGGTATCAAATTTGCAATAGATTTGCACGCTTGGCAAACAGCATGCATGCAAAACTAGTTATATTGCACAAATTTGCTACTGTGCAAATTTAGTACTAAATTTGCAAAGAAGCAATTTTGTGCAAATTTATAACTAAGAGGACGATTAAATGGAGATTTTCAGCCCGGGCTGGAATTTTAGCCCGGTTAGGAGGGCTGAGTTATTTTACTGCAGTCAATTATTTTCAGTATTTTAACAATATACGCAAGGCAGAATTAACGTGCCAATATATAAATAACTTATACCTTACCTGGACTACGACGGATTGTAATATATAATATAAATTAATAATGACGTTCAGTGGTGCCATAAAAACTGTTTAAGTGACTGGAACATATATAATCATTATCAAAATACGCCAGAACCCACCATTTGAAATCAGTGTTTGATATACAAATGGACAAAAAAAATCTTTAAAATCTTTCCCTAAAATGCATAAAATGGCATTTCAGAGGTTCCAGATTTCCCCCCCCCCCCTGTATATAGGGTTAGGTTAAGGTCTCCGTTAAGGTTTGCAGGGTAATTTCGATAAAGCGCTCTCAATTCGTCAGAATTTAAGCCACAAAAATAGAATAGATATCGTTAGAAAGCTATTAATTTGTAGAATACAATGTGGGTATTTGATTTTGAGATAAACACAAACCAATAATAGTTGTGAATTTTTAAATTAAAACCAGAGGACTTCCCTCGGAGCTCCTTAAGTAAAAAGCGCTTTATTACTCGGGCTACTGTGGTAGCCGAGTCGAGGTTTCGCGATTCTTTTTTTTTTTTATTATTTTTATTTTTATTTTTTTACGACGCGTTATTAGTCCTCCGCGCGGCCGCTGGCGATATTGACCAATAAACTTTGCGAAACTGAGGCATCTGACTAACTGACCATATGCATGTGACCAGTGGCTTCTTTTTTTTTCGACTGAGTGAGTGAGTGAGTGAGCTTTCTCGTCTCGGATGTGTTTTGTTTGTTTACAGACATAGTTTAATATTGGGCAGTAATGTCGCTGGCAAGTATCTTGATATTATTATATACACTTACAATCGCACACGCCGTTCATTAAGTGAACTTGCAGCAAGTGACACTTTCCAGGTAAACATGAAGCTGTGTAATAAGGCGAAGAGACTTGACATATTGAACGGCTGTGGAAATAATACTTTCTTTCTTTGCTTTCCTGATGTCTGATCACTCGTCTCGGATGTGTTCTGTGTGTTCACAGACATAGTTATTGGTTAGTAATGTCGGTGGCAAGTATCTTGATATTGCATACACTTACAATCGCACACGCCGTTGATAGTTGTGTTGATATTTAATACCTGAAGAGACTCGACATATGAACGCTGTGTACATGTGTGGAAATATGTTAATAAATACAGGCAATCGTGTTTTGTTATTGCAAATTGTGTTTTCTATCGGAGAATTGGATTGCGTTTTGACTTTTGTCTGTGACCAATGTGTTTAATAGACTTAGACCTTAGCACTGCATAGCACTGTGATTTTGCAGTAGCCCGAGTGAACGCCTGACCAGGCGTCTTGTTTTCTTCAAAATCTTGTCTGCAGTTTAATTCCGAGATGCGTTTCCAGCAAAACGGTGTCAGCGTTTTTCGCCTGGTATGTTGAGTTTTGCTGATTTTACTGACGACCAAAGTTGAAAATGCTGTTTTTCGACCAACATTCGGACAAAATAAGTCATAAAATCGAAACTAAGGAGTTAATAAAAAACACTGACACCGTTTTGCTGGAACTGAATGGAACTGCGAAAACCTTTTTTTGAACAAAATGAAACGCTTTATATATTCTTAAGTCGCCCTGAGTGAAGCCCTCTGGTTTTACTTGAAAAATTCACAACTATTACTGGCTTGTGTTTATCGCAAAATCAAAGAAAACATTGTATTCTATAAATTAATAGCTTTCTAACGATATCTATTTTATTTTTGCGGCATAAATTCTGTCGAATTGAGAGCTCTTTACCGAAATGAGCCTGAAAACATAACGATCGAAGACCTTAAATCTGTTGCTGTTCACCGTTCTATAGTAGGGACTTTAAGATGCTAGATCACGACGGTGGTTAAAACGGCAAGTTAAGTTTTACAATTTAAAGAAATCACGGTTAACTGACTATTATAGTTGATATTTGAAGCTAGTTTAATGACTTCCAAAACTCCCCAGTATTGCTAAAATGATTGTAGTGTCCGTATTGAAGTCGATCTCAAGCAACAGTTCTCATCTTTTGGCCGTTGACGTCGTCCTGAAGACGTGAAAATGCTCTTAAGGTACTGTTACACGATGCGATTTTTCTTGCAACTTGCAACAAATTTACATATGGAAAAAAAATCGCAAGTTGCAGGAAGGGTGTTAAACGTTCAGCAACTTGCGATGTTTGTTGTAAGTTGCAGCAAAAAGTAGAACCCATCCAACTTTTCTTGCAACTTGCAACACGGCAAAAATGACAAAATCGCAAGTTGCTACGGGGTGTTACATGGTGCGATTTTTTATGCAACTTACAACATTCAGTGATTTGTTGGAAGTTGCAAGAAAAATCGCGTCGTGTAACAGCACCTTATGGCCTGGCCAAACGCTTTCAACATCGCATTCAACATCATTCAAAATTGTTGAACAATGTTGAATAATGTTGAAAGCACGAGTGGCCAAATGAATTCAACATCGTTCAACATTCATGAATTACAAAGTTGAATGAAATATGGTCAAATGCGTTCAACACCTTTCAACATTTTAAGAACAATATAAATGTTGAACGCGTGTTGAACGAAAATTTGAACATGTTCAAATTTCGTTCAACGTCATTCAACACCATTCAACAACGTTCAACATCATTCAACAGGGGTGGCCAAACGCTTTCAACCAGTGACGTCGCTAGGGGGGGGACAGGGGGGACGCCCCAGTTCTCTTCAAGACCAATTTTGAGATTCTTCCAAATCTGGTGAGAAATGTTGGGGGGGGAGGGGAGGGGGGGGTATGTAATGATTCCAAGTGCTCAGCTCACACTGCTAGCTGGAAAAATATTTTACAAGTGTGTGAATGTGTTTTTCATATCTTTTCTTGCGTTAGTTCACTCAGGGCTGCATCCAGGCGGTTTGAGACGCCAGTACACCGGTTTGGGCGCCCAAACTAGGTGTAGACTATGTACTACAATCTGAGGAAAACCATACAAGAATTTAAAAATCACCCCTCAGAATGTTAAAACTCACATCTCAGAATGTAGGAAATGGCATTTCCGAGACCATAAATTTCAAAATTTTCCCGGGGACATGCCCCCGGACACCCCCTAGAGCGTTCCTACTATGTGTTATTTCCACACAACAATTTGGGTTAAGTTTACGAATGTTTGGGGTACGTTAAGGTTAATGCACCCGAAACGATCATTTATATTTTAAAATCACAATTATCTATATAAAAACTATTATGTAGAATTAACATGAAGTACCAACGATTATGACGTAATATACAGATGACGTCATATACCGGTGACGTCATATAACGATGACGTCATCATTTTGGCCCCCCACTCTGCTTTCAACATGTTGAATTCAACAATGTTGAACGATGTTGAATGAAATGTTGAAAGCGTTTTGCCAGGCCTTTAAGTGGCGTTGTAAAAGAACGAGGACGCTTTTGAGACTACTCTAGGGACTAAAAATTATTCATTCTGTTTGTTCCACTACTAGAATTCTTTTGTTTAGAAGACGTCGTCGTTGAAGTTGCCGTCGTACGTCGTAAGGTCCCTATTAATAACACGACTACATGCATTATACAGCAACCGAAGCATTTTAATAGGGCGAATAAATATTGCTCTAATATAGTGATCAGTATTCTAGTAATTTTCGTGCGTTGATCGTCAATCAACAGTCTCCCAAATCGTGGCATAGTTTAAAGAAATAGCAAATGGTTTTCCGTGTTTGGATACTCTGATCCAAACATGCGGGAAATTGCGAGACTGGAAAAAAGCGAGTGTTTTAGCTTTTCGAAAGTCGAGCAATTTCCTAAGTGTTTGGATAAGAGTCTCCAAACACGGAAAAAAAACATTTGGTATTTCCTTATAATCACAAGTGAATATGATATACTAGATAATATGGTTCGACATTTTCAAAAAATCGTTTTGGCGGGAATTTTCCGTGTTTGGATACTCTGATCCAAACACGGCAATTGACCAATCAGGGCTCGCGTAGTATACATGTTATTTTATAAAAGCCCTTCATGCGCATCGTTGTTGTCGAACAACTTGATCTTTTTAATCTGTCTAACGCCAGACATCAAGGGGGGAAGTCTCGTAAAGCCATGCGTGAAGGGGTTAAAATGCCTATGAAACAAAAATTAAGTTTATTATTATTATTATTATTATTATTATTATTATTATTATTTATTTATTTATTTATTATTTTTTTTTTAATAATAATCTTTATTAATTAATTTCTTTTCATAAAAATAATGTAATACATTCTCAACTGGTAAACTAAAAACACCTAAAAAGTTCAAAAATAATTTGTCACTAATTTGGTCCCTAAAATGAGTAATGATTCAAAAAACGCCATTCACTAAATGTACGTGTCCGGTATCATTTGTCTTTTAATAACATTGTCGCTTAAAAAACCTCTGCTGTTACAGAGTTTAATTTCAACTCGTCTATATGTTCGTCTTTCGCTCGAAATGGCGATCTGGATCCTCTCGTGCACAAATGCACGGACTTCAAAATTTCGAAAGACAATCTTGTTCTGATCCAGGTAATAACGGTAGCATAGTCTTCTCCGTTTTTCATAGACAATTTCTCAGCAAGATGCTTTAGGAATTTCTGGCATTCATCCCCCACTCCTCCATTCGTTCCAAAATCCCCCACTCCTCCATTCGTTCCAAAGTTATTATTATTATTATTATTATTATTATTATTATTATTATTATTATTATTATTATTATTATTATTATAAGAATTTCACATTCAATAGTAGACTAATTACTAAATTATCATGTGAATTACATCAATAGTTAAAAGACTCAAATAATGTACATTACTCTATATTTACATAATTGAAATTAGGATAAAAAACTAGTTGGATAAAAATATTAAAAATATTGAAAAGACTCCTACGATAAATTTAGATTATATCTATCAGTTGCATATACTATTGGAGTGTTCTTATATCGTTCAGTTCTATATTTAAAATTGTAAAGTCTATTCACATTCGCTCTGGTAATTCTATCTCTAATGTCCTCGACTTTGTCTGGCAGTAAACTATGTAGTTTGTGATTTGGATCATGCATATATTTAATTAACTTAACACACATGTCCTCTCGACGTGATTCCAGGGTGACAAGGTTACACTTTAACAAAGCTTCGTCGTAGGTTAAATCAGGAAAGATTATGAGGACAGCTCGTTTCTGAATTCTCTCAAGATCACGTGACTGATCCATTGTTAGATTGCCATGCCATACCTGAGCGCAGTATTCAAGTGTCGATCTAATTACAGTTATGTAAAATACTTTCAAATCTTGTGTTGGAGCGTTATAACTTTTCAAAACTTTTAAAAGAAACAAACGTTTTGCAGCCTTTTTCACCAAGTATTCTACATTTGATTTCCATTTTAAGTCCTCATCGACCCATAATCCAAATAATTTATAAGCTGCAACCCTTTCAAGTTCATGACCACCAATTACAATTGGCGGAATGATGGTTTTGTTCCTACGGAAGTGAATTATCATCTCCTTGCACTTTCCCAAATTCAATTCCATTTTTTCGTCATCAGTAAATTTTTTAACTCTATTAACCTTCCTAGGTAAACCACCAATTTGTGTACCTGAGACGTGGTCAGTAACATCAAGTACTTCAAACATTGTAGTGTCATCCATAAACATTATTGTTTCATCCTCGATTACAACCCGACCTTCATTACTGGAGGCCAGGATGAAATTCATCTCCTCTCTTATCACCGAAGGTAGTTTATCTTAACTAAGGTAGTTTGTTTATCTTAACAAAGAACACTTACAATGACAAAGTAACCTCTTTTACAGTTTTTCGTTTCCTCGCTTCGTTTTTGAGATATTTCAGTTTGTCTGATATGTAAATTAAACATTAATTGTGCATAATGATTTATCGGAGCTTATATATTTTTGTATCTACTGCGCATGCGCGAGTTGATACTATGCTATTGATCCAGTTAACAAAAGAATGCCTTCGGAGCCAATCAAAACATAGAGTAAAACGATTGCCTCACGACAAACCACCGAAGCCAAAATAACTACTGTACACCAAGTATTTCATAAGTCATGTTATGGCAGCAAAGCGACGTACGATCTTATCTCATGATTCTTCTGCAGTGAACTTAATTTACCGATACATTTACCTTTTAATTTTCAAAAGTTAGAAATCAAAATACTTAGTGTGCGATAAGTCAACTGATGTGGTTATCACACACTCTGAAATTCAAATTTATTTATTTCACACTAATTATTTAATAATATACATTAAGGAAATAGATATAAAAGAAAACAAGGTAAATTATACATATTAAATAAGTAGAGGAATATTTATTTGGAAAGTGCACAGAAGTCAAGCCGAGTTGGTCACTTCCGAGTTGGTCTCTGAAATGACTCCACTCTTACATCAAAAGAGTATGAATTGTAATGTAATATTTGATAAACGAGTGGGAGTGTTTTACCAGGGGTTACAAACACGAGAGGACACAATGAAAACCACGAGGCCGTTAACCGAGTAATTTTCATTGTTCTCGAATAATGAAAATCACGAGGCTGCAAGCCAAGTGATTTTTATTGTTTTCGAATGTTTTACAAACACGAGAGAACATTGAAAATTACGAGGTAACAGGCCGGGTGATTCTTGTTGTTCTCGAGTGTTTGTAATCCCTGGTAAAACACAAGTACACGCGTTTATGAAAAAGCTTCTCAATCGTCAATTATAGTAGGGAGACTTGGTGATATTGCTGCATATTAGTGATTAGACAATGGTTTCACATTGAATTTTAATTAAGAAATGTGTTAATAAACGGTTCTTTGTTTGTACCGTATATGATTTCTTAATTATGAATTCAGTTAGCGCGACCTTTACCGGGTTTCAAAACTCGTACACATGACCAAATATTTTTCTAATATTTTGGCTAATTAGCTCATGAATTATTAATGAGTTTGAGAAAATCATTTATCACACTGAATGCGTACTAAGTTGAATAACGCGTCTGTTAGAACAATGAAATGCGGGTGTGTCATGAGATAAGTGTACTTTATTTTTACAACACTGCTAACATTGATTCTACTGCGAAAACGACATCAGTAAACTGTATTTCAAAAACTCATTAATAATTCACGAGGAAAACACAAAGGAAATCAGTACCATGTCCGTGGTTTTATACCTCATAAAACTTCTTGACGTCAGCAATACTAATGAACACACAATTTTATATAAAGAATACTAATGAACATAACATCCAATAACGAATCGTTTTTGAAGCCATTCAAAACACTCGCACTTGTTTTTTAAATTTGTTTTTTAATGAACATAACATCCAATAACGAATCGTTTTTGAAGCCATTCAAAACACTGTTCGCTTGTTTTTAAATTTTATCAGATTTAAAAACACTCGGGCTGCGCCCTCGTGGTTTTAAATCTGATAAAACACTCCTGCCCGTGTTTTCAATATTACATATGCCACCAGTGTTGCTAACATACCTTTCTCAGCGATTTTGGCTTATAGGGGGGAAATCGAGTATCAATTTACAAAATAAATTAATGACATACTATTGATACTAAATTATTACAAATGAAGTCAAAGTTGAGTTTGAAATTCTTTATACTTTCGTTCGGCTGGCAAAATAATACTGTATCTTGGTCTCAGTTTTCGAGATTTTCCCATGTAACCAGGCCTCATTCAAGATGGCTGCTCTAATGGGAGGTTTTTTACCTCCGTTTGTTTTTCTGGTTTGTCCGTCACCAGGATAGCTCAAAAAGTATTGAACAATTTTTTATGTAATATATCATACACGAGGAGGAGTGTTTCATGAGGATATCCAAACACCGAGACGTTAGTTGAAAACCGAGGCGAAGCCGGGGTTTTTGAACGATATAGCATCTCAAACAAATCAGTATTTTAAGAGAAAATCAAGGTAAAAGTTTGCTTAATGTATGTAACTTCTTCCTCCGATATCCAAACCACCGACACGGCACTGATTTTCTTTGTGTGCCATGAATTATTAATGAGTTTGAGATGTAACTTCGTGGAAGGGTTGGACGTTGACCAAAGACCAACCCATTAGATTTTGGTTGAATCATAGTCAATAGAAATATACATGGTTTGGAAGAACGACAAAAGTCATTGTTCTATGTCTTTGTTGAGTTTATGCACTTTAACGGTTACATGTTACTGAACGCATTGTATTTGTGTAGGTAATAGCATGGTTTCGAGTGCAATTTGGAAAAAACATGCACGAGTGAGTTTTTCAAAGACTATCAAAATTGCACGAGTCCGAAGGATGAGTGCGTGTTTTTTCAAATTGCACAAGAAATCATGCTATTGCTTATGAATAATATACATGAAAAAATTTAACATGAAGAGAATCTTTCCAATCAAGATGCTTTGTGCAAATAACGTACATGAAAAAATTTAACAGGAAGACCTTTTTTTAGTCAAAAATGATTTTTGTACAAATTTAAAAAAATAAAAATTTGCACTGTATTTCCTTTTTTCTGCACTGTATTTCTTCAAAACTGCACTGCTCTCAGCCAATCAGAATTGAGAATTTTTTCATATATATATTATTATCTGTATAATGAGCAGTCATATAACGATACAGAACGGCCACTCATTCTGTAAATAGCTTAGTACGTAATAAACCTAAAGCCTGGTGTATACGCTACAATTTTTATCGGCCAAGTAATGTTGGTCTTTTGACTAAAATCGTTACGTGTGCGGTGTCATTACTGGACAATTTTTATCGGCCAAGTAATGTTGGTCTTTTGACTACAATCGTTACGTGTGCGGTGTCATTACTGGACAATTTTTATCGGCCAAGTAATGTTGGTCTTTTGACTAAAATCGTTACGTGTGCGGTGTCATTACTGGGCAATTTTTATCGGCCAAGTAATGTTGGTCTTTTGACTACAATCGTTACGTGTGCGGTGTCATTACTGGGCAATTTTTATCGGCCAAGTAATGTTGGTCTTTTGACTACAATCGTTACGTGTGCGGTGTCATTACTGGGCAATTTTTATCGGGCAATGTCAAACTGGTTTGATATTATCGGATTAAAATCGGTCAAAATATCACATCATGCTAAAGATGCGAGCTTTTACATGTAAATGGCACACGTACGGTAAACACCGATTTTTATCGGTTTCGCAGCCGATAAAAATCGGCTAACTAAAATCGTAAAAAACAAAGGATTTGTGCATGTTTAGGTCCCCCTCAACATCGATGGTAGTTCGATTGTTAACCCTTTTAAGGTTTGCTGGGCTTCCAAACCATGTATACTTCTATTGACTGTGGTTAGTCCAACAACTTGAGGTAGGAAAATCTCCAACACATGAGCCAAATCTACAGTATTAATGTGGCGTTCGGTTGTGCTAAACTACAGATGCACCAAAACTCAAGTCGTTGCATTTTGAAAGCAATAATAAACACTCCGAGGATTAGTGAACAGTATTGGTTACATCTAGGATTATATTTTAGGTTATTTGCAAAACAACTTTTCCATTATTTAACTTCTTAGCGACTCCAACCGTTCTTGCATGTCGGCCATATCATCCTCTTCGTCCGACACTGCCGTAGCACCTGCCACCTCCCCCTAGATGAAAAAAGATACGCATGTACAATACAGTTAGTTACTCGTTACACGGATGACTATAAGGTGAAAAGTATTTTGAGATTACAAACATCGCTTACTTGTGGTTCTTGTGTAGCAATACTTCCAGCTTGACCTAAAGCTCCTATATAATTTAATAACATCGAGAGGGCATTACACAGCGCGAATGTTCATGCAAATTCTATCGCAACGCTATTGACGTTATCAATATCGTTGCGCCCACGACACATTCACCCATCCATTCCTCCATCCACCCAACCATCCACTAACCTATCCATCCATTGTTTCATAAACGTCCATCTACCCACTTATCCATAATTACGTCCGTCCAACCACCACCCATCCACTTACTCATAATTTCATCCACCGTCCATCCATATAGCTACCACCCACCCACTCATTTATCTATAATTTCGTCCATCCATCCACCTACCCACTCGCCCACTCACTTATCTATAATTTCGTCCATCCATCCACCCACCCACTTACCTATAATTTCGTCCATCCACCCACCCACCATATCTCCACTCACTTATCCATAATTTCCATGCATGCATCTATCCATCCATGCATCTATCCAGTATCCATCCATCCATCCATCCATCCATCCATCCATCCATCCATCCATCCATCCATCCATCCATCCATCCATCCATCCACCCACTCACTTATCCATAATTTCCACCGGTCCATGCATCTATCCATCCATCCATCCATCCACCCACCCACTCACTTATCCATAATTTCCATGCATGCATCTATCCATGCATGCATCTATCCATCCATGCATCTATCCAGTATCCATCCATCCATCCATCCACCCATCCATCCATCCATCCACCCACCCACTCACTTATCCATAATTTCCATGCATGCATCTATCCATCCATGCATCTATCCATCCATGCATCTATCCAGTATCCATCCATCCATCCATCCATCCATCCATCCATCCATCCATCCACCCACTTATCCATAATTTCCATCCATGCGTCTATCCATCCATGCATCTATCCAATATCCATCCATCCATCCATCCATCCATCCATCCATTCACCCACCCACTCACTCACTTATCCATAATTTCCATCCATGCATCTGTCCATCATCCACCCACTCACTCACTCACCCATAATTTCCATCCATCCATCTATCTATCTATCGATCCACCCTCTCACTCATCCATAATTTCCATGCATGCATGCATGCATCCCTCCATCCATCCATCCATCCATCCATCCAACCATCCATCCATCCACCCACCCACCCACCCACCCACCCATCCATCCATCCATCCATCCATCCATCCATCCATCCATCCATCCATCCATCCATCCATCCATCCATCCATCCATCCATCCATCTATCTCCATCGATCCATATACATCCATCCATACATTCCTTCTATTGATCGGCCATCCACTCAGCCATAAATTCCTCCCTCCAATCACCAGTCCATTCATCGAACCATCAATCGCAGCACATCCCAGCTCACAGCCAAACACTACGAATTTCTTTGCTCTAACAATGGAAGATGCACAAACCTTGCGTGACTTCAAACAAGATTTTATCAACTTCTTCTTGGGCTTCTTCTTCCGTGTCTTCTTCCTCTAGACCCTCAAATGTATCCTCAAGCATTTCTTCTATGATCCCTGCCTGAAGAAAAATTAGAAACTTCAATACACACAATGTGGACAACACATACCTTTCACATATCCAGCAGATGCTGAAAAGGTGAGTTTCTATGCCTATCTCAGCTTACATATTCGTGATCTCTGGGTTCTGAGCAAAATTGCAATATATCTTGTCGTTCGAAAATTTCACTTTCATGAACTTTCTCACTGTCAAAGTTGGTAACAACTCACAGGAAGTGACGTCGAAAAAGGAATGAGCTTTTGAAAAGAAACAGTGTGATACACGGCCGGCCGTCCTCGATAAAAGTGTCTCAAAACATCGTTGATGGCATTTTTTGTTACAAGCAGGTAACCATGCCAGATAGTATCGGATAGTGTATATTTTGAAGGTGAGGGGGTTACCAGCCGTAATTTTAAATTTACATACTAAAATTTGGGTTTTTTTAAAGGCACACTGGGATGAATGGGATTTTTATGGAGTGATGCAAACTATACGTAGGTGTTTTATTTTGAAAGACTCGCTTCAGAGCCTTATCCAATCAGCGTGCCTCTGGACAGTTCTGGTTAACCTAATTCGCATAACTCACAGTCACAAACAAATACGAAATATGGCGTGAATACACCTAAATATAACACTTCGAAGAAAAGCCACAACAACGTAAGCTTGCCAAGAATCCGAAAATTATTTGATCTGGTAGATACAGAGAAGTCTCATATTCGTAAATTACTTCGTTTTATTTTGGTAATTTGCCGATACCGCCATGTACGTAATGTTATAAAGCCGAGCTTTTGTACTACAGTACAGTGTTGCTCGGATATCTTCAGACATTTAACTCACTGGATTAACAGTGCTATCTTGTGATACACGGATGGCAACCGGGCTAGTCATCTTGATTAAGGTCTAAGCTACATTTCTATGCTGGTTTACCTGTTTGTAACAAAACGTTGGCTGCTTGTTATGGCTGTTCTTCGAAGTGTTATATTTAGGTGAATTTGCGCCATGTTTCTTGTTTGTTTATAATTGTGAGCTATGCGAATTAGAATAATCAGAACCTCAGGCACGCTGATTGGATAGCTTTCTGAATTTAGCCAATCCAAATAAAACACAAACGTATTAGGCAGCACTTTGCAGAGATCCCATTCATCACATTGTGCTTTTAAAAAAGCTACAAATTTTAGACTGGTAACCCCCCTTATCTTCAAAATATATACTATCCGATATGATTTATCATGGTTACCTTCTTGTAACAAAAAATGCCATCAAAAGTAATATTTTGAAGCCTTGGCCGGTCGTCTATGATAAATCATAACAGATGGATGACGTTATATATCATACACTCAGAAGAGTGTTTCATCAGGATTTCCAAACACCGAGACTTTTGTTGAAAACCAAGGCGAAGCCAATGTTTGGAAATCCTGATGAAACACTCTTCCGAGTGTATGATATAGCTTCTCAAACAAATCAGTATTTTAAGAGAAAATCGAGGCGAAAGTTGGCTTAATTTATGTAATTTCTTTCTCCGATATCAAAACCTCCGTCTCGGTACTGATTTCCATTGTTTCAGTTCATGAGTTATTAATGAATTTGAGAAAAAGTGTTCTCTACCTCTTCATTTTGGAAAATGTTGGTCATTTTCCTGTTCATGTTTTATGAACACCAGACTGTATACGAAGTTTTTCGTCTGCATGGGAAACTTATAAGACCCCGTTTACACTAGAGCAAACGTTTTCGGATTCGTGACGAATCCAGAACGTTTTAGTATCGGATTCGTTTTGCCGTTTACACACAAAAGAATGAATCCGGAGTCCGGAAAAAAATGTAGAAACTTCGTATCCGAATACTTTTGAATCCGAGACAATACGTAGTGTGAACGGTTATTCCGATAAATTCAGATGCTCTTCCGCTCGTAGTCATGTGAGGTTGCGGTGGAACCAAGATGGTCAACATATTAACTGAATTAAAGGATTCCGAGTTTACTGTAAAAGGCCGAATCTGCGAATACTGTTGTAGTGTAAACGCCTAACGAATCCGAATACTCGGTACGAAGTGAATCCGGAAACATTTACGAATCCAGAAACTTTTGCTCTAGTGTAAACGTATGCCGGTACAATTTGAAAACGGAATAAAATCATGCCGGTGTGTAAATACAGGCCAAAAGGTCTTGCGTTTACACGGTACCGGTATAACATAATGACGGATTAGCATGTGACTATTCTCTTCCAGTGAGAATTGAGAAGACTTTGTGAATACTGCTGACCCGAATACTGTGGTCGTATATATCGTAAACGGCACGGGCGTTCACACGATACCAGTTAGTGTTCCGTTTTCATTTCATGCGGTCAAGGAACCCGTCTTCATTTTGTGCCGTTTTCATGTCATTTTGTGCCGGTATCGTGTAAACGCAAGGCCTAAACGGCATGATTTTGTTCCATTTTCTTAGGTGGTACTGTACTACGGTACATTATATTAGCAGTTTTTATGGTAGATGGTTCCTGAAAGCTAGGGCATCTGTGGGAAGCTACATGTAGAGATTTTGCATGGGTGGAATTTGTTCATGATAAAAGTGCAACTTGGGAGTGTTTTTACTGTGTGGATCAAATTTTATGAGTTCACTGAACATTGTGGACTTCTAGCATGCACATACTTTCATCATTTCCTTAGAAAGCTCTTGCATCGTGGCTTGAATCTCGGGCAGTTTTACCAACTGTTGCATGTACTTCATAACCTCCGTACTCTTCTGTAGTGCACCAGAAACTCTCAAAGTAGCCAACTGGTTCTTCATGCTCATTTCCACTGAGCTCAACTGAGCCTTGGATGCATACAACTTATTCACAGCTTTCTTGGCATGGATAATCTCTTTGGCGAGAATACGACAACTGTCGATATCGCCTTTCTTCGCTGAATCTTTAATTGTTCGGGTAACCTTTGCTTGTTCGGTTTGTATTCCTGTTGTGTCGCCCACAAAGAAAACAAAAACATGGCAAATATCAGATCAATGAATTGATGGGGAGATAATTTGTTGACTTTCTTGCTATCCAAACAGGACCAGTTCAGAGAAATACAACTTCCAGCCTGAAACAGCCAAAAACTTACTCCGTCTAAAACTTTCCTCATGAATTATTAATGAGTTTTTTAAATGTATTTAATGTATGTGGTATATCGTTATGTATTTTTAAAGTAACTATTAAATCGTACTTGTCTTGGGGCCGCAGTAATTGGCACTAGCTGTTGCAGTTACACATGCAGTCTATTGTCTTAATGTCTGTATTAAAGTGTTTTAAAATAAAATAAAACAAATAAATAAATAAATCATCCTAGGTAGCAATGGCCAAGTGATTAACCCATTCCTGTTTGATCCAGCCCAAAACGGCTCCTTTATTGTTTTTAACTCTTTCTAATGCCAGACGATTTTCCTCATGAAAGGGAGAATCCTCAGACATCCTAGGCAGCAATGGGTTAACAAGTGATTAACCCACTCCTGCCTGATACAGTTAAAAGCATCTCCTTTATTATCATACCGAACCCGAGGTAACTAGCTACGTCAGTTATTTACCGAGGTCCGAAGGTTGCCCAAGAAAACTGAGATACTGAGTTCGTTGTCACAGAGGTTGTCTAAAAAACACTTCAGTCGCGATGATAAGTCCTTTATCACATTCGTGACCATTGATTAACCCTTATTTTCCCAACCACGCATAAATCAAGTTAATTGCCCCAGGATATTACCCCGGGGCAATTATCTTGATTTATGCGTGGTAGGGAGTAATTATTATAAATAAACAACCGCGGTAGATCAAAGAAAACCGAGGTGATCATGAACTAAACTAAAATAAGTTAATTCCTTGAATCAGACATAAGCATAGGCTAAGCTTAATGCTACTCTGGCTTAAAAGTTTCTGAACACAACTTAAAAAGTTACTGTTCATCCATCACCTAACATTTCAACACTCCAATCTAGTGACTGTGTCTTCATTATTAGACACATTGATCGTTGTAAAGAAAGATCCCATATTTATACTCTCTTATAAAATAAGGTGTCCTCTACGCACGCTTTGATTGGCTGGTCTCTGTGCATTTATAAGAGAACAGAGATCAAGAACGAGGTAAAATGGCGTAGAATGGCGTCAGCTTGCCGGAAAAGCCCGCCAAATTCCAAAACTATCTCACTTTTAGTTTGATTTTTCTTCTTCCTATTTTATAAAACAAATAAAACATACCGCTCCTGTGCATATGTTCTCTTATAAAGGTACGTTTTTGACGTCATTTGAACACGAAAGAAGTGTAAAGGCACTTGGCTATCGCCTCGTGCCTCTACTCAACTTCTTTCCTGTTCAAATGACGTCAAACCTGCCTTCATATGCACGGAGCTTTATGTTTTATTTCTAAAATAGAACCACTGATGACGTTATCTATCAACAAGATGCAAATAGGCTTCTGGTAATATACTGACATCATCATCATCATCATGACATTTAATTGATTTAATGGAGCAGTGCCAAGCCTCCAGACAATGTCGTTGATGGTACCGTGGATTGTGGTTGTAATTCTTCAATTATCCCACACAATCTCATGACTAGTTTGGCATATGGGTCAACAAATCAGGCGTCTTTTTGAGTTCAGAAAACAATCTTTTTTGTACTCTTAACTTCCTAGTATCCACGTAGTTTGAAGGACGTTTAAGCAGATGAGCAAATTGCTTACCTCTGATCTGACGATCTAGCTGTCTGGATTCCTTCCTTAAGGAACGGGACCATTCTTGGACCTTAAGAATATTAATACAAATGCCATGAAAAAAGGACTGTGCACTGTGACAGTGTTTCAACAAATAAGGCGGCGTTCAGACTGAGTACCTGGGCACGGGCACTAGTCTGAACATCGTACCTGAGCAAAAAACTGGGCATGGTGCCCATGCCTGGGCACCACCTCAAGAGGTATCCTGGTCATTGATCTCTAAATAAACTGGATAGGCCCTTCCCTATGGCCACAGTCAAACATTTCGTGGCAGTCGCCGCCATCTTACGTAGTGGAACATATGACACATTGCGGCCTTAGAACTTGTTCCCAATCCTAAAGTTGACTAGGATAAGCAATCTTGACGTCAGGACGGTCAGATTATCCGGGGGTAGGAATATTATGTGTGCTGTGCCGGGGGAGTCGGAAAAGTCGTAAAGCAAACAACAGATGCCGGTTTGTTTAGTTTTCACTGTTTAACAACAAATACAGTCAAACGATGACAAGTACACAACACGAAATATTGTTAAGGCATTAAGATTACTATAAGAGACTTGAAATTGAATTCTTCGTAGATTTTATAGTCTGTTTTTCAGTTTATATTATCGTGAAGTTTCTTCGTTGTCGGCACTGAAGAAAAACAACGAAATTTAAAGGTTTTATAGCTCAGCAATAGAAACAAATACAAGAAATTAACGTCTTAAACCTTATTAAGTACTTCTTGTGGCATTACATTGTTTAAATTGTCTTAAAATAACTCTTTTTGTCTGTTTTCAATCTACGAAAGCTATGAAGTTCAGTGGCAGCCATCTTGGTTAGTAGTCACTGGCACGCAAAATCCGGCCCAAGGGCCCATCCAGTTTATATAGAGATCAGTGATCCTGGTACCCTGGCCAAATTTCAAAAGAAAAATGGGCCAGGTAACCACTAATTTCATTCTCATGTCATCAGGGGTAAATCCCCTGATGACGATTGCTAGCCAATAAAATCGTGTGAAAATTTTAACCAATGGGAAAGCAGTTCTAAGTCTTTAGTGGTTACCTGACCCATATTCTTTGATTGAGCCAGGGTACCAGGCTACTCAAGAGGTAGCTAGAACCCAGGCACTGTGCTGGACATGAAGCACTTTTAACGAAAACAACATACATAAACTGAACCAACATACATTCTTAATAGGAAAAAACAGTGGAAACACATTGATACAATATAGTTTGGTGCTAAGAAGCTCCAAAAGCATCCAGGGTTTGGGCACATGTCTGAACACCAGTGCAATTGACTGTACCGAAAAAGATGGTGACTTGTACATTTAACCACAATCCTTTGCATGCAGTATAGTATGATAAACAATGTTTAGTTGTTATTTGAGCTGTTTTGAGGTCACAAAGCATTGTGGTTAAATGTACCGCTGCCATCTTTTCCAGTACCGTCAATTAGTGCCAACTCCCAGGGACTGGGCATGGGCACTCAGTCTGAATGCCACCTACAGTAAGTGTACATAAATATTTAGACAGAAATTGCATTTGGTGAGATTGTGTATTATTTTGGTATTTCTTGTTTAATAACTTAATTATTATATTATTTGTTTATATGATAGTCAAGTCAGCCCAGCTAGCCAAGATCTCACTTTGTGATCAAGATCTCAGTTATCAGGCTGGTTTTTCCAAGGTGAACATGATTGACTGAGCTGGCACTAAAAACTCTAGATACATGTGACAAAATTTATTTTGATAATTTTTGTTTCAACATATTTTCAATTCGCAAGTTCTGCTTGTTCATGCACAAATTAATTATATTAAGTTCATACATGTACTGTACTTAACCCATTCCCACCTGACTGACCAAAAACAAACCCCTTTATTGTTTTAATCGAAACAGTGAAATAAAAGTAGGCAGTGTTGAAATACAAAGTGTTCTTATACCTGTTTTTATATGCCATATAATAACCTACTTAAAACCTCAACCATTTGGTCTTTACTATACACTTGTTGACTGGCACTGAGGGAAACTGGCTAAAGCCCTTGGGTGACATTGAAGCCCTTGGGTCCGTAAAACTTGATGTTTCTCAAGGCAAAAGTCAACAAGCGTTTTGTTATATACCGAAGACTTTTAAAATACAAAATACCAAATGACTCGAAACTTGCAAAAGGCAAAAAGACCTACCAAAACACTTTGGCTTTGTCTTCGTGATTTCAGTTCAACTAAACAAATGCACCAGACTCAACAAGTACAAAGAACAGCTTTAAATTTATCCAGGTTTTCTTCAGACCTTCTTTGAAGATATGTATAGATATTCTTTCCTTTGGAAAATGGAGTATTTCGTACCAAACAAGCTCGAAACAGCTCTTGCTTTCAAAATGTTCCAAAAAGTCCAAAGTTCTTGATCTGATGCAATAATCATTGTGTATTCACGTGAACAACGCATGATTAAAGCTGACGTCAGAAGGGAAACATTGCACTGTTTCCTTCTTCGTTGTTGACGTCAGAGGGAAACAGTGCAATGTTTCCATCAGCAGAGAGAAACATTGAGTTTGTTGAACAACATGTGACCATGATTTGACCAATAGGATCTCATCTTTGGCAAACGAAAGTCTTTGGTATATAACAATGTAAAATATTAAACCTCAGTCTTGAACGTATTAAACTTGCTATCGTTTGGTCAATACAGCCAGCAAGACCTCGGTTTAATATTTAGTAATGAGTAAGGGGGGTGTTACTGGTAAGGTATATTTGATAATCTTGCATCATGACATAATAAATTTGAGCACATTCTCATCAGTCCCCCCCCCCCCAACAACAACAACAACAACAAAATTGGCGCCATACACATATAATAAACTGCCAAGATTTTTAGTAATGTTTGAAGTGGAGCCGTTTCCTCACTAAAATCTTAGCAGTTTACCATATTGTTACTTTGCTACATATACTGTACACATAAAACACCCCTATTAAACTAAACATTGCATTTTAAATTGACTTACCCTATTCATATAAAATGGAAACAAGTATTTATTGTCTACTTAGGTCTATTTACACACTATTTTAACTACCTTTCACGTAGATTTAGCTAGAGATATTCCTACACAATAGAATATAGGACAGAACTTAACTATAGCTACTGAATAAAACAGAGCTTGGTCAGACGTCATAGAAAGTGTTTGTCATTTAAAAGTCGCAATCCCCTACAGATGACTAAGATTTCGACACATAGTGTAGTTTTTATTATAATAAATCTATGTTACTGCCTTCACTAGCGTTGTTTACCTGTTCTTTTGGCGTTTTCTGAGGTGTTTTGCCGAACAAGCCCATCACTTTTGCTAGAGTTTGGGAAGAAAACAACTCATGAAAATCAACAGTCTGTTCCAGGCCTCGCGCGGGCGATTATTGGAAATTTTAGTATTACGTCATCGGTATGATTACATTATTTTATTTTATTTAACAAATAAAACATAATATAAAGCAACCTCGCACTCAGGGCCGTTCGTAGGGAATTGGGCCAAGATGGCGGGAACAAATCGCCCTGGTGGAGGCTAGACTATCTCAGCGTCTGATTGGTCAAGAGCTTATGGCGTAAATCACACGGTTTGATTTTGTTTTGTTTTTTAAAATTGTATTTTGACTTTGTCGGTTGTTCCTGCACACGGCACGGGAAATTATATTTTAAACCATGCAATAATTAGGTGTAATTAGGTATAATTACTGTGTAAAGAACTGAGTTCTAGTTAATAAAATGCGCAATATACTGCGCATTTTGAGGGCCATTTATTCCAGCCATTTTGTTTTATTCGCCATCTTGGCCCAGTTCCCTACAAATGGCCCTGGGTACGAGGTTGGATATAAAGCTCCGTGCATATGTACTCTTATAATTAAAGGTTCGTTTGACGTCATTTGAACACGAAGCCGAGTGCCTTTACACTTCTTCCGTGTTCAAATGACGTCAAACAAACCTTTATAAGAGTACATATGTACCTAGGAGCGGTATGTTTTATTTGTTTTATAAAATAAGAAGAAGAAAAAAACAAGCTAAAAGTGGGATCGTTTTGAAAGTTCGCTAGATTTTCCCGCCAGTTGACGCCATCCTACGCCACTCCACGCCATAAATACGTCATTTTAATTTTGGTCTTCATACTCTTATAAATGCACGGAGCCCAGCCAATCAGAGCGTGCGTAGAGGACACCTTATTTTATAATTTATTTTATTTTATAATTTATTTTATTTTATTTTATTTTATTTCATTTTATTTTATTTTATTTTATTTTGGTTTGGTTTGGTTTGGTTTGGTTTGGTTTGGTTTGGTTTGGTTTGGTTTGGTTTGGTTTGGTTTGGTTTGGTTTGGTTTGGTTTGGTTTGGTTTGGTTTGGTTTGTTTTGTTTTGTTTTATTTTGTTTTGTTTTATTTTTTTCACTTCACTTCACTTCACTTCCCTTCCCTTCCCTTCCCTTCCCTTCCCTTCCCTTCCCTTCCCTTCCCTTCCCTTCCCTTCACTTCACTTCACTTCCCTTCCCTTCCCTTCCCTTCCCTTCCCTTCCCTTCCCTTCCCTTCCCTTCCCTTCCCTTCCCTTCCCTTCCCTTCCCTTCCCTTCCCTTCCCTTCCCTTCCCCTTCCCTTCCCTTCCCTTCCCTTCCCTTCCCTTCCCTTCCCTTCCCTTCCCTTCCCTTCCCTTCCCTTCCCTTCCCTTCCCTTCCCTTCCCTTCCCTTCCCTTCCTTCCCTTCCCTTCCCTTCCCTTCCCTTCCCTTCCCTTCCCTTCCCTTCCCTTCCCTTCCCTTCCCTTCCCTTCCCTTCCCTTCCCTTCCCTTCCCTTCACTTCACTTCACTTCACTTCACTTCACTTCACTTCACTTCACTTCACTTCACTTTGCTTTAATTTACTTTCCTTTCCTTTACTTCACTTGACTAGTACTTTGCTTTGCTTTACTCATAATACTACTGTAGTGTTCCATGTAAATAATTGGGTGAAATAATATGGAGTCATTTATAAGCTCCGCCAATTATAAGCCCCTCGATTAAATTCTCCCCTCATATCTGGAACGCTAACTTCTGGCCAAGCTCAATCTGGGGACGACATTGGGTCAAGCTTTATTACGTCGCCTTCATCCCCCCCTATATACGCGGCCAAAACGCGGTTCGCGTCAGGGGACTGGAAGCGACGTAAAAATACAAAATGTTGAATTGTAACAGTCCGTACTGCGCATGTACGGAACTAATGTTACCATCTTCATTTACAAAAAATATACTGATAGTCTGATACCTCATTCAATAATTTAAATTAGTGAATTTATTTCAGATGAATTTAATTGCTTGAATTTTATTCGATGAAAGTGCGACGAATAGTCGATTAAATTCGACGCACGAATTCAATTCGTCTCGGCAATATATTCGTCTGAGTCAGATGGGTTATAATGCGACGATCCGTCTGTGGCAATTCGGCGCCATGTTATTTCCAAGGAATCGTTTTCAGACTCAACGCGCCCAAATAAAATCAATTAAATGCGACTGAAATTCGACGTTTATCTCGACGTCGCATTTACGTAATATATATTACGTCGCATTACCGCCTGAAGGAAGTTATGTTTTTAGCTTGGCTATTCTGTTTGTTTGTTTGTTTGTTTGTTTGTTTGTTTGTTTGTTTGTTTGTTTGTTTGTTTGTTTGTTTGTTTGTTTGTTTGTTTGTTTGTTTGTTTGTTTGTTTGTTTGTTTGTTTGTTTGTTTGTTTGTTTGTTTGTTTGTTTGTTTGTTTGTTTGTTTGTTTGTTTGTTTGTTTGTTTGTTTGTTTGTTTGTTTGTTTGTTTGTTTGTTTGTTTGTTTGTTTGTTTGTTTGTTTGTTTGTTTGTTTGTTTGTTTGTTTGTTTGTTTGTTTGTTTGTTTGTTTGTTTGTTTGTTTGTTTGTTTGTTTGTTTGTTTGTTTGTTTGTTTGTTTGTTTGTTTGTTTGTTTGTTTGTCTGTCTGTCTGTCTGTCTGTCTGTCTGTCTGTCTGTCTGTCTGTCTGTCTGTCTGTCTGTCTGTCTGTCTGTCTGTCTGTCTGTCTGTCTGTCTGTCTGTCTGTCTGTCTGTCTGTCTGTCTGTCTGTCTGTCTGTCTGTCTGTCTGTCTGTCTGTCTGTCTGTCTGTCTGTCTGTCTGTCTGTCTGTCTGTCTGTCTGTCTGTCTGTCTGTCTGTCTGTCTGTCTGTCTGTCTGTCTGTCTGTCTGTCTGTCTGTCTGTCTGTCTGTCTGTCTGTCTGTCTGTCTGTCTGTCTGTCTGTCTGTCTGTCTGTCTGTCTGTCTGTCTGTGTCTGTGTCTGTGTGTCTGTGTGTCTGTGTGTCTGTCTGTGTGTCTGTCTGTCCGTCTGTCCGTCCGTCCGTCCGTCCGTCCGTCCGTCCGTCCGTCCGTCCGTCCGTCCGTCCGTCCGTCTGTCTGTCTGTCTGTCTGTCTGTCTGTCTGTCTGTCTGTCTGTCTGTCTGTCTGTCTGTCTGTCTGTCTGTCTGTCTGTCTGTCTGTCTGTCTGTCTGTCTGTCTGTCTGTCTGTCTGTCTGTCTGTATGTCTGTCTGTTTGTTTGTCTGTCTTTCACTAGGATACCTCAAAAAGTGTTGCACCAATTTTCATGAAAGTTTGTAGAAGAGTTGGCCATAGACCGACGACCAACCATTAAAATTTGGTTGAGAAATTGTAGAAGAAATGCTTGATTGCGCTCATCATCCTTCTTATTTTATGCAAATATTTTTGCATAATTTTGGTTCGAGTGCAATCAAGCATTTTATTCATACATGCATGTGTTGGTCTCGTGAGCTAGCCTGGCTAGCGGGATGGCTCGTTTTCTTTTTAAACATCTCTAATAACCCACTAGCGGAGGTACATGCAGTCTTTGACTCCCCTCTAGTTCGAATTAAATTCGTCTGAATTAAAATCGTCTATTGTACATGTACGACGTTTATCGTAGGTCTAAGCCATTTTTGCCTCCTCTTCGTTACTTGTACTTGCCGGAAACGTTGAAACGAAACATTTTTAGCGGAAATCGTTCGTTTTTTTACCATATTGCTCCGAACGCTGAGCACTGAGCTGTCTTGTTTATGAGACTTCACAAATTGACAAAACAAAGATGGGGGATCATGCACAGTACGGACTGTTATTCACCGTTAATGCCGGGTGAATTACTCCCAAATCTGAACCAGATTCTAACCTTTATAAAACATCTCTCAACTATCAACGCGTTGTTTCAACGCGCTTGTTGGGTTGCAAGTTGAAAAGCGTTGTTGCATGCATTACCACCGTTAAACATTGTCCTGAGGGAACAATGATTTTGTTGCAAGTTGAAAAAATTTGTTGAGAAAAGTAGACAATGTTTGAGATGGTGGTAATACGTGCAACAACACCTTTCACTGACTTGCAACTACCTCCTCCGCATGCAGGCGCTTTTTTGGGCGAGAAGGGCGCGGGCGAGGCGCTTTTTTGGGCGAGAAGGGCGCGGGCGGGAGAAATACGGAAACGGAAATAAACAGCACAACAATGTTCGTTGCAGTAATTTGATCTCGTATTATTTCACCTTATAACCTTGTTATAGTGTTATTTATTATTCAAAATTTCAGATATGCAGATGTGGAGTCGTACGAACTCGTACGAACCACTGTTTTAAACTAAACCGTAGAATTATAAACAGTTTCTTTCGAGTTATGGCCACTGGATTTTTTCACGATATAGAATCTGTTCCAGTCGAGGAAGTTTTCTATCAAAGAACTCAGTTTCTCAACGATACAAACCCAGATAAAGTCAACTTATGTCTCGGAGGTGATGGAATGTTTACATGACAGTATACCGATAACTATTTCTTACATTTATATTTATATGTATACATGTAGCAACATTACAATTCGACGGGAAATTCAGAAATTTGATTGTTCGAATTCCCAAGTCAATAAGCAGAGTTCCTAATAGATTGAGACTAAAATTGTCTGCCTAGAATGCACTATACACTTGCATGGGTAACATTCTTGGAATTGCTCCTCGTTCCCATTTACTTTTGACGACGGTATGGCTATTTAAACAGTGCACAGCATTGAATTTACTCGATCAGTGTACACCAGAATGTTCCGGAGTCGTTGTGAACACCTCGAAAGCGTTTGGTTTGCACTTGACGTCTTGGTGGCCATGTTGGAAAAACTTCAACAAAAGAATCACATATAACATGGCTGCCGTAACTCTCAAGGGCCGGTGAAACCCAGAGTGGTTGGACAAGTACCACGTGAATATCTCGACCAATGAAATGGCTTATTTTCTCATCGTTTGATCGGCTGAAAATTTTGCATTGGACTTAGAATACCGAATATTACGCTATTGTCATTCATTTTTTTCTTTAAAAAAGCAGCGATATCGTTTGATATATTGTTGGACTATCCATATCTGCAGGATTTTGCAAGGTAAATGTAGTTTTCTACTTTATTTTGATGGTTTATGTAGGTCGTGTCGCCCTAAGCGAAGACCCGACTTCCGGTTTGTCAACAATCTTCAAAGCAAAAAATCTCGAATTCAAACGGTTCGAATTCTCTAATTTTTGCGTAATAAGTTGAACAAATGTCTAATCTTGGATTCTATCCAGACGACCCCCGGTGACCTCTCAACCGTTTTCGAGATATTCGCCTTTGAACCGACCCGACCATGGTATTTCGGCATTTGCTAAGATGGCGCCTAATAAATTTAAGAGGGCCTTTGACGCCTTTCGCCACTAAAGCTTGTTTTTTTCTCAAGAATTTTGGAAGTTTCTTAATATTTCGAGCTTTATTCTTTAGAGTAAGTGTAGAATGAGTAGTGGACAATTATTAAAGAGTAAAATTTGATATTTGTCTGTTTTTATGGTCCAAAACGCTTGACCTCGCTGTATAAAAACACCATTCTGGAAAAAATGTATACATATCAGGCCTACATATATTCTGTAAATATTATTACAGAATGTACTAAAGATCTGCTATATATGTATACAGGCCTGATATGTATAGATATTTTTTTATATATTAATTAACATTGTGTTCCATGACAGCATATGATTATTAAAATTGATATGTGGATAATTATTTGTAGTTTATTGTTGTTGGTCATTGTTATTGTGAATAATATATTGTAGTTGTAGTATTAATTTTTTTTTTTGCTAATCTGTTGTTGTTCGTATTGTTTTTTAGTATACAAATATTTATTATAGGACTTTAGCCAAGTGTGTGTGTGTGTGTGTGGGGGGGGGGGGGGGAGGGGGGAGGGCATGTGCCCTTGTGTCCACCCCTTGATTTGTACACCCATGAAGTGAATACAATAGTTAGGTATTGGCTGTACAGTCACCTTTTAAGACATGAAAGGGTTAATAATTCCATCTCACTTCCTATTTTTTACAGGAAGCGAAGAGATACAGTACAGATGTCAGTGTTGGAATAACTTGCCTGGGCACAAGCACCGATCTGAACAGGATTTTTATGATTATAAATTGATGGATTCTCTTTTGCCAAATAACATTCAAATATGTAGTTTGATGTTTTGCATGTTATCAGTTGTATAATTACATCATAACAATGCATAATTGTGGATATAACTAATAAAATTTTAACAGAGGTATTATCTCACATAGCGTACAATTCAAATGTTGTGTCTCAAAGCCTAATTAAATGCCTGGATATTATTCATCCCTTTGCCTTTGAGTGCTACTGCATGTACATACTGATAGACAGACTGTGAACTCTGTCTAAGACAGACACCCTTGGGCTGGACTTTGTCTGTCTTATAGTTCATTTATTGGACTTTGTCTGTCTTATAGTTTGATTAACCCATTCACTTTCCTGATGCCCTCTCTAAAGTTGATGTTTTCTTGGCAGGGGGGGGGGGGGGGGTATGCTTGACTGCAAAAATGTAAGATCAATATTGAGCAACATTTTAATTTTATTCAAGTTCCTTATTTACATATATTATTAGGATACAGGAAATACACTTTATTTGATAAAATAACAATATTTGAACATTTGACCAGTTATATACCAAGTTTATCAATAGATTCTGGAGCCTGGAGGCAATTATTAAATCGACTTTGGATTTTGAATTCACCTTAATACAAAGAAAAATACAAGATAGTTATTGAATAATAAATTTTAGGCTAGCTTTCACAATTTTATAAAATTTGGGATACAAGTAAGCTAAAGTATGAAGGAAGAGGGAAATCATAACCCACTAAACAACAAATAATGTTGATTTCTCAAATCTCACCTCACGCTTTTCTCCAGTTGTAACGAATCACACGTTGCACCACACAACCAAATATCCTTCATTGTAAGTATCTAAATTCATTTCTGATTTGTTCCATTATTTGTAACGTAAAATGCGTCGAATCCGAAGGATTGAGCAGTCCTTGAAAACTATCTTGAATGCCCATCCGCCATTGTCATGAATATACGCCAAATAAAGCACAATCTGATCATATTAATTGTCTATGATCGTCACGGATGGTTCTCATATTTTCCTGCCCATCAGATTTATAAATTCTGGATCAACTGTGACGAGTTTTCAACAGTTTTTGTGCATCTAGTTCACAAGGGCGAGTTCATTCCTCGTCTGCGGTCAAATGCAAATGAATCGATTTTAGCGTTAGGACCATGATGCTTTGCGTGACTTGTCCAACCTCCTCTGGGTGAAACCATAGATATAGGAGACCTAGATTGCTGACTGTAATATAATTTATAGCGCACGCGCGCGCCAACATGAGTAATCCAAGATGGCGGCTCAACCGGTCAAAAATCATAGACAGTGCATAGGAAAAACGATGTTTTTCGCATTTTACGTCCGCCCACTGTTTCCGATCCCGTTCGAGCACCTTTTTTTGGGAAGAACTACCTATTGTGAAGGTCTTGGATGAAAATCGTACAATTTGAGTGGAATTAACAACAAAATAATCGATCGTTAAATGTTGCCGAGACAGTCATATGGTCGGTTCAAGACGTTCGAGCCTCCCAACCTCTTAACTTAGTCAGTTTCTTGAGTCAGTCGTTGCCAAAAAGAAAAAGTTTTGTCAGCTTTGGCCTCTTGGATGATTTTCCTTCGCGGACAACTCAGTCGGAATAAACTTTTCCGAAACGATGGATGAATATTTTGATGTACAATAGCTCTTGAAGGTGATTAAGCTTGGTGATTCACATTGGGAATTTGAATTATAACAATGATCAGGCAAGGCTGACTGGCTGTTGTCAACTGCTACCAAAGCCTGGACACTTGATACAGACTGTAATTTTCTTTATTTTCTTATTTGGCCTTCTATTGCTCGTTCTCCCTTACAAATATAATCATCTGGTTTAAAGTGTTTTTCACACAAGACTGAATATTTGGTTGGTGTCCAGTCTTTCCATTTCATTGCCATAATCCAACTTTTTAACAGGTCGGGATTGCTTGAAGGAAATCTAAATAGTATGAAGGGTAAGATACTTCTTTGTTCACTGATGTGAACAAAACTCAAAATTAAAGTGAAAGTTGTCTGTCTAAGGGACAGACCATTAGATATTTTTTGGGGGGATGGAAGATTTTGAAAAAATATCTTATAAAAAATATTGAAAAGACATATTCTACAGGGAGTGTACATATCGTATAATGATTGTGTGCTTGTGTGAGTCAAGATTAAAAAATAAATCCATGCACCACTTTTTGGCTAAAAAGAAATACTTGCACAGTCTGCTTGGGAGAGAAAAAAATTATTTCTCAGAGCAATTCTTCCACCCCCCTCCCCCTCACAAATCTAATGGTCTGCCCTAATAATTATTAATTAAGTTTTAAATTCCTAAAGAGGCTCGATAAGGGTTCTAAAAGGGTAAGGTTTGAACTCATTTAAGATTTTTAATAGTTGAAATAGAACTGTTTCTATACTGAAAAGAAGTAAAATTGATAGTGAAAATGAGTCAAATCCTTAGTCCCTTCTGGGACCTTGTCATTTTCTCATTAAAATGTATATAAAACAGCCTGTTGAAACATGCATATAGACTACAAACACAGACATCAAAATGATAAGTTCTTTTCAGTTTATTCTTTTATTAAAAATGTAAACTTAACTTATACTCTACAAAACTCCATTGTTGTCATTACAGACATTACAGTATTTAAAAAAACCAGCTTGTTTTTATACTATAAAAAAGCTTATTATAGTCTTTAACTATTATGTTAATATATGCAATGCTATTGACTATTGTGTACGTGTTTGTTTTCTAAACTTATGAAAGGACAAGCCAATACCATCTTTTAAATCTCCACGTCTGGCCGTAGCCTACAGTTATACGCTGAACACGCTTCAGGCATACTTTTCAATAGAAAAGTAAACTTTCTATTAGAAGAGACCACCTCTTGCTTTATATACCAAGAAAGAGTAAAATAAACAGCACTATAGCTTTTGAAATATTTTGATATAACAAACGTCGCTTAAGAAAATCTCGCAAAAGACAGTAGAAATATAAAGTAAAACAATCCAGGTGAGTTTCGCGTGCTTTTTTGTTTGCCAATCATAGATATAGAACTGGAACTTTCACCTGATTGCTGCTGCAGATTGTAATAGTATAATATGCTTTAGAAAGCTAATTTTGGGTTAAATGTACTTGTTGAAGTAAAATTCTGTCTTTTAACGCAAAAGATGTATATAATACTTCGTGTTTAAAAGAAGCTAATTAGATAGTAAAATGTTCACTGGAGTTAATGCGTAGTGTATAACTATATTCTATAAAATAGTGAAAATTGCTGAGGACAGATCGCTATCTGTTTGTCCACTAACACGTAAGCTTTCCATCTCGTATCTTATACAGAACGTCCTAGAATCTTCCAACACCTCAAAACTAACCAAAACCTTTATTTTCGGCCAGAAATGTCTCGAACCGACCAAGTGACCGCAAGTGACTGCAAGTGACTGTTTCGGCAACATTTAACGATCGATTATTTTGTTGTTAATTCCACTCAAATTGTACGATTTTCATCCAAGACCTTCACAATAGGTAGTTCTTCCCAAAAAAAGGTGGTCGAACGGGATCGGAAACAGTGGGCGGACGTAAAATGCGAAAAACATTGTTTTTCCTATGCACTGTCTATGATTTTTGACCGGTTGAGCCGCCATCTTGGATTTTCAAATTTGGCGCGCCTTTTCAGCCGAGTCAGCAATCTAGGTCTCCTATATCTATGGGTGAAACGGTCTATGAGCGATCCTCCAGTCTGAGTTATCCCTAAGACCAACTGCGCAGTTATCCACTGCTTTTCTGCATTGATATTGTCGTTATTCTAACTCAAAAAATACGTATAATCATGGAAACCATACTTTTATCACGTTCTTTTAAACATTTGGTCGCAAGGTAATCAATATCATTAGTATAAATATAAATATAAAACGTCTGTGATTATTACGAAGGGCAATACCATGCATGTAACTCGTGTAAATAATAGTTCGCTAAGCTTTCGTCTCGCTAAACTCGATACTTCATCAGAGCATCTATAAGTTTCTAAGAATATGTAAATTTAATAAGATATAAGTAGTCTTCGATGCTCGGATGAAATATCGAGTTTTATTTACATGAGTTACATGGTATTGCCATTCGTAATAATCACAGACGTTTTATATTTATACTTATGATACTGATTACCTTGCGACCAAATGTATAAAAGAACGTGATAAAAGTATGGTTTCCATGATTATATGTATTTTTTGAGTTAGAACAACGACAATATCAATGCAGAAAAGCAGGGGATAACTGCGCAGTTGGTTTTGGAGGATAACTCAGACTGGGGTCTGGGGGATCGCTGAGAGCGTGACACCGGGATTGATTGCAAACCACCGAGGACTCGTGTCAGTCGTGTGAACGCATCATAACGGCAAAAGGCTTGTATAAACGATCGATTCTTTAATAAGCCGAAGCTTATTTTAGACTAGTGTATATTTTAGTGGCGGTTTATTGATGAATTGATCATTTATACGAGCCTTTCACGACTTATTATCGGCTGCTCATTTTCTGCAAAATGCGGACCGGGAGGAAGGAGCGAAACAGGAAGAACCGGGGGAGGGGGTTAGGTCCATAACTGGCTTTAATGCTAGCCAGTAGTCATGTGGCCAGTAGCTGCCATATATAAACATGTGACCAATAACCATAGTAACCATGTAGCCAGTAACCATGCAGTCAGTAACCATGTGACCAGTAACCATGTAGCCAGTAACCATGTAGCCAGTAACCATGCAGTCAGTAACCATGTAGCCAGTAACCATGTAGCCAGTAACCATGCAGTCAGTAACCATGCAGTCAGTAACCATGTAGCCAGTAACCATGTAGCCAGTAACCATGTAGCCAGTAACCATGTAGTCAGTAACCATGTGACTAGTAACCATGTAGCCAGTAACCATGTAGCCAGTAACCATGTAGTCAGTAACCATGTAGTCAGTAACCATGCAGTCAGTAACCATGTGACCAGTAACCACGTAGCCAGTAACCATGTAGCCAGTAACCATGCAGTCAGTAGCCAATGTAGCCAGTAACCATGTAGCCAGTAACCATGTAGCCAGTAACCATGTAGCCAGTAACCATGTAGCCAGTAACCATGTAGCCAGTAACCATGTAGCCAGTAACCATGTAGCCAGTAACCATGTAGTCAGTAACCATGTAGTCAGTAACCATGTAGCCAGTAACCATGCAGTCAGTAACCATGTGGCCAGTAACCATGTAGTCAGTAACCATGCAGTCAGTAACCATGTTGCCAGTAACCATGTAGCCAGTAACCATGCAGTCAGTAACCATGCAGTCAGTAACCATGTAGTCAGTAACCATGTAGCCAGTAGCCATGTAGCCAGTAACCATGTAGCCAGTAACCATGTAGTCAGTAACCATGTAGCCATTAGCCATGTAGCCAGTAACCATGTAGCCTGTAATTATGTAACCAATAACCGTGTAGTCAGTAACCATGTAGCCAGTAGCCATGCAGTCAGTAACCATGTAGCCAGTAACCATGTAACCAATAACCATGTAGTCATTAACCATGTAGTCAGTAACCATGTAGCCAGTAATCATGCAGTCAGTAACCATTTAACAGTAACCATGTAGCCATTATGTACCTACGTGTATTTAATAGCCATACATGTAGGAAACATTCAATTGAATTGTTAATTATTGTCAATTCTTTGATATTTCTTAGTTTACCGTACTGATGAAGGCAAGCCTTGGGTTCTTCCTGTTGTTTCAAAAGCAGAAACAGCACTGGCAGCTGACAAGACATTGAATCACGAATACCTGAACATTGACGGCATGAAGGAATTCTCTGACGTCTCCGCAAAACTTGTTCTAGGAGCTGACAGCCCAGTTATCACCGAAAAGAAGGTTTGTGGTTTTCAAGTCCTTGTAGCATGAAGCTACAATCTTATGCAAAATAAAATGTGCCACCATGATTTTCAAAGGCTTGTCCCCCTTCCCCCCTTCAGTGTTGCTATTTGAGCTCGAAATTCAAGGGTAAGGCTCGAACAGTGCAAACCATCACTAACCAACATTGGAGAGGGTGCGGGAGCATGGAGTGTCTCGTTTATTTTGCATGTGATTCAATCTCATGCAAAATAAATATCATGTTCATTTAATTATTCAACTTCAGCTGTGCATTTCACTCATCACGGATCGTAATATCATTTTCACCATCCATAAACGCAAGTTGCCATCCGTACCATCCGTACGGATCGACAAAATTTTCAAGGGTCTACCTTATGCCAACACTGCATGACCCTTAATTCACGGATCGTAATATCATTTTCACCATCCGTAAACGCAAGTTACCATCCGTACCATCCGTACGGATCGACAAAATTTTAACGGGCCATTCTTATGCCAACACTGCATGACCGTTAATTCACGGATCGTAATATCATTTTCACCATCCGTAAACGCAATTTACCATCCGTACCATTCACACTCCTCTCCTTTTCTACTCTTTAACAAAATACTAAAGTAGTATTTATAACAATGCCAAATAAAATTTTACGAAACCAACGATTGGTGTAAGTGTGCCACACTATTTTTCTTAAAGAAAAAAATTTGTAACACTAGTAAGTTAATGTTTAGTACTTCAACGACTAATTACTCTTTCTACAGATCGTGCATCAAAAATTCACGAAAATAACGATTTGTCTAAGTTCGTAGTATTGGACAAACCTCAACCCACTCGCGTGTGTTTATTGTCTAGCTTTTACACTAACCTAACCCACTAGTGTGTGTTTACTGTCTAGCTTATACACTGACTAACCTAACCCACTAGCGTGGGTTAAGCTTTTACACTAACCTGGCCCACTAACAGGTTTACCACCATGCACTCAACTGACCCACTAGCAGGTTTACATGCATGCACCATACACTATCCTGATCCACTAGCAGATTTACCATCATACACTAACCTGACCCACTAGCAGGTCATTACCACCATACACTAACCTGACCCACTAGTAGGTTTGCCACCATACACTATCTTGACCCACTAGAAGGTTTATCACCACACTAAACTGACCCACGAGCAGGTTTACCACCATACACTATCCTGACCCACTAGCAGGTTTACCACCATACACTATCCTGACCCACTAGCAGGTTTACCACCATACACTAAACGGACCCACTAGCAGGTTTATCACCATACACTAAACTGACCCACGAGCAGGTTTACCACCATACACTATCCTGACCCACTAGCAGGTTTACCACCATACACTAAACTGACCCACTAGCAGGTTTATCACCATACACTAAACTGACCCACTAGCAGGTTTACCACCATACACTAAACTGACCCACTAGCAGGTTTATCACAATACACTAAACTGACCCACTAGCAGGTTTACCACCATACACTAAACTGACACACTGGCAGGTTTATCACCATACACTCAACTGACCCACTAGCAGGTTTATCACCATACACTAAACTGACCCACTAGCAGGTTTACCAACATACACTAAACTGACCCACTAACAGGTTTATCACCATACACTAAACTGACCCACTAGAAGGTTTATCACCATACACTAAATTGACCCACTAGCAGGTTTATCACCATACACTAAACTGACCCACTAGCAGGTTTACCACCATACACTAAACTGACCCACTAGCATGTTTACCACCATACACTATCCTGACCCACTAGCAGGTTTACCACCATACACTAAACTGACCCACTAGCAGGTTTATCACCATACACTAAACTGACCCACTAACAGGTTTACCACCATACACTATCCTGACCCACTAGCAGGTTTACCACCTTGCACTCAACTGACCCATTAACCGGTTTATCACCATACACTAACCTGACCCACTTGCAGGTTTATCACCATACACTATCCTGACCCACTAGCAGGTTTACCACCATACACTAAACTGACCCACTAGCAGGTTTATCACCATACACTAACCTGACCCACTAGCAGGTTTACCACCATGCACTAAACTGACCCACTAGCAGGTTTACCACCTTGCACTCAACTGACCCATTAACCGGTTTATCACCATACACTAACCTGACTCACTTGCAGGTTTATCACCATACACTAAACTGACCCACTAGCAGGTTTACTATCTACGTACGGTAGTTTGCCAGTTGGCTTCACATTATCAGCCGCTAAAATGTTGCTCTTCACAATGTGATGTATGATTTTTACCTAATTTTATTTATTGTTAATCAGGTGTGTGCTGTACAAACACTATCTGGCACAGGAGCTCTTCGTGTCTTGCTTGAGTTTACCAAAAGATTTTTCCCGACCAAAGTTGTGTATTATTCCAATCCAACCTGGGGTAAAGACACATATTTTTTTTGTAAGTTATATTTTTTTGTTGAGATATTTCTTATTACTAGTGGTGTTGATGTTTTTATTGTATTTTGATATTAAGGAAATCATGTTAAAGTTGTAAGACATGCTGGCTATTCTGATAGGCGAGAGTATCGTTATTTCGATGAGAAAACTAGGGGATTGGACATGAATGGAATGATGGAGGACTTGCAGGTATACTTAATTTTTATAAACAATAATTCGCAAAGGTATGCCATCGTGCGAATGTCAAAATAATAATAATAAATAATAGATAATAATAATAATAAACAGAATAAAACAAAGACAAAATAAAGTCAGAATTAATTCATGATATAGTCTTCTAAGGCAGTTTTGAAAGTGTTCACACTTTCTTTCTCAATTATTTCATTTGGTAAAAGGTTCCACTCTTTAATAGTTCTGGTGAAAAATGTGTACTTGTAGGTATTACTTGAGCTGCCCATATTTATGAATCGTTTAGGATGAAGGGAGCGTGTTACACGGGTGGGTCTTTGTATATAAGAAGGTATTTCCACAGCCAATTCTCCAGAGGTAATCTTATATAGAGTCGTTAATCTTGCCATCCTGCGCCTTTCTTCTAGTGTAGGCCATTTAAGTTCTCGTAGAAGATTTGAAACCGTCCCTGGTTGATAGTTATAGCATCCAGTAACAAAACGCGCTGCTCGCCTTTGGATTTTCTCTAAATCTTGATGGTGTTTTTTAAGGTGGGGATCCCAGACAGAGGACGCATATTCAAGCCGTGGTCTAACCAATGTCATATATGCTTGTTCTTTGACATTCCGTGGGCAACTACCGAGGTTCCTTCTTATAAAACCAAGAGACTGGTTAGCTTTTCCAGTGATGTTGTTGATATGGTATCCCCAATCAAGATTTCTAGACAACTCGATACCTAAGTAGGGATGGTGTTCTACTGATTTTAGAGGTATTCCATCCATTGTGTATTGGAAGGTGATAGGTGTTTTGGTCCGGCCAATCTTAAGAACACTACATTTGTCATAGTTGAGAGACATTTGCCATGTTTTAGACCAATCAGATAACTTATTCAGATCACGCTGAAGGGTAGCAGCTTCATCCAGGTTTTCCACTATACCATAGACCACACTATCATCAGCAAAGAGACGTACCTGTGAGTCTAGACCTTCACAGAGGTCATTGATGTAAATTAAAACATCAATGGCCCTAACACAGTTCCTTGGGGAACACCTGATCTTACTCCAATGGGTTCTGAGCTGCTGCCTTCAACTACCACTGTTTGTTTACGGTTGGTGAGCCAAGTCTCAATCCATGAATAAATTTGTCCTTGTATACCATAGAATTCTAGCTTTAACAAAAGACGTTGATGAGCAACCCTATCAAATGCTTTTGCAAAATCTAGTAAAATCACATCAGTCTGGCGTTCATTGTCTAGATTTTTAGCTAGGTCTTCGATAACAGTTATCAACTGTGACTCACACGAGTGACCCTTTCTAAAACCATGTTGAATATTCGAGAGTATATTATGTTCCTGGAGGTGTATCATAATGTGGCGAAATAATATGTGTTCCATTATTTTGCAAGTAACTGATGTAAGGGAAATCGGTCTGTAATTGGAGACTGTCGATTTATCACCTTTCTTGAAGATCGCATGGATATTTGCTTTCTTCCAATCCTGAGGTATAGTTCCAGACTGAAGAGAGATCATAAATAATTTTTGCAGAAATGGGGCGATTTCATCGGCTGCAGTTTTAAGGAGCCAACAAGGGATTAGGTCCGGTCCACCAGCTTTATTTACATTGATGTTTTTCAGAAGTTTGGAAACACCATTCACCTCTATATTTATTAAAGAGATATCGGGGTAAGGTGATGTAGGTAAACTAGGTAAGTTACCAAGATCTTCAGTAGTAAACACCAGTTCAAAGTTAGTACTTAGAAGTTCAGCTTTTCTCTTACTGTCCTGTATCACTATTCCCTCAGGAGATTCACGTAAACCAGGGATTCCAACATTATCTTTTCTCATAGATTTAATAAAAGACCAAAATCTTTTACCCATAGATGGCTTGTCATTTCTAGGAGGATCAAGTAGATCTGAGATGTAATCGTGATAGGATTTAGACAGTCTTTTCTTGACTAAGGAACGTAGATGTTTGAAATTGTTCCAGACCCATTCTTTCTTCCTTCCGTCCATTTATTTATTCATCCATCCATCTACCCATCTATTCATCTCATCCATCTTATCTATCTGCTCATCCATCTTATAGGGATATATATATATATATATATATATATATATATATATATATATATATATATATATATTATCTGATTTGAAAACACCGAGTGGTGTGTTGAAAAACGAGACGATAGCCAAGTTTTTTAACTCACTTCGAGGTGTTTTAAATCAGATAATAAACGGCTTTCGAGTGTACTGTATGGTATAGCTTCTCAAACAAATCAGTATTTAAAGAGAAATTTGAGGTAAAACTTGTCTTAATTTATGGGCGTTTATTACCACATTTCACAACAACGTCTCGGTAACTGATTCCATTATGATTTCCTCGTGAATTATATATATATATACACGGACGATGAGTTATACATATATATATATATATATATGTATATATATATATATGTAATGTTTACAACACGAGCGGCCGTGTTGTATTGAATTATACAATCACGAGCCGAAGGCGAGTGATTGTATATTCAATACAACAAGGACGCGAGTGTTGTAAACAACTTGTGAAATGAATAAATAGTAAAAATCCCTTTGGGATAATCATATTGAGATGCTAATTAGTTACAAGCACTAGTGGTTTGTATGGGGTTTACAGGGGTATACATGTGACGTAATTTCTGAAATTGGATTGGCTGCAAAACTCATGAATTATTAATGAATTTCACAAATATATATATATATATATATATATATATATATATATATATTATATTACTGAATTATATGTATATATATTTGTGAAATTCATTACTAATTCATGAGTTTTGCAGCCAATCCAATTTCAGAAATTACGTCACATGTTACCCCTGTAAACCCCATACAAACTAAAACCAGTGATGCTAATTAGTTACAACCACTAGTGGATGTATACTCTTCTGATACAACCACTAGTGCTTGTAACTAATTAGCATCTCAATATCCCAAAGGGATTTTTACTATTCATTCATTTCACAAGTTGTTTACAACACTCGCGTCCTTGTTGTATTGAATATACAATCACTCGCCTTCGGCTCGTGATTGTATATTTCAATACAACACGGCCGCTCGTGTTGTAAACATTACATATATATATATATATATATATATATATATATATATATATATATATATATATATATATATATTAATGAAAGGAAGTGGAAGTTTGAGCACTCTGGGCCAATGCACACTTCACGCCATCTGAATGTACTTCACCGATGCTGTCCCACATGCGGTTGTCACCGACGATCGCATGTGTATAAGTAACTGATGAAATTTATTCAGATTGTTCCAAGCTACACTGATGAGCTGTAGTACAGCGAAACACGTGTCTGCATGTAGATTGAACTATAATATATATATATATATATATATATATATATATATATATATATACATATACATATATATATATATATATATATATATATATATATATATATATATATATATACATACATATATGTATACATACGCCCCCGGGCTATTATCCATCCACCCACCCATCTATCTATCCACTCCCCACCGATCGATGACACATTTATCCACACGTAATTTCATTCCTCCACTCTCATCCATCCATCTACCATCCATCCATCCATTCATCCATCCATCCATTCATCCGTTGTTCAATGATCCATCCATTCATTTGTCCATTCGTTTGTTTGTCCGTTCATCCCTTCCCCTGCTTGTCCGTCCATATTCGTTTCTCTGTCCATTCCTCTTGTCTGTCTTTTCATTCATCCGTATTTCTCACACGCAACAAGCGGCATAATAAGATAGTATACACTTCTATATTTCCTAGAATGCCCCCGAAGGTTCAATTATCATTATGCATGGTTGTGCTCATAATCCGACTGGAGTAGATTCTTCAAACGAGCAGTGGGAGAAGATTGCTAAAGTTATTAAGGTATACACCTGTAATTAGGAATAGTTGATATTACTGGAAAATATGTACTACTTTTTGACCGAGCGTGATGCCTGTACTAGTGAAATATCGGACCGACGTTTTTAGTACGGACCGAGTGAGCCGTGCAGAAAACGGAGGTCCAATATTTCACTAGTACAGACCGAACAAGCGAGGTCAATAAGTAGTTTATTATATGACTACAAGTGTTGTAAACGTTCTGTGAAAACTTGACAAAGTGTTAGGCTCGTATTCGCCACCATCTTTCTTGCGAACTAAACCAAAATGGTGTGTATTTTCCCACATTTAATGAAACTTTCTACCCCAAATAGCATTTTTCAATTGCTTTACGGTCATGATTTTCTTTTGTGTTTTCCTCATGAATTATTATGAGTTTTTGAAGGGTATTTACAATAACGAGCCGAAGGCGAGCCATGTAGATGCCCATAAAGATCGGACGCGAATATTTTAACTTACTTATGAAATTCTAAGTGTACATGATGAATACTTTGTTTAAGAATTGTAAGAAACGTTAGATAAGATCATTTTAACTCAGAAAATGAATTTGAGCCGTTAGTGTCTAATAACTTTGATAAAACATTGATGTTATATAATCAATGTTTTAACAGTACTTACAAACACCTGATTAAACGTTCATTTCTTTTGAATTTTCCTTATGAATTATTAATGAATTTTATATAAGTTATATTACGAACATTGCTACGAACATTTTGAACATTTTAAAAAGTTTCATATAAGATGGAAACGGCTTAAACTATATATACATCAAGTGAAAGCTTAACACAATTGCTAACGACATATCTGCACGATATATTCAACAATGAGTAGTTCTGAATTTATTATTCTCAGTCTTGTTGCATATACTGACATGACTTTCATTTTGTTTATAAAATTCTCTCAGCGGTCCACTCCGGAACGGGAGATTCAGACCGCTCGGAACCAATTCAATCAAATAGCTGGATTTCACGTTCCGGACCGCTCACGAGAATTAGTCATATAATGTTGCTTGTTATAAAGCCTTCAGTCTGAAAAAGAATTTTGAAGAGTATTTTTTCTTTTTCTTTTAGGAAAAACACTTGTTTCCTTTGTTTGATTACTGCTATCAAGGACTTGTCTCTGGAGACCCTGACGTTGATGCTTGGGGCGTGCGACATTTCGTTAAACAAGACATTGAAATGGCCGTGGCACAGTCGTATGCTAAAAATTTTGGCTTGTATTGTACGTATAATATAAACATGTCTTCATGGTTCATCCATCAATCAATCTGTGTGTTTGTCTCTCCGTGTGTTTGCATGTTCGTTTCTGCCCATTTGTCTATTTTTCCATCTGTCTGTCCAACTGTCCGTTTGTCCGCTTGTCTGTCAGCTGTCTAGCTGTCTGTCTGTCTGTCTGTCTGTCTGTCTGTCTGTCTGTCTGTCTGTCTGTCTGTCTGTCTGTCTGTCTGTCTGTCTGTCTGTCTGTCTGTCTGTCTGTCTGTCTGTCTGTCTGTCTGTCTGTCTGTCTGTCTGTCTGTCTGTCTGTCCGTCCGTCTGTCTGTCTGTACGGCTTTCATGTAAAGACGTTTTTAACTTATGAAACCACCGTATTTAAATAAAGTGAATCAATCAATCTGTCTGTTTGCTTGTTTGTTTGTTTGTTTGTTTGTTTGTTTGTTTGTTTGTTTGTTTGTTTGTTTGTTTGTTTGTTTGTTTGTTTGTTTGTTTGTTTGTTTGTTTGTTTGTTTGTTTGTTTGTTTGTTTGTTTGTTTGTTTGTTTGTTTGTTTGTTTGTTTGTTTGTTTGTTTGTTTGTTTGTTTGTTTGTTTGTTTGTTTGTTTGTTTGTTTGTTTGTTTGTTTGTGTCTATTTGTCTGTTTGTCTATCTGTTTGTTTGTTTGTTTGTTTGTTTGTTTGTTTGTTTGTTTGTTCGTTCGTTCGTTCGTTCGTTCGTTCGTTCGTTCGTTCGTTCGTTCGTTCGTTCGTTCGTTCGTTCGTTCGTTCGTTCGTTCGTTCGTTCGTTCGTTCGTTCGTTCGTTCGTTCGTTCGTTCGTTCGTTCGTTCGTTCGTTCGTTCGTTCGTTCGTTCGTTCGTTCGTTCGTTCGTTCGTTCGTTCGTTCGTTCGTTCGTTCGTTCGTTCGTTCGTTCGTTCGTTCGTTCGTTCGTTCGTTCGTTCGTTCGTTCGTTCGTTCGTTCGTTCGTTCGTTCGTTCGTTCGTTCGTTCGTTCGTTCGTTCGTTTGTTTGTTTGTCTATCCGTATATTTATTGTTTATTCCGCCTGACAATTCATCCGTGTGTTCTTGAGCTCATTTCTTGAATATGTACTTACAGGTGACAGAATTGGAAATGCCTTTTTCGTAACTAAAAATACTGATTCAGTCGAACCAATCCGAAGTCAACTGAAAGCAATTATCAGACCAATGTGGTCTAATCCTCCAGCACATGGAGCCCATATTGTGAGCAGAGTATTAAACGATCCCGTCTTAATGGAAGAATGGTAGGAGCAATAGCATTATGGACCAATATTAATAATATATAGTATTGAAATATAGTAAGGTCTGATATACTGCCGAAACAGAGAACGTAGGAGTCTAACGTTTCTCTCTGACAAAGGGCCTTTACACTTAGAAGAAGTGTTAGAATCCTACGTTCTGTGTTTCGGCAGTATATCCATAGTCAATCGAGATATATGGTCTGGAAACTCGGCAAACTTCAAAGCGCCTATAATGAGCTGTGATTTTATGTTGAACCGTACCTTACACCGTGCACATCCTTTGTTTTAGGTTTATTAATATTTAAATAGCACGGTTGAGTGATTGAACTGAAACGTTGCTATTGGACAATTCGTTCATTATACTAAAATACAATGTGTTCAGTGACCGTGCACCGTGCACAAAAATGCATAAAGGCGAAGAAAAAGATAGACCAAAGACTTTAGCTGAAAAGACTTTAGCTGAGTTCCCAGACCATATCTCGATTGACTATGGTATATCAAACCTTACTATATCTCGATTGTTGTTTCAACACTGCCTACGCAGCACGCTACTTTTATTTCACTGTTTGGAATATTAGTAATGGTTTATCTGATATCAATGATTCAATGGTAAGATCACATTTCTCCTGCATCACTCCTCGACCATAATAATGGCTATTCTCAACAGTAAATAATAATTAAGGAGAGCACACAATAATTCAAATTTTTCTTAAATGGTGATATATTTCTTCTTTGCCCGACTTCATCTGACTTCAGCATGGATTAAGCAACAGTTATAACTAAAAAACATTTGCTTACCTCGACGACAAAGTACTTCCCTAGCTCGTCTTCTTTTTGCACTAAAAGCGCCACTATCCATAGTGTTAGCCATAGTAATATTTCTCAGTAAAGAGGTGCTAGCTAGAAATTGGCCAAATTGACCAACAGCGTTACGGGCGATGCGAAGTGTGCAGCTCGCGATGCATTCGGCACAGTCAGTCTACTTCCTGAGCACATAAAGATCCTGATTTGTCCCTATCATAGTACTTCCAAAAGCGTTTGAACTTGCTTGATTTCACAGTTCTTATAGTCGTTTACAGGTCGTTTACATATACATACATGCACGATTTAAGCAAACTCTAAAGAACTCAATGACCTGAATAATGAGAATGAACTGCGGATATACAATAGACTCAAACGCATTAGAATACATAATTATATTATTAGGCGACCGAGAGCGGCGGTACAAATGACCCAAATTTCTGGTGATGCGTGCAGCTTTTCTGCGCAAATTTCTGCAATACTAAATCAAGATGTATCCAAGTGTTAGTGACGAAAACACATAAAAATATCACTAAAGAGCTAAATCAGCTAATAATACCTTTGACAAGAAGATACTAACTTAATTTTGGTATTTGAAAAAAATTAAAAATTTGTTGCGTGCTTTCGTATGTGATGAAATCATGACAGGAAATAATATACACTCAATGTCTGCTCCCGAGGGAAACAGTTAGTTTTGTTTTCCCAAGAGTCTAAATGTTTCCCAAGACGAAGTCGAGGGAAACATTGAGACTCGAGGGAAAACAAAACTAACTGTTTCCCGAGGGATCAGACATGAAGTGCTTTATTATATAGCTTGAGTTTCGCTGAATAATTTCGATGTTTATCAAGGGAAAGTACACAAAAGACGAACTGAAAGACTTACCAAAACATTTCGCCTGGCTCCGTAATTTCACTTCAACCATACAAATATGAGTCTCAGAACAAAAGAACAGCAATACATTTCTCCAGTTAATCTTCACACATGCTTTGAAGACCTATAGATATTCCTTTTTTCGTACCAAACAAGCTTGTGTTTATAGGATACGGCATGAGGAGTTCAAAGTTGCCCGAGCAGGCAATAAGTTCTCAATTGTTGCCCGCTCGGTCTACATTGAAATTTAGCTAAGGTCATGTGACCACAAACCAACCAATGACAGTCATCGTTGTATCCAGCGAAACTCTAGCTATATAACAATGCTCCATGTTCAAACTTTAACCTTGTATATATAGCTCACAAACACACTCGGTGACCCCCACTTTTTTTTCAATTATTTATTTCCTCTACAAGCTATATACGGCATATATGAAAGAATAGAGAAAAATCATTTCGAGAATTTGAAATATCGTACGTTTCTCGTTCTTATGGCTTCAAAAAAGCGTGTCACAAGACTGTAGACATGCATTCTTATATCGCAAAAATGTTTGTCAATTGTTATTTTTGTCAAATTTTCTTCCATTATTTGTTGCCACTTAATAGTTCATGTATAAGTGCATCTAAAATATCAAATATTTTCCTATAGTCAGTATAAACTAAGTGCTTTTATGAAGGATTTTTTAAGATAACAAGACGAAGTCAAGAATTAGCCAAAATGGCTACAAATTGCCAAATTGGGAAAACACTATGATTTACTGGCAGCTGTATTGTCATAAACTTTAATACTGGAGAGTTTTAGCAACTTTTCATTTCTGGAAGAATTACTGAGGAATTATCTGAAACTATTTAACAATTAGACAACGAGACCGAGTTTTCTATGAGCTGATTCAATTACGAGGCGAAGCCCAGTTGACTATATGCTCGTAGAAAACAAGGACGAGTTGTCTAATTATTTTAGTATCAACCATAAACAAATTTTCTTTAACGTACGTGTCTTATCGAACATTGTTCCTAATTTTCAGATAGTTTTACCTTTTTGTTTGCAGAAGTCTCCCCATTCAAAATGTAGAGTAGGTCGATGGCACATGATAAACAATCGCTCACAAAAAACGAGATAGAATTAAATTAGTTTGCTTCAAATTTGGTGTATAGATATACTCCATAGGCATAAGCGAATTAATTTACTTATTCGAAAATATCAAACTGAGCAATTTTCCATTACTCTCGTACCAATGTTTTCATGATTTTTTTACTCGTATATAAATTTTTGCGGACGCCATGTTTGACCTAGTTACCAGGTTTTGTTTGTATGTCGTGGCTTCTGATTGGTCAGGATAAGGATATTCCAGTTATAAGAAGGTTTGTCATTGGATAACGCTACTAGTGATCTATCACCAATAGACCACTAGTAGCTCAGCCAATCAGAATGCCAAATTTGTAATAGACCACTAGTTGCTGACAAAATTTCAGCGGGAAATTACATAGCGGGAATTTACAAGTGGCGCATTGTCGAAAATGCCTTCGGAAAATGTCACTTGCGATTCCACCAAAGTTGTCATGAAATACGCTTTGCAGACGCTTCATAGTGATAGCAGATTGAATAATTCTTAATTGAAATAACGATTTAAATATCAGTGGAGCCACATCGAAAACTAGATTCTTCTGCCGTCAAGACACGATTTAGATTATTTTGGGCTTTTCTCTTATAGGAAAGAGTGTGTTCGGACAATGTCAAAACGCATTCGTTTTGTGCGGGAGCTACTTTTTCAAAAAATGAAAGAAAATGGAACCCCGGGCAACTGGGAGCACGTTGTTAAACATTGTGGAATGTTCACATTTACTGGATTAACAAGTAAGTTGTATATGCTAAAACGAAAGCATTTTGGATTTTCTAGCTATTTAACCCTTTAGCGCCTAAATAATGAATTTGACAAACAATCCAAAATCATTTGCTGAAGTTTACGTCGTGAGTAAGTTCCCTAAAAACGAATGGTTACATTTACAACAAGCCTTGTATAGTGCAAAATGTAACGTATTTCAATAATGTCAACAATCTGACGTTCCGGATCGTTTACGACCCATTTTCGTAGCCAAAGAGTTAACATCAACTTTTACTGGTGTAAATTATAGTCGCGGTTTAAATTGCTTTATATGACACGAAAATTACATCTGTCTTATTTGAAAGAACACTTAACTTCTTTTACAGCTTTTTGTTTAATTACTTCGTTTTTGAGATAAAGTTTCAGTTTGCTTAACAGTGGAGGCGGAAGATGTTTGGTATTGCGAGGGGCTAATTGGTCAATAGAATGATGAGTGTATTTTTCCCCCTCCCCTCCCCCAAGCATTTTTAGGTCTCTCTTAAGGTATAATAATTCCATGTCCTACATACACCAAATAGGAAAATCATCCTAATAATTCCCTTAGTGAACCGTCATCGTACACCATTATACAGCATTATACAGCACTATACGACATCAGTATACATCACTGCACATCATTGTACATCATCATACATCATTATACAGCATTACACATCATTATACATCCTTATACATCATTATACGTCATTATACATCATTATACATCATTATGCATCATTATGCATCATTATGCATCATTATGCATCATTATGCATCATTATGCATCATTATACATCATTATGCATCATTATGCATCATTATGCATCATTATGCATCATTATGCATCATTATACATCATTATGCATCATTATGCATCATTATGCATCATTATACATCATTATGCATCATGCATCATTATGCATCATTATGCATCATTATGCATCATTATACAGATCATTATACATCATTATACATCATTATACATCATTATGCATCATTATGCATCATTATGCGTCATTATACATCATTATACATCATTATACATCATTATGCATCATTAGACATCATTAGACATTATACATCATTATACATCATTATACATCATTATACATCATTATACATCATTATACATCATTATACATCATTATGCATCATTATGCATCATTATGCATCATTATACATCATTATGCATCATTATGCATCATTATACATCATTATACATCATTATGCATCATTATGCATCATTATGCATCATTATGCATCATTATACATCATTATGCATCATTATGCATCATTATGCATCATTATACAGATCATTATACATCATTATATATCATTATACATCATTATGCATCATTATGCATCATTATGCGTCATTATACATCATTATACATCATTATACATCATTATGCATCATTAGACATCATTAGACATTATACATCATTATACATCATTATACATCATTATACATCATTATACATCATTATACATCATTATACATCATTGTACATCATTGTACATCATTATACATCATTATACATCATACATCCCTTGCTGGAAATTGGGGGGGGGGGGGGGGGGAGTCTTATCCCCCTTGCTCGAAATATTTGGGGGCTATAGCCCCCCTGTTCCATCGCGTGTTTGATACGGAAATTAAACATTTTGACGTCACTTGTGCATATTGAATTGTCAGAAAGGTTTCAATATCTTTGCTGTATATTTAAATCAAACACAATCACTTGGGGGAGCGCAGTAACAGCTTGTGCCACACGTACTTGCCTCTCGCTGCTGAAGTTGAGTGACCACATTAGCTTCATGTAAGTAGAGTTGTTGGTTCTCTCCTGTGCCTCGAGGGTTTTTCACCAGGTTCTCTGGTTTTCCTTCCTTCGTAAAATCAATACCATAGTTTCCCCAGTTAATTTTACTAACTAGTTGCATCAAGGGGTGAGGGCCCTTGAGTTATCAGTATCTAAATACTGTCATATGTTTACCTCAATAAATAAAGTTAAAGTGCCACTAACCCCAAAAACTTTTTCTCGCAAATCTAAGAGCCCTTATTGAGTGGATTAGGCCAGTTAATAAATTATTGGTATTGGACGTTTCGTTGATCTTCTGTAGACGACCAAAGTGCATCTGCATGTCCCATGGCGGAGTAGGAAGGGGAATGGGTATATTCCTGGTGTTACGTCAGACAAGTCAAACAAGGAACTCCTTTGAGCTCTGTCCGATGAATACATAGAATTTTTTGGGTTGAAAATTCATTTTCCCAACTAAGTCAATGTAAAAATGCTATGCATTCAGCAGACAGAGCTCAAATGAGTTTCCTTGTTTGGCTTGTCTGACGTCACACCAGGAATATACCCATTCCCTTCCCTTCTCCGCCATGGGACATGCATATGCCAATTTTTGCAACTTTGGTGGTCTACAGAAGACCAAAGAAATGTCCAATACCGATAATTTATTCACTGGACTAATCCACTCAATAAGGGCTTTTAGATTTGCGAAAAAAAATTTGGCGGGGGTTAGTGGCACTCACTTTAAGTCGCTTTACTTTAAGGTGGTGTTACACGATGCGATTTTTCTTGCAACTTGCATGCAACATATCACTGAATGTTGCAAGTTGAAAGAAAAATTGAATCGTGTAACGTCCCGTATAGCAACTTGCGATTTTGTTAATTTTGCCATGTTGCAATTTGCAAGAGTTGATGGGTTCTACTTTTTGCTGCAACTTGCAACAAAGTTCGCAAGTTGCTGAACGTAAACACCCTTCCTGTAACTTGTAACTTGCAACACAATTCTTTTCAAAGCTAGCCAATCAGATGTACGAATTTCGGGATACTATGGAACAAAAAACATGGCGGATCAACGTGACGATGACATATTCCAGGCAGCAAGAAAAATCGCATCGTGTAACAGTAGCAGCCACAGGGAGCCCATCTTGGCAGTGCGGTAACCGTTTTTCGTTTTTTTAAATCCCCTGCCACAGTGCCACAGGACTCGAAAGACGCGCGGGGGACTGTGGCAGGGGATTTAAAAAAACGAAAAACGGTTACCGATTTTCCTAAACACACCACGATCCCACGCTGTGCCAAGATGGGCTCCCTGTGTAGCAGCTTTATTTTTTACTTGAAAATCTACATGTTTGGTGTTGCGAGAGAAACACACCCAGATGCTTCCTTTGAATTAATTTGGTTTGATAATAGCAACGATGCACGTATAACCTTCACCGATTAGTCAATATGCACTTTTGTGATTTCAAGATGTTTAGTTTGTATATCAACAAACTGAAATATCTCAACAACGAAGCAAGGAAACGAAAAACTGCAAAAGATGTTACTTTGTCATTGTAAGTGTTCTTTCAAATAAGCCTATTTTATAGGCCTTTTTACCATAACTATATTTTACACCAAAAAAAGTGCTATTCGGAGAGCTGACGCGTGGCGCTAGACCAGTTGGTTGCCCCAAACTTCGCTGTAAAAATACACTCAAGCAGTCCTGTATGCTGTTTGGTGTAGACCCAAACCGTATCCAGGAGGAGGCGAGCGATAGAGAGAAATGGTACCACAGGAAAACGTCTGGTGCAAAAGCTCTCGACCAACATCGTGCTTCTCAACGAGCAGAAAAGCGCAGAAAACACAAGCTAGCACTATTGTTACCACACTCCAGTATACAAACCGTATCCAGGAGGAGGCGAGCGATAGAGAGAAATGGTACCACAAGATAACGTCTGGTGCAAAAGCTCTCGACCAACATCGTGCTTCTCAACGAGCAGAAAAGCGCAGAAAACACAAGCTAGCACTATTGTTACCACACTCTGGACCAACCTACAGCTGTATTTGTTTTGTTTTGTTTTGTTTTGTTTTGTTTTGTTTTGACAACTTTATTGGGAATAGCTAGATTTAAATTACATACTAACAGAAAAAAACAAAACAAAAAAAAGGAAAACAAAAAAACAAAAAAACTAGCTATTAGACCCAAAAGGGCAAGTGCGAACGGGACCGATGGACCCATGCAAGGCACCGCCCCTAGGGTAAAAATAAATAAATAAAAAAAAATTTATATCTAATTATGAGAAAACGAATTATTTACATGTATAAATTGAACAATTTGTGTAATTTGTACAATTTGTGGTCGAGAGTGCCGCTCAAAAATTGGCCTCCACAGTCACATGAAAGCCCATGAGCGGTGCCAAAAACAACGGGCCATGGAAACTGAATAAACCCCCTTTTAAATTTTTTTTTAACATTGAATTATTTTATTTCTATTAAATCAAGCACGGCAATCGTCGGTATCCGACGGGCGACGACGACAACGACGACGACGATATTTTACACCAGTGAACTGTTCATCTAGAATTTATCTAGTCGTTTTTCAATTTATTTACAGCAAAACAGTGCAAGTACCTACTGGAGAAGTACCATGTTTATACATTAAGTAATGGTCGGATAAACATGTGTGCCATAACCACCAAAAATGTCGATTACGTCGCTAGGGCTTTTGATGACGCAGTACGGAATATTAAAGACTGATATTTTAAATTAGCGATTTTATCGTAACAATAAGCTTTTTACTCGGGCTACCGCAGGTAGACGAGTCTAGGTTTCGCGATTCTTGTTATTATTATTATTATTTATTTATTTTTGCGACGCGTTATTAGTCCTCCGCGCGGCCGCTGGCGATATTGACCGATAAGCTTTGCGAAACTGAGGCATGTGACTAACTGACCATATGCATGTGACCAGTGCCTTCTTTCCTTTCGACTGAGTGAGTGAGTGAGTGAGTGAGTGAGTGAGTGAGTGAGTGAGTGAGTGAGTGAGTGAGTGAGTGAGTGAGTGAGTGAGTGAGTGAGTGAGTGAGTGAGTGAGTGAGTGAGTGAGTGAGTGAGTGAGTGAGTGAGTGAGTGAGTGAGTGAGTGAGTGAGTGAGTGAGTGAGTGAGTGAGCTTTTTCGTCTCGAATGTGTTTTGTTTGTTCACAGACATAGTTATTGGGCAGTAATGTCGCTGGCAAGTATCTTGATATTATTATATAGATCTTAGCAGTTTGCAGTAGCCCGAGTGAACGCCTGACCAGGCGTCTTGTTAAATATAGATTTGCAACATCTGCTATATAAGTACAGAGTACGTACGTCATTTTCAGCCATGACGTCATTTTCTGCCATGACGTCATTTTCAGCCTGTTGAAATCTATTGATAATATACAAAAGCTAAGACAATAAACGAAACTGAAAAGAATTCAAAAGAGAAATTGAAAAGAAATTTCAAACGTCAAAGGGTGAAAATTACGTATTCTTATACTTATTGAGAATGTCTATATATTACTAAATTTTGTTTTGTTTAAATTAGTTTATATTAATTTGTTTTAATTTATTTTAATTTATTTCAATTTACTTTAATTTATTTTAATTTATTTTGACTTTTTAAAATTTATTTTGATATATCATGAGTTATTTACTGACAAGTTTTGTCAATGATATTATACACAGTGTACATATATATATATCTATATATCTATATATCTATATATATATATATCTATATATCTATATATATATATATATATATCTATATATATATATATATATATATATATATATATATATATGTTTAGTATATATACCTCGCAGGTGAATAGTGCTTTTCAAGCAATCTGATTGCATGGTTCCTCTAGCTCGGGATATCCTGCACTATTCACCTGCGGGAAAAACAAAATGGCGGCCAGTTTTGCTTTGTTTACCGACGCAGGAGATTTTGTTGATAAACAAGGCTGGTACGCCAAGTGTCCAAGTTGCTAGCGGCCGTGTCTTGTATAAAATACCGAAAAATATAAGTTAAGAATGTTAAACTTGTTATTATGAGGTACATATATGCTAAAACAATTATTCACCTCAGTGTCGGGGAATAGTGTGGATATTCATCTCGCCGAAGCGGCTCGGTGAATATCCAGCACTATTCACCTCCACTTCGGTGAATAATTGTTAAATATATATATAGTGAATGATAATGATGATGTTTAAAAAGAAAATTTATGAGCCATCCCGCTAACCAACTAGCTCACGAGATCAACACATGCATGTATAAATAAAATACTTGATTGCACTTGTACCAAAATTCTGCAAAAATATTTGCATAAAATAAGGATGATGAGCGCAATCAAGCATTTCTTCAACACGGAGAATCTTACGACGTGAACATCATCAAGAACGACAACGGCATCAACAACAACCGTCAACAACGACATGTCAAACCTGGATAACCAGTGTGCAGATCACATTTTAATAAATTAATGAATCCTAATCATCAACTACATTATCTTCTTCTTGAGAAACGTAATAACAATCTTCGAAATAATGATAACTTTACGAACTTTCGTTGTCGCACTTATCGTTTTAAAAACGTTTTATCCCAAGTAGTGTAGTCCTTTTTATGATACTTCCAGGGACGTAGCCAGGATTTTGAAAGGGGGGAGCCGAAATCAAAATAAATTTTTAAAAATTGCATACACTGTTTACAGTTTATTTCCTGACACAATTGATATTGCATCAGTTTTGTCAGTTACATGTCTGTTGTTTTGTATCAAAGGGGGGGGGGGGGGAGTCGCGGCTCCCCCCTGGCTACGTCCCTGTACACTTCAGTTGTTTCCTAGCTTTATCTGTATGTAGGCCAGTTGCGCGATGTTGCGTGCGCATAATTTTGGCGGGCTACATTTATAAAAAAGTGGCCAATAGTAAACGAAATTTAACTATTTTTAAAGATAGATATAGTTCCTGATGCTGATATCTTAAAGTGTCTATGAAGTGAAAAATACGTTGGCATTTTTGTTGTATTATTGTACAGAGGATGCGTAGTTTTCGCGCTTATCAACTCTCAAAATTTGGCGTGGATAGTTTGTTTTGGCGAAATTTGGGCTTCTTGGTAACAATGCCTTATGACGTACGCAGATGGATCATTAATAGTGAAATCTATTGTTCTTATGCATAGTTGTCCATCTGCGTACGTCATAAGCATTGTTACCGAAAGCCCAATTTTTCTCCAAGAATGAACTAACTAGCCATGGCAAACTTTGAGAGTAATAGCGCGAAAACTACGCATCAGATTCTCTTGAAATTTTCAGTGAGTGCTCCTGCCATGCTCCTCTGTACAATAAAACAACAAAAATGCCAACGAATTTTTCATTTCATTTGTTATGCATGTAGCCAGCTCGCCAAAATTATGCGTGCGCATTATCGCGCAACTCGATAATGTTCGTGTAATAATTGTCAGTTGTTTGCTGTACAAGCTGTGATAGTTGGTAATACTCAGGAAAACTCTGAGTTCTAAGCGGGACCCAAACCCGCAACCTTCTGAATGCTTGCCAGTCTAAGCCAGACGCTCTTATAAACAAAAGCTTGTTTGGTACAAAAAAGATAATTTATCGGTCTTTAAAGCATGTGCGAAGATTAACTGTAGAAATGTTTGCTGTTCTATTGTTCTGAGACTCATATTTGTATGTTTAGTTGAAGTGAAATTAGGATTTTAAAATTTTTTTGGTAAGTCTTTCAGTTTATCTTTTGTGTACTTTCCCTTGATAAACGTCGAAATTATTCAGAAACTTAAGCTATACAGTGTGTATAAAAAAACCCGGAACCCTTAGAAAATGAACTGCGTATTCTGTTCAGACAACCTATTGTAGTAGTTTGAAAGCCAGTGTTCTGGCTGTGTGAAAATGCTCAATCCTGGTTATGACGTCAGAGACCATTTAATTTACGTATCAAACAAATTCAAATATCCAGAAAACGAAAAAAAATATGAAAAAATTGTAAAAGGTCTTTCACGAGTTCTTTTAAATTAGACAAACTTAATTTATATTACCAATACCTTTCAAACTTTAGAGAAGTTATTTTCAAATTTGTAAACTGAGCAGTTCAGCCATGCGAGCGGCAATTCGGTTTTTGTATCTGCGCAACGCGCATATTTCTTGCTATCGTGTTGTGTGTGTCTGGGTTAACTTTTTGGTGTAACCGCTGACCTGTAATGTGTGCAGTAGTGTGACTGTTTATATTTCCTCGCCACGTTGTATGAACTACGGAGCGAGGCAAAGAACAACATTATTTTCGAAGAAAGTCAATTGCAGTGCTGTATGATTGGAGTAGTATGATTCAGGGATACTTTAAAATGATTGCGTTTGACCGTACGCCAAGTGATAGCATAATAATGCAATTTGATATTTGTGCTATCTCAGTTCAAATAGATTTTTCTCCGTTGCTATTCTATACGATTTGTTCTAATTCACATATGTTGCACAGAATTTAACGCTCTATCTAACCGTGCAAGTTTCCCAAATGGCACAAACCTACAGACGATTGATTTTCTTTAAATATGACTGCGTTCGACCGTACGCCAAGTAAATAGCGTAATAATGCAATTTGATATTTGCGCTCATCTCAGTTCAAATATATTTTTCTCCGTTGCTATTCTATACGATTTGAGTTTTAATTCACATATGTTGTACAGAATTTAACGTTCTATCTAACCGTGCAAGTTTCCCAAATGGTACAAACCTCAGACGATTGATTTACTTTAAATATGACCGCGTTTGACCGTAGGCCAATAAATAGCACAAATAATGCAATTTGATATTTGCGCTCATGTCAGTTCAAATAGCCTTTTCTCCGTTGTTATTCTATACAATGTTCTCTAATTCACACATGTTGTACAGAATTTAACGCTCTATCTAACTGTATAAGTTTCGTGAATGGCACAAACCTACAGACGATTCAGGGAATCAGCTGGCGGATACCGGTTTAAATATGATGGCGTCACGGTTTGACCCGATAATTGCCATTTGGTATTTGGCTCTCATCTCAGTTCAAATAGATTTTTCTTTGTTGCTATTCTACGATGTTTTTTAATGCACATTTGTTGAACAGAGTTTAACGCTCTATCTAACGGTATAAGTTTCCAAAATGTCACAAACCTACAGACGATTCAGGGGTATTTAGACCCGCGGTGTCCGGCTCAACAGCCGTATTATTGGCCATTGGGATATATCTTCCTGCAGTTAGCCATTAAATTCTATATTTCCAACAAAGTTTTGCACTAAAACATTTCGGAGACAGGGGATATTGCTGATAAACTTGTAAGTATTTTTAACGTGACTTATAGTAAACTTGTGAGTGTGATGTACCACAGTTTTTGTGAGTCATGACAAAAAATTATTTAGGTCAGAGAACGTGTACTTTCTCTTTAATTATCTTATAAGATCTCGCTAAAATCTTATAAGATCTACGTGTAAAAATCTTATAAGATTTTTCTTAAGATCTTACAAGATTTTCCAAGATCACACAAGATCTTGACAAGATTCTCACAGTGGTGGGTTTGGCGCAGATACGTGTACGCATAGCGGACCTTTTTTTGCCTATTAAAGGCATATGTACGCTTATAAAGGCACGTTTGACGTCATTTGAACACGAAAGAAGTTGAGTAGAGGCACGAGGTGATAGCCGAGTGCCTTTACACTTCTTTCGTGTTTAAATCACGTCAAACGTACCTTAATAAGAGTACATATGCACAGGAGCGGTATGTTTTATTTGTTTCATAAAATAAGCAGAAGAAAATTCAAGCTAAAGTTGGCCAGCTGACGTCATTCTACGCCACCTACGTCATTTTACGTCATTCATGATCTCTGTTTAATAAATGCACGGAGCCCAGCCAATCAGAGCGTGCATAGAGGACACCTTATTTTATAATATAACTTAACTATATATAATTAAGGTTATTTCGAGTTGTTTGCGTTAATTACTCGGGCCACTGTGGTAGCCGAGTCTAGGTTTCGTGTGTTTTTTGCGGTCGCGATATTGCCCCGACAGGCTTTGCGAAACTGAGGCATGTGACACTTCTGACGTCACAGCTCAAATGCTGTTTCACGATGGCGGGTTTTTTCTTCTCCTGACGCCTTTGGTTGTGTTGTTCGAAACTTGTGAATTTGTGTTTTAATGATAAACACGCTCGCAATGCTTTTATACTATAGTAGACCTGGGTTGGTCCGCGATCTCGATAACCGTACGCTGAAAATGTGTAGTACTCGATCAACTCTCGATCAATGTGTTCTCGATCAATTTTATACATGTGTTATTAATTAAATTGTACTGAAAAATGTTGCTCAACTGCTGTAAATCAAAGATCAAAGAAAGTTGATAAAGCCAACTTGCAAGTGAAAGGTAAACATGCTGTGTTTTACATCTTTTACATCATATGTCTTACACCGAACTGACTTGTGTCTGTGAATGACTGTGAATGCTGTATGTAAATGTATTGAGGTTTAAACTGTATTAATATTTGTGGTTTGCTTCTTTTTTGCTTGTATTGTTTATTATTGATTTATTGTACTGATGTCTTGCAAATAAAAGTCGATGCTATTCAACAGTTTAAACATTACTTTCATCAAGTGTGTATTATTGTTTGGGTGCACCAATATGGCTGCCATTTCAATGTTTAGTTGGTTACACCAGTATCAGTATGGCTGCCATTTCATTGTTTTGGTACACGAGTATGGCCACTATTTCATTGTTTTGGTGCACCAATATGGCCACTATTTCATTGTTTTGTACACCAGTATGGCCACCATTTCATTCTTTTGGTACACCAATATGGCCACTATTTCATTGTTTTGTTACACCAGTATGGCCACCATTTCATTCTTTTGGTACACCAATATGGCCACTATTTCATTGTTTTGGTACACCAATATGGCCACCATTTCGTTGTTTTGGTACACCAGTATTGCCGCTATTTCATTGTTTTGGTACACCAATATGGCCACCATTTCGTTGTTTTGGTACACCAGTATTGCCACTATTTCATTGTTTTGGTACACCAGTATGGCCACTATTTCCTTGTTTTGGTACACCAGTATGGCCACTATTTCATTGTTTTGGTACACCAATATGGCCACTATTTCATTGTTTTGGTACACCAATATGGCCACTATTTCCTTGTTTTGGTACACCAGTATGGCCACTATTTCATTGTTTTGGTACACCAATATGGCCACTATTTCATTGTTTTGGTACACCAGTATAGCCACTACAGTAGAACTTGAGTTTTACGACCACCCCTGTTGCCAGGTAAAAGTGGTCGTAAATGACAGGAGGTCGTACATGGCAAGTAGTGATGTGACGTCATAGCAGCAATTTTGGCAGCGACGCAGCGGCTGTTACAGTGAAATGTGTTACCCCGTGAAATCTGTTACCCGCGGAACAAAGTTCCTACTGGCATGAATGAAGAAAAATACAACGAGTTGTTAGAATTTCTTAGGGAAAGGAAATATCACACTGGGGCTACGAAACAAGCGAGGTATGGCTTTAATAAGACAACTGGCGAAATAATTTGAAGTCGACCAGGTCTCTATAAACACACATATTGGGAAAAAAGTGAACCAGTCCAACGACGTATTGTCATAAAGGGAGAGGAAGAAAAAAAAAGGTTTAATACTGTAGTTCACTATTAAAATAATACTGCAGTGATGAGCAACGGTTGTCTGTTTGGATCTAGGAATCGAAAGAGTGAAAGACTGGATTCTATAGGGAAAGTATACCTGGGTAACAGATTTCATGGGTAACACATTTCACTGCACTGTCACAGTGAAATGTGTTACCCGTGAAATCTGTTACCATGGACATGCTGTAATTTCCTATAGACTTCAGTCTTTCAATCATTACTGCATTATTTCCCTAGACAAGAAATAATATTTAAATCACGAAGAGCAAACCAAGTGTCATTCGTCTTGAGGCTGATTGTTCGATGTTTATTTAATACAATAATACAATTTCGATTGATTTGGCGCTTATCTTCACATTGGCGAGTATTGTAGATAGTTCCTAGTTTCTATTTGATGAAAGGATGACTAAAAGAACACATTTGATTTATCATGATTTTACCATTGCGATATAAAAAATGGCCTATATTTCTTTCGACCTAATTTAAAAGAAGACTAATTGCATGTAGCCGGTAGTAACTTTGTTCCGTGGTAACAGATTTCACGGGTAACACATTTCACTGTGACAGCGCTTCTTTATATAAACATTGTTTCAAGGTTAGGAAAATGGCGATTTATAAAGATTTTCAAGGGAAATGGAAAAGCAAGAACATTTCAAAGAAGTGCAGTCTTGATTTATTAATGTTAATATGGTTATTAAAAGAAAAGAAATTTGACATTTGTGCATTTAATACACTGAAATATCATGGCCTTTATAAAGCGATGTTCTCCATATCAAAATCGTGTCGTACTATCGTTCACTTCAGTTTTTGCGCTGTGTTTTTATTACGTTTGATTCAATTTTTACGCTGGTTTGGTCTTGTTAAAAGCTCTTGCCTTTATTTACGATCTTCCAGTAGTATTTTTTAGATATGAACCGACTGAGTTTTGTCACTTTCCTTTCCAAGTTAAAAAGCCGTTGTAAAACCGTTGTAAAATAACGTCAACGATCGTCAAACTTGTCTAAAGTTAACAAGTATTACTCATATTGGTTTCGAATTGTTCAGCCGTCATTGTATTAACTCTCAAACATCAACTAAAAAGTATTTAACTCTGACAACAAAAATTCACACAGATTTTCATCAAACAAGCCACCTGGGTCAGGTGTTCACTCGGGCTACTGGAAAGTGCAGAGGTCTCTATAGCCCACAAGCAAAGAGGTGGGAGTGGGCTGAGGAAGATCAGATCGAAGGCTGAATGCGGTGCAGGACTATCCTGAAATGTCAATTTAAGGTGTCTAGAATTCAGGATTAACCTGAAGCCTAGGGGACTTCTCTGTCCCACATACAGGATGTTAAACTAAAAAGCATATAACAAAAAAACAAAAAACAATAGGCGTGTTGTAGTCAGGGTCTGAGAGGTGGAACTTTCTCCCAGGGGGGTTGTAGTTAGATTTAGGTTACTGGGGGTTGTCGTTAGGTTTAGGGTCAGGTTTAGAGGTTGGGGTCAGGTTTGGATTTCATTTTCTTTAATATTCAGGATTATCTGGAATTCTAGACCATTTCACAATTCAGGATAATCATGTAAACAAATACAATAGATATAAGTGATTAAGGTCAGTAGCAGTAGGGTTTAGAAGAGCGTATGTTATAGGTTGGGATGAAGAACATTTTAAACATTGACTTCCAGAAAAAAAGTTATTGATGTCATAAGCACTAATTAATAATTACAGCATTAATCCAAACTTCACACGTGCAGACCAGGTACAGATGCACTAGCAAATACAAATGCAATAGGTGAGTAGTAAAATATACCCACACCCTACATCTATGCAATATCTTCATACAACATGAATCCTGATTCTATGTTTTTGCTTTAGAGCATGTTGAGAAGGCTCTTTGACTCTGCAGCACTGGCACTGTATGGGGAATGTCAGATACTGTAATTTCTCTATAGAGTTTGGTACCATCCACATAATAACACACACTTGGTGGCTGATGTTATAATGGCCAATGTGTCATTAAAGTATGACTGTATGTAATTGTATGTGAGGAACATGACTGGTTCAAAATTATTTTTATGATGAATATCTTTTTACTCAATCTATGCATCAAAATTTATATCAAAATGAACATCAAGATATGGATAACATACTTGTTACATACTCAAAGGTTCAAACCACTTACAACATTGAATATAAATCCTAATGGATCAATAAAGCTACTGTCCATTGCCAATCTCAAACTCAAAGACAAAGAACAGTCGGTAAAAAAACAAATGGTACATAAAACAATATATACATGTTTAACAAGCTTCCTACTACTCAGCATAACAAATATATTTAACTATTAAGCACATAAATAATGATGCAAAAAATTATAAAGATACTGTCAATGTCAACAAACTGTTTCCTCAAAGTCTGTCATCTTCATGAATGTTCCTTGTGTTCTCACATCTTGGATTTTGTTTGCAATAGTTTTCATGATAACAGGTCCTGAGTGGTCACTTGGATGCGACAGCTTCGGCGAGGTTCGGAAGCGTTTTGTGAACACCGGTGGAGAAGTTTATAAACAAGATACTTGCCAGCCGCATAACTGACTTCAAACACTTCCATGCCAAGCAAGCAGCTGGCAAAAACACTTCACATTGAACTATGTACAGTACTCGATCGAACTCGACCGAAATTAAAAGAAAGATGCCGCCTGCAGTTTCGCAAAGCCTCTTGGGGCAATATCTCGACCCAAAAAACAAAAAAAACAAGAATCGCGAAACCTAGACTCGGCTACCACAGGTAGCCCGAGTAATAATGCTCAATAGAGAAGCAAAACAAGTCTAAAATGCGGTATGAAACCGGAAGTGTTGCACAATTGCCGTGTTGTTGTCGCATGTGGTCGCATTCGCGTTCGTTTACTACGAAAAAACGGGTATTTCTTTAACGTATTTCGGCATTTTTATGTTGAGATGGTCGCTCACAGCACAGGTGGTCGCACATCAGAGGTACATTTCTATTACAAATCGTCCGTGCCAGAAAAAGTGGTCGTAAACAGCAGGTGGTCGTTAAAAGGGGTGTCGTAAAACTCAAGTTCTACTGTATTTCATTGTTTTGGTACACCAATATGGCCACTATTTCATTGTTTTGGTACACCAGTATGGCCACTATTTCATTGTTTTGGTACACCAGTAATGGCCACCATTTCAATGTTTTGGCAGACCAGTATGGCTGCCAGATCAATGTTTTGGTACACCAGTACTGTATACCCACCATGATTTTCTCTATGATGAATATTCTACTACTACAGTCAATTGACTGAAATTGACTAGTAGTAGAATCAAATTCAACCATTAACTCCAAACGCCAGCCCACAGTAGCCCGAGTTCATGCCTAGTAGGCGTCTTGTTGATAATACTTTCAGTTTCTTGTTTTTGCATGTAGTGAATCAGACTGTTCAAACGTATTTTTTGTATTTTACCAGTTCAAGTACGTTCAATAATTTGATTATTTAATTTATTTTTTTCGTACAAAAAACATTTACTGATCCAGTGTTTCCACAATGGAATATCCAAATTTCCTGCTCCAGTCTTAAAATTTCCTGAAATTTCCTGTAAATGAGATGTTATTTCCGTGAAATTTCCTAATTAATAGAAGGCAATTTTTTACGGTATTGCCGTGTTTAGGCTAACTCCGTTGGCTTGAAGTTATTACACACAGACAGCCAGAATTGCATCCTGGGAAGGTATTGCTGCTAGGCTCAGGCCCCGGGATCGCGTATAGCCATATCGTATCATATTTCTTCAAATTTTCTGATTTTTATTTTTCCAGATCAGGAACACGGAGCGATTTTTGTATTGGGGGGGCCAGGCACTCCCCCACAGCGGCATAAAAGAGGGGATAAAAAAGCGAGCGCTTATTAAAGATGCTTGAAAATTTTAGGGGGGTAATGCCATTTCCTGCATTTTGGGGGGAAGAATTTACAGAATTCTGAAAGCCAGAAAACTCTCAAAAAACCATGCTGACCATGCTTAGTTTGTTTGTTTGTATGTATGTTTACATTAATAGACTAATATTTCTATATTAGAAACACAAGAACAAAAGGTCATCACAACAAATTGTCAACAGTAACAAATTCTAAACAATCTGAAATTCTGCTGATGCAACTCGTAGGGCTGAAATTCGGGGTATGGCTGTGGCCAGAAAATTTTGAACTTTAGGTCCTCTGAATTGGATAAAATGCATCTTTAGAGCAGAATCATACTAACAACTGAAGAAACATACAAGCTGAGATTTATGACTTGCATCATATCTTTCACCTTTTTTTCCACCCCCCTAGCCCCCCCCCCCCCCCCCCCCCCCCCCCCGCTTCCGCGGTACCTGCAGATACGCTTAGCGCCTATCTTTTATTTGCTCAACCAATTCAAAAACAATAAAGTACAAGTTAAACATTCAAAAATCTTAAAATAAATCTTAAATGGTAGTCCCGCTGGGCCGTCTTGCACGTACGCGTACGCATGAATTTACACGTCACGTGTTGTGATACTCAATGGCATGGTAACAATATAATAATATTCATTTCTCACTGAGTATTCCAAGTTGGTTAACTTGGGGCCTGGGCATAGAAGCAAAACTCCAAAATACTGCAACAAATTATTAACAAAAATACTTTTTATATTTTTTTGAAATTTCCTGAATTTCCTTGGATTTCCTTGCTTCTTCATCCTGAAAAATTCCTTTTTACAATGAAATTTCCTGCAATCTCCGTAGATTAGCGTCCAGTCCTCTGTCTATTTCTCGTGACAGCGCCTTGACCAACCTTGACCGTGTCTCATCCATTTTTGAATTTTGATTTAACGTACAACGTATTCTCCCGATTATTTCAAACTATGGCCAGTTCGTTTTTCCAGGATGTCGAAGCTGTACCCATTGACGAAGTTTTTCGTCTGTTAGCGCAGTTTCGAAGCGACACGAATCCGAACAAAGCCAATTTGGGCATTGGAGGTGAGTTTTTTATATTAATTGTTTCAACCGGCTTTGGTCAAATATCCGCCAAAATTCAAGTTCATATTCGCAACATTCAAGTTCATATTCGCAACATTCAAGTTCATATTCGCAACATTCAAGTTCATATTCGCAACATTCAAGTTCGTATTCGCAACATTCAAGTTCGTATTCGCAACATTCTTATATCTTATTAGATGTTTTGGTGTGTAGTATCGCTGTATATTTTTGCCGTACTTTGACGAGCCCGCAGGTTTATTATACAACTGCTCTGATCAACAAATTTTTATGGAAAAAAAACCCCAGAGCGTGACTTGCACCAGGACAAAATAATAAGCATACATGAAGTAGTTTCCCGTGTGATAAATTTGATTGGCTAACAACTAACTATCGATCCAAAATAACTATTTAAATATCGCTGTATATTTGTACTCATTTTTAGCGTTATTTGGACAGTTTTTAATGCAGTTGTATAATAAAAGTTCATATTCACAACATTCAAGTTCATATTCACAACCAGTTCAAGTTTGTTGTTGGTTCGTATTTTACAATAATATTAATCATCACTGTGAAGTATGCATTTTAACTATAATTACATGTGAATTATTTATTTGTTGGGCAGAGGCCCAGACTGTAAAGTTTGGTCTGCGTGGGGAACGCATTCCCCACACAGAATTTTGCGTCTGGATTTCTGTCTGTGCATTTTCAAGATTTGTCTAAGCATCTGCGCAGAACTTTTGTTATATCAACCCGTTACCCGTGCATTTCTGACAAGAAGTAAAAACTTTGTGAGATGTTCGTGAATCTAACAAAATGTAATAGTTATAGTAGTTATAAAATCTCTTCTTTAACACCCCAGAATCCTAAAAATTATCCCACCCCGCACAAAATTTTTTAAGAAATTTACTGTTCCCCGGGGCCTTACTAGAAACCTAAAAGGCTTTTTAAGTAAGACCCCTAGTGGAAGATATATTCATTAATCTATTTACATGTAATTAGTTCAAAAAATTTACAAGTTTAAAGAGAATTATATAAAAATGTAAGAATAAAGAAAAAAGAAAATTATTATATTTACCGAGAGTAATAAGTGCAGTAGTTGCTTGGCTTAGCTTGTATCTGGTGTGAGGTGCTGATTTTGGTTTATAATAATAGCCTAATACATGTAACAGCATAAAATATTTTTGCACTGCTAAATAGTAGAGTGCCAATGCTATATGACTCAAAGCAGTAGAGCGAGACATCGACAATTTTTTCATCTCTTCTGAAGCAACAGTTTCGTTAACCGCTGATATGGTAATAATTGGTAGCTCCAGTGAGGGCCCTGGTGAATTTACATGAACCATGTGCCACCCACGTAGTAAACATCCAATTGTTAAGTACGTAAACAACCACATGGTACATAAGAATACGTGATTGCTTTGAAATTGATCTGCAGTTAATGAAACTGTTGCTTTGGAAGCAATGAAAAAATCATCAATGTCTCGCTCTACTGGTTTGAGTCCCAGAGCCTTCACCAGCATGCAAGCAAATGCTCTGGGATAATCCATCACTGGAAACAAAAAAACTGGTTGCTGATTGAGAAGCGCATGCACCACCAGAAATAGACTGCAGGGATTCAGAGTAACATTACTATTCTCCACCCAAGTTCACTGCCCCACCAATAATCATTCAAAATCATGCATTGTGTATGAAGACTGCTATCTAGATATTGAAGAAACTGGTGTGTTTCAAAATGTCAAGTACCTACTATCATTTGACCTTCAACTCCCAACTTAACCTGTAGCTCAGTTGGTAGAGCATTGGACTAAGTAAACTGAAGGTTGCAAGTTTGAATCCCAACCACTGATCTCTATATCAAGCACGTAGCTACAGGGGAGTGAGGGGGGCCACCAACCCCCAACCCCCCAATTCTTTCTTGCCCACCCCCCACCCCACCCCCTACCCCAACCAGAGATTGCATGACAAAAAAGCCCCGCAGCATACTTGCATAACGTAAGTGATGTTGTTATATCCAAATGGCGTCATGATTTAGTAACGTAAACCATGTGACAGATTGGGGGGGGGGGGGGGGTGTGTTGGCATGATTGTATCAGTTGTCCTGCATGACTCAACTTTTGTACCTTTTCACTTCCTCCCCCCCCCCCCCCCCCCCCTAAATAAAACTTGCACTCCCAGATTTCTTGGTCTAGCTACGTGCCTGCTCTATATAAACTGGATAGCCCATTCCCTATGGCCAGCAGTCAAACATTTCATGACAGTGGCCGCCATCTTACGTAGTGGAACATATGACGCATTGCGGCCTTAGAACTTGTTCCCAATCCCAAAGTTGACTAGCATAAGCAATCTTGACGTCGGCTTGGTCAGATTATCCGGGGGAGTCAATATTAAGTACTTCGTGCCGGGGGAGTCGGTCAGTCGGAAAAGCCGTAAAGCAAACAACAGATGCCAGTTCATGTAGTTTTCGGCTGTTTAACAACAAATACAGTCAAAAGATGGTAAGTACACAACACGAAATATTGTTAAAGCATTAAGATTGCTATAAAAGGTACAATTTAAGACTTGGAATTTAATTCTTCGCAGATTTTATGGTCTGTTTTTCTGTTTATATTATCGTGAAGTTTCTTCGTTGTCGGCACTGAAGAAAAACAACGAAATTTAAAGGTTTTACAGCTCGATCAGTAATAGAAACAAATACAAGCAATTAGCGTCTTAAACCTTATTGAGTACTTCTTGTGTCATTACATTCGTTTAAATTTTCTTAAAATAACTTTTTTTGTCTGTTTTCAATCTACGAAAGCTTATGAACTTTACGCGATGGTAAATGCAGTATTTGCTCTGGGCTCTCATGCAATTGGGGATAATTGATGCACCCGCAGTAACCCTGGTAAAACTAAGCAAGGCAAAGTTACGAGCTACTGTATTCTGTGGTTTTATTGCTTGTTCTCAAGATTATTGATCCATCTTTATCTTAATCAATATGGACTCTTTTGGATGATCTATCTTTACAAATGTTTGGGTTGTTCATGATGAAATTTTCGAGCGCACTAGGATGTCATGTAATGTTCCATGCAATCAGCTAGCCGCTTTGGTGACTTGATCACTGTGACTTAAACACTGAATTCAATGCTCATAATTTCGCTGTGATCAAATCATGAGTAGCCTTTGGCTTTGGGGAGTATTCAGTAGTTCATTTGATGAGCAATATAGTTTCTGAGAAGAAACGTCTTAAAAAGCTATGTTATCAAGGCCGGTTTCGGACAATCATTCGCCACCAGCCAAGCACTCTACTTATTATACTTATAAAGAAAGTGTATGCTATTTGTATAAAAAGTGTGTGGTTATCTGCACATGATTATGCTGCAGTTTATGCACTTATGTTCTCAAAATATTACAAAATTCAATTATATTTCTATCAAGCAATGAGAGAATGTTTTAATATTTACAAGCGCAGAACTAGTGTATCGTGGGCATATGATGTGTTTCGGAGCAGCCAATCAGAGCCCGCAGCAAATACTGCATTTACCGTCTCGTTGAACTTTGGTGGCGGCCATCTTGGGTAGTGGTCACGTCATCATACACATGGCACGCAAAATCCGGCCTCATTCCCCATCCAGTTTATATAGAGATCAGTGATCCCAACTGGGCCAAGTATTGTTTCTCTACTTGTCCAGTATGGTTCATCACTCGGAGTAACACCTTATTATTTATTATTCACCACCCAAGTTAACTGTCCCACAATAATCATTTGAAATCTTGATATAGCTTATCGTACCAATGAAGGCAAACCCTGGGTTCTTCCTGTGGTGTCAAGTACAGAAGTGGCACTGGCAGCTGACAAGACACTGAATCACGAATACCTGAACATTGATGGCATGAGTGAATTCTCTAATGTTGCTGCAAAGCTAGCTTTGGGAGCTGACAGCCCAGCTATCGTTGAAAACAGGGTTTGTGGTTTATTATTTTTAATTCTCAAACTCATTAATAATTCATGAGCTAATTAGATAATCCGAGAATAGTAATAGTAATTTAATTTATATTGCGCATATTACATTTCAATATGTTCATGTGCGCATTACACTGTTTAGAATACTCCTAAGGATTTTTCAATGTGGCCGTGTCGAGGCATATCAAAGGCGCTTTAAGCAGCCGCCATACGACACAGCTCAGACCACGGATTCCAGCTAAGCCGTAGGTCTTGATTTTACGGAGGGAGGAAAACTGGAGAACCCGGCGAAAAACCCTCGGAGCACAGGAGAGACCAACTAAACTCTACTCACATAAGTCCCCAGCTCGAGAACGGGGCTGTTCCCAGACGGTCACCCATCCAAGTACTAACCCCGTTCAACCGGGCTTAACTATTGGTGAGAGGCAGCGCCCTAACAGCACACGCCATCCGTGCTCCCTCATGTGTATGAGTTTTGAAATCCGGTGAAGGTCGCGCAAACTGAATTTATAATTAAGAAATCAGATAATAAACGACACAAACAAAAAACCATTTATTCCCACATTTCTTAATTATAAATTCAACGTAAAACCATTGTCTAATCTAATATGCACCAATATCACCAAGTCCCCCTGCTATAATTGACGATTGAGAAGCTATTTCACAAACCCGTGTATCATGTTTTACCAGGGGGTTTCAAACACTCGAGAACAACAAGAATGATACTCGGTCTATTACCTCGTAATTTTCAATGTTCTCTCGTGTTTGTAAAACATTCGAAAACAATAAAAATCACTCGGCTTGTAGCCTCGTGATTTTCATTATTCTCTCATGTTTTACAAACACTCGAGAACAATGAAAATTATCGGTTAACGGCCTCGTGATTGTCATTGTCCTCTCGTGTTTGTAACCCCTGGTAAAATACTGCCACTCGTTTATGAAAGATTCCCATCACTGCATTTGACAGAGTAAGACCTGTGACAAACGACGTATTTTTCATGCGCCGTATAAAATACCTATTATAGTCGACCCAAATTCTAAAATGGTTCCTGTTGAGTTATACGGCGTATTTTCGTCGTATTTAATAAGTCGAATAAATTACAATTCTCGAGTAGTAGGTCTGGAAACGATGTTACAAACAATGAATTGTGGATAGAAAATGTATTATCATATTGTAAATTAATGTATGCATTTTATTCGGCGCATGAATAGTACGCCGTCTGCACCAACGCCGTACTTGAGTCGTATTATGCGCGTTTTATTTATGTAAAAATTACCTGAGTTACAGGCTTTTATTTGTCAATTGCTTGTGCCACAACATAGGTCGAGAAATAAAATATCCTAGCTGCTAAACCACTAAGTTAATAAAAAAAGTGCGAACACACTTTTTTAGAACAAACATTGAGAAGTCTAAATATGATAAATTGAGAGCTTTTTGGTAAAACCAAAGACCGCCTTAAACCGCGGCGCGAAGGTTACTTTGATTTCAAACTGATGAGTATATCTGTAACAATATTTTATTTCTTATTTACTGTATAATACGATAGTGTCCGTCAACTACATTTGGTGCAAATTTGAGATAAATCGGACAAAAATTGAGCGAGCGGTAACAAATTTCTTGAAATGGCTTCCTAGGGTATCCTGTAACCTTAATCACTTGTTAACCCATCGCTTCCGAGGATGTCTAGAGGTTCTTCCTTTGACAAGTAAAGTTTTCTGGTATTGGACAGAGTAAAACAATAAATTAAGCGACCATGTTTGGCTGGCTCAGGCAGGAGTGGATTAATAACAACCCTTTCATGTCAGCAGAGTTGGAAAAAGTATTCAACCTTCCTCCGGATGGGTTTTTAAGTTTAGATACTGACCTTCCTCAAAATATATAGCGAGAATTTTGTGTTTTGCAACGTTCATATATACTGCGTGACTTTTACAGTACCTTGGTTTTCTAAGTTTTCCTGTATAGGTAAGCTTTCGCATACTACAATAGCCACTAATAACTGACCGCTGCTGACTGACAGCCTACTAACTACCATCGACTGCTGCGAAGATACAGACATCACAGCAGACATCAGCGTACATGCCTCACACATGTAACTGTTGCCAATGCCAGTGCTGCATAATTGTTGGTTAGCCAATGTTTTGCTGCAAATCGCTTTTCTTCTCGACACCTTGCTTGGTCAGTTGTAACTTTCTCAGATTACCGAATGTGTTGTTTCACGTGTTTTCACTTTAAACCTCCGTCACTGAAGTAAATCTTCCTCCGGATGGTACCCGCATACCCGCAGCTTTTTTCCAACTCTGCATGTCAGTGGGTTTTACAATAGTCCCTGGAAATAAATTGTCTGGAAATGCGGCCAAAGTCTTTGATCTAGGTTTTTGTTCACGTTTGTGCACCTTATTTCACCTTAACGCTTGCTGAACACATTGTATTTTTGGTATAATGAAGCAATCAACCAATAGCAGCGTTGCTTTATAAATATTAAAGTAAAACAAAAGATTGTGTACCTTATTTGCCACCCTCAACCTAAATTGTAGCTCATTGTAACCGCTTTGATGTTCGCCGCGTCTCCAGACAATATAATTCTAAGGGACTATGGTTTTACCAAACGCTATTCAAGGGCATTTTATTTTGAAAGCAAAACATGCTGCATTATACAGCGGACAAACTTAAATAGTGACTCATCACGACGGAGCGCTATTACGGTGAATAACACAAAATTGGCCAGGTGGTTGTATATATCTTACATTAAAGCGTTTTTATTGTACAGAGGAGCATGGCAGGAGCACTCGCTGAAAATTTCAAGAGAATCTGATGCGTAGTTTTCGCGCTATAAACTCTCAGTTTGCCATGGCGAGTCGTTCTTGGAGAAAAATTGCAGATGGACAACTATGCATAAGAACAATAGATTTCACTATTAATGATCCATCTGCGTACGTCACAAGGCATTGTTACCAAGAAGCCCAAATTTCGCAAAAACAAACTATTCATGCACGGCAAATTTTGAGAGTTGATAGTGCGAAAACTACGCATCAGATTCTCTTGAAATTTTCAGTGAGTGCTTCTGTCAGGCTCCTCTGTACAATAAAACAACAAAAATGCCAACGTATTTTTCACTTCATAGACACTTTAAGCTGCGTTGTACGTACCCTGCAAGTCAGAGCCCCTTTCCGACCTACGCAGGCTTCGGGGGAAAGTGGGCTCTGCCACAAATTCGATATTTCTTTTTGGGCGTGCGTGAACGGTTGCCAAGATACTATTTTGGGCCCAGGCTCTAACGCGTTACTTCCTATTTTCCTGCTTACGCGTGTTCGTAAACTAGAACTTGTTTGACAAGTTTAAAACCTGACTGACTCGCCCCAAACTTGGGGCGAAGATCGAGTTTGTTGGCAGAGCCCACTTTCCTCCAAAGCTCGCAGGGTACGTTGTACGTACCCTGCGAGTCAGAGCCCCTTTCCAACCTACGCAGGCTTCGGGAGTAGGTGGGCTCTGCCAACAAACTCGATCTTCGCCCCAAGTTTTGGGCAAGTCAGTCCTGGGGCCAGTTTAAACTGGCTAAATAAGTTCTAGTTTATGAACACACACAAGCAAACACGTAAGCAGGAAAATAGCAAGTAACGCGTTAAAGCCTGGACCCAAAATAGTATCTTGGCAACCGTTCACGCATGCTCAAAAAGAAATATCGAGTTTGTTGGCAGAGTCCGCTTTCCCCCGAAGCCTGCGTATGTTGGAAAGGGGCTCTGATTACTGATCTCTATACAACTGCATGGATAGGCCATTCCCTATGGCCAGCAGTCAAATATTTTATGGCAGTCACCGCCAGTGGAACATATGACGCATTGCGGCCTTAGAACTTGTTCCCAATCCTAAAGTTGACTAGCATAAGCAATCTTGACGTCAGCACGGTCTTATTATCCGGGGGTAGGAATATTATGTGTGCAGTGAGTTGGAAAAGCCGTAAAGCAAACAACAGATGCCGGTTCGTTTAGTTTTCACTGTTTAACAACAAATACATTCAAAAGATGGCAAGTACACAACACGAAATATTGTTAAGGCATTAAGATTGCTATAAAAGGTACAATTTAAGACTTGAAATTGAATTCTTCGTAGATTTTATAGTCTGTTTTTCAGTTTATATTATCATGAAGTTTCTTCGTTATCGGCACTGAAGAAAAACAATGAAATTTAAAGGTTTTATAGCTCAGTAACAAAAACAAATGCAAGAAAATAACGTCTTAAACCTTATTAAGTACTTCTTGTGTCCTTACAGTCGTTTAAATTTTCTTAAAATAACTCTTTTTGTCTGTTTTCAATCTACGAAACATAACGTAATGTCTTAGAACATAGCCGGCAGTGTCTTAGAACATAACGTAATGTCTTAGAACATAACGTAATGTTTTAGAACATAACGTAATGTCTTAGAACATAACGTAATGTCTTAGAACATAACGTAATGTCTTAGAACATAACGTAATGTCTTAGAACATAACGTAATGTAGTCAAGAAGATAATTGCCCAGCAAATAATTTTCAAAAAAGCCATAACGATAAGGTTTGGAAAAACATAATTTAATTAACTAACGTTTCGTCACTATTCAAGTAACATCTTCAGAGTGATAAATATTTACACGATTTCGACTAATATACTTAACTGATACAAAAATAGATGTGATGAAATAAGAGAAGGAAAAGGGAGTGGTAGAGAGGTGAAGAATCAGTGATAATGATTAAAATAGTGTTAAAGGAAAGGAACGGATATTGTTATTGAGAGTAGGGTTGACTTGAGAGATGAATAAACTTTCTTTGATGAGAACATCAAGTTGGGAATTTCCCGAAGCTAAAATACTAAAATCCGAAAAAGATATGGGATGGTCATTATTCCTAGAGTGAGATAAAACGGCTGAAAGTTGAGAAATGGAGAGTGTTCTCCCTGTAAGGGCCGAAATACCTTTATGATCTGAAATCCTCGTATGTAAATGTCGGCATGTTTCGCCTACTCTCAATAACAATATTCGTTCCTTTCCTTTAACACTATTTTAATCATTATCACTGATTCTTCACCTCTCTACCACTCCCTTTTCCTTCTCTTATTTCATCACATCTATTTTTGTATCAGTTAAGTATATTAGTCGAAATCGTGTAAATATTTATCACTCTGAAGATGTTACTTGAATAGTGACGAAACGTTAGTTAATTAAATTATGTTTTTCCAAACCTTATCGTTATGGCTTTTTTGAAAATTATTTGCTGGGCAATTATCTTCTTGACTAGACTACGCTTTCCGCCTGGTATATCAATAGCTACAATAACGTAATGTCTTAGAACATAACGTGATGTCTTAGAACATAGCGCAATGTCTTAGAACATAACGTAATGTCTTAGAACATAACGTGATGTCTTAGAACATAACGTAATGTTTTAGAACATAACGTAATGTCTTAGAACATAGCGTGATGTCTTAGAACATAACGTAATGTCTTAGAACATAACGTAATGTCTTAGAACATAGCGTGATGTCTTAGAACATAACGTAATGTCTTAGAACATAGCGTAATGTCTTAGAACATAGCGTAATGTCTTAGAACATAGCGTAATGTCTTAGAACTAGCGTAATGTCTTAGATTAATAAAACATAGCGTATAATGTCTTAAGCCTGGTTTCCATATAATCGCTACGATCGCTCAAAATTGATGAACTCGGCGATCGTGGCGATCATATGGAAACCACTGACGCAACGATCGCTGCGACCGCCATCACCACAATCTCCGAGATAGAAAATGTTCTTTTTCTGATTATGTTTTCCTCATGAATTATTAATGAGTTTAAGAAGTTATGTTCTAAAACATTACGCTGTCCTTATGTCTTAGAAGTAATAGTTCAAATACGAGATGGAGGACTTTACCGGGATTTCAAAGTCCGAGTGCCTATTGAAAATGCGAGTCAAAGGCGAGCATTTTTAATGCGCAAGGGCTTTGAAATCCCGGTAAAGTCCGACGGCGAGTGTTTGAACTGACTTCGCAAACATAGTAATTTACATATTTTCAAAGTCCTAGGACTTTGAAATATTATTTCAAAGTCCTAGGACTTTGAAATATTTCAAACCGTCATCACGTGATCAGCTAGATGGGTCTTCCCCCGGTTTCAAAACACTAATTAAACATTAATTTCTTTTGTTTTTGGTTCATGAATTATTAATGAGTTTGAGAACACAGCGTAATGTGACTAATGTCTTAGAACATAGCGTACATGTATATAATGTCTTAGAACATAGCGTAATGTCTTAGAACATAGCGTAATGTCTTAGAACATAGCGTATATAATGTCTTAGAACATAGCGTAATGTCTTAGAACATAACGTAATGTCGTCTTAGAACACAGCGTAATGCCTTGGAAGATATAGTAATGTCTTATAACATAGCGTAATGTTTTAGAACATAGCGTAATGTCTTAGAACATAGCGTAAAATCTTAGAACATAGCGTAATGTCTTAGAACATAGCGTAATGTTTTAGAACATAGCGTAATGTCTTAGAACATAGTGTAACGTCTTAGAACATAGCGTAATGTCGTCTTAGAACATAACGTAATGTTTTAGAACATAGCGTAACGTCTTAGAACATAGCGTAATGTCTTAGAACATAGCGTAATGTCTTAGAACATAGCGTAATGTTTTAGAACATAGCGTAATGTCTTAGAACATAGCGTAATGTCTTAGAACATAGCGTAATGTCTTAGAACATAGCGTAACGTCTTAGAACATAGCGTAATGTCGTCTTAGAACATAGCGTAATGTCTTAGAACATAGCGCAATGTCTTAGAACATAGCGTAATGTTTTAGAACATAGCGTAATGTCTTAGAACACAGCGTAATGTCTTAGAACATAGCGCAATGTCTTAGAACATGGCGTAATGTCTTAGAACATAGCGTAATGTCTTAGAACATAGCGTAATGCCTTAGAACATAGCGTAATGCCTTAGAACATAGCGTAATGTTTTCGAACATAGCGTAATATCTTAGAACATAGCGTAATGTTTTAGAACATATAGCGTATTTAATGTCTTAGAACATAGCGTAATGTTTTAGAACATAGCGTATATAATGTCTTAGAACATAGCGTAATGTTTTAGAACATAGCGTATATAATGTCTTAGAACATAGCGTAATGTCTTAGAACATAGCGTAATGTTTTAGAACATAGCGTAATGTCTTAGAACACAGCGTAATGTCTTAGAACATAGCGCAATGTCTTAGAACATGGCGTAATGTCTTAGAACATAGCGTAATGTCTTAGAACATAGCGTAATGCCTTAGAACATAGCGTAATGCCTTAGAACATAGCGTAATGTCTTAGAACATAGCGTAATGCCTTAGAACATAGCGTAATGTTTTAGAACATATAGCGTATTTAATGTCTTAGAACATAGCGTAATGTTTTAGAACATAGCGTATATAATGTCTTAGAACATAGCGTAATGTTTTAGAACATAGCGTATATAATGTCTTAGAACATAGCGTAATGTCTTAGAACATAGCGTAATGTCTTACAACATGGCGTAATTTTTCAGAACATAGCGTAATGTCTTGCAACTGGGACAAAATTCGCTATTCATTTTTGAATATTTAATTCGAATCCTGTCAGCGAGGATTAAAATTGTCTGGGGTTAGCCAGAGTAAAATACGTATAGGACTTGATGACAGTCGGTGTTGCATGCCCAATCTTGTATCCAGGGCCTGCGATCCTTTTGGTCATTACCAAGGATCGGAGGCTATTGGAAACCCCGATGAAATTTGTCATCTGATTGGTTAGTTTAAAAACAGTAAAATTTCAAACAATGTCCATGTTGCTAACTTGTTTAATCGATTTCTCGACGTTCTGTAACACATAGTTATGCACGACAGACCCAGAATACAATTGAACGTATGAAATAATTCAAAACAGCAAAAATCCCGACAATTTACAAGTTAAAAATCTCGCTTCGCCGCCAAACAAACATCCATCGTCTGACTCGTCTCGTAATTCTTCGCAGTTTCATCTCAGAACTTTAAAATTATATTAGAGAATATAAGGTCGATGTAGTTTAGCCAAAATTCCTGACCGAAAGTATAATTCCTTACCTGAGCGGCTGAGTCGACCACTGCCGAGTGCCGACGGCGACGCGGTTGACGATTTAGAGAAAAGCTAAGAAAGACCATTACCGCAACGCTTTGTCAAGAGCTTTGTAAAACATACTGGGCCATTCTTTATCGGTAAACAAATATTTTCCCCGATTTTCGAACAAGCTAAAGATCGTCGATGACAATAACAAATTATAGGGAACTGGGAACCAGAGGACTGCATGGGAACAAAAACCCAATTTTGGTTTGTTTTTTAAGTTTCCCAGAGCCTCCGTTCCTTGCATGGCAATGACCAAAAGGATTGCAGGCTCTGGGTACGAGATTGCTGCACGCCCACAAAGAGTTAGACCGTTTACACGATGCCGGTACAATTTGAAAACGGAACAAAATCAAGCCTGTGTGTAAATACGGGCCAAAAAGTCTTGCGTTTACACGGTGCATAGATAATCGAAGGGGAACTGGATAAGAAACTTACGAAACTGGAAACTATCTTTGCACGACTTGCTATGGTAATTATACACTTATAAGGGCCTAATCGCACCTAACGGGTGGTCCCACATGGCTAAAATCAGACACTACTGACTTAAGTGATATTACACTATTGTTTAATTTACTCGTTGGTGCATTAATTAGCTGCTTATAAGTGTATAATTACCATAGCAAGTTGTGCAAACATCGTTTCCGGTTTCGTAAGATCGTTTTAAGTTTCCTATCCAGTTCCCCTTCCATTATCTATGCACGGTGCCGGTATAATACAATGACGGATTAACATGTGACCATTCTCTTCCAATAAGAATTGAGAACACTTTGTGAATACTGCTGACCCGAATACTGTGGTCGTATATATTGTGATTACCGTCATCAAACTGTTACGGCACGGGCGTTTACACGATACCGGTTAGTGTTCCGTTTTCATTTCATGCCGTCAACGAACCCATCTTCATTTTGTGCCGTTTTCATGTCATTTTTGTGCCGGTATCGTGTAAACGCAAGGCCTAAACGGCATGATTTTGTTCCGTTCTCAGATTGTACCGGCATCGTGGAAACGGGGTCTTAATAATGTGTTAACCCGTTGCTGCCTAGGATGTCTGAGAAGAAGTTCTCTCTTTGACGAGTAAAATATGTCTAGCATTAGACAGCAAAACAACAAAGGTTTTTTGGCCAGCTCATGCTGGAATGGGTTAACGTTGGTGCAGTCAGTACATATTTTCGAAGTTCAGATTACAGTTGTGTTTACTGTAGTAACTAAGTGTTTTATAAATGGTTTTTGGTGTTCAGGTTTGTGCTGTCCAAGGCTTGTCTGGTACTGGAAGTCTTCGTATTGTACTTGAGTTTACCAGGAGATTTTTCCCAACCAAAGTTGTGTATACTTCTAGTCCAACTTGGGGTATGTGAAGACTAATGTTGAAGTACTATTTAAAACATGAGCAGCAGTGTTTTATAAGATTTAAAACACGAGGCGACAGCTGAGTGTTTTAGATCTGATAAAACACGTACTGCGAATGTTTTAAATGGCTTCAAAAACTATCCATATAATAAGCTCATATAGAAATCAATTTTGAAAATTGAAGTTGTCTGAGCCACAAAATCGAAGAAAAAGTTCATGGAAAATAGCGAGCGTGTCTCTATCACATATAGAGACACATCACGGTCATGATTTTCCTTTGTGTTTTCCTCATGAATTATTAATGATTTTTGAAGACATTTTATTGAACAATAAGTGATAATTTGTGTAATATCATATTTGCTGGAATTTCTTTTGTTCTCACAGGTCATTAACAACTAATATACCTCATTATATTCATCAAACCAGGTCTGATTAGAACTAATCATACCCGATTTGACTTCAACGGAGGTGAAAACAAAAGAAATTCCCGCAAACATGATATTACAAAGGAATGGCATAAAAGAGGTGATATTAAACGTCCCGCTTGATTTGAGTCATTTAGTAAAATTTTACTAAATGACTCTCATCGAGCGGGACGTTTAAATAAGAGTCAATTACCAAGAAGGAGGTAACTAAGCGTAGTTAGTTACCAAGGCCCTAACTGATTTAGTTTATTCATGATACAGACGATATTTGGCATTATTTACCAAAAAAATAGTATTCTAGACGTAGTTTTAAAGCAATATCTGAGTAGGTGCAAGGTCAATATAACCTATATGTTAACCGCGGCACATGACCCCCACATCAAAGATAATTTATGATACACCTCGTTTTTGTGCTATTACCAACCTCGTCCCCAGGGCATTTTGCCTCCACGTTGGGAGGTCGGCGAAAATGGCCCTGGCATCGGCTGGTCGATTCTATAATCGGATTGGCCGGTTTAAAAACTTGATTAATTCAGATACAGTGTAATTTATTCACCAAAATATGAATTGCAATAGATCCACTCTGCGAAGTTCATCCAAAGAATTGTAACGATAGCTTTGGTTAAAGTCAAGAACAACATTATATGTTTCTTCCCGACATTTAAATGTATCCTGGATAATCGTGGGGAGTATCATGATGAATAATGCTAGCCAGTTGCATTTATGATAAAGGTTCACATGAGTGATTCGGCAGAGCGTTAAATATTTCTTATTTATTATTCATGTATACGTATTATACAAAAACGAAACACAAAGACCGCATAAATTTTCTTGCCAAAACACCCCAATATTCTGGGTGTCACGTGACCAGCCGATGCCAGGGCATTTTCGCCGACCTCCCAACGTGGAGGCAAAATGCTCTGGGGACGAGGTTGTGCTATTACTTAAATAATTGCATGCCACCTCGAAATCCTTTGTTTCAAGAAGGGCGATTAAATGTCGTGTTTACCTCATTAATACTGGAGTTTAAAACTTCATTAAAACTTTTATTAATAGTTCTAAGAGTACCTCATCCAGTATTTATGAGGAACAATTAGACTAAACATCTCAATAGCCTTTTCGCTTGTTCAATTTCTCATCTTATACCAAAGATATTTTGGGTTTTAAAAAATGCAAATAAGATACCTCTTGACTTCATGATCTACTCCACTAATTCCGTATATGTACAGGTTATATACCGAGAACGCGGGATATAAGTCATATATTGACCCGAGGGGCCGAAGGTCCCGAGGGTCAATATATGACTTATATCCCAAGTTCGAGGTATATAACCGACTTATATCACGATTGAGGAGGTTTTCGAACAAGGTTTCGTCAATTTCGAAGAGTTTCGATCAAGATTTTTCGAGTTATATCCACAAGTTTTATCTAACTATTTATTCACGGGATATAACCTGTATATATCCCGCGGTACATCAAAGAAAACCGACTCAATCGTGATATAAAAGTTGGTTATATCCCGCGGCACATCAAAGAAAACTGACTCAATCGTGATATAAGGAGGAATGTATCTACGGAAATGATAGGTAGATTGTGCTGAAACTTTGAAGCTGTTCTAATACGAATGGTACATTGCAACGTACACACAGTCATTGCTTGATATATTCTTCATTTGGGGAAGTTTGTGCATGTGATCTGCGTTGAGTAGATGTTAGACATTCATTTGCATGTTACAAAAACCTGAATATTTGTGGAACACGATGAGATATTGATTTAATAAGAACGCTATACTTCCTCACATGGAAAGTATTTCTAGATACCCCTTTAATGAAGAAGTTGTCCCCACTGGACTTTTATATGACTGGACTGCGGGTCCCCGATACTTTTGTATTACATGAAGTGTCCCCAATTGAACGGCGCCATCTTGTTAATAGGTCTTCCGACGGCGTAAAGGAGCCCGAAGTGTTGACGACTCACGCCGACAACTCTTTTGAAGCAAAAAAAGGCTTTGAGAAAAACGTTTACTCAGAAATTTAATTCTTTTTTAAAGTAAAAAGTTCAAAGACATTGAAATACATGTAAATTATGGCGTGAAACAAAGGTTCCGCGGAGAATTTCAAGTGGAGAATTTTTTCTTTGCCGTGTTTGTTGTTGAATAAAGCAAGCTCAAAACGGACAGTTAAAACATCTTCCCAAACACGAAGAAAGTCAAGAAACATACAAATACAACATAAAACCATCCAGACAATCGTTTTTGGCTTTCAAAATGTTTTTCAACTCTCGTAAGACACGGCTAGCCAAAAGCTGGCCTGTGATTGGTCAATTTCGCAGCTCAGACCTAAGAAGATGGTGCCTGATGATGTATTTGGGCCATTTTTTCGTGGCGCACCCGCAGTCCAATTATATAGTGGCCAGTGGTTGTCTCTCATAATAATCATTGGGGCAATTCTCTCCTGTTGACTGTGGGCTGAGCAACCCTGTCAAGATTGTTACTGAATATATATATATATATATATATATATATATATATATATATATATATATATATATATATATAAAAATCATTAATAATTCATGAGGAAAACACAAAGAAACACTACAAGCGTATCGGATCTATATATGTGGTATAGACTCGCTCTAAGTTTCTCGCTGGTTTTTAATGGCTGAGATAAGCTTAATTTTCAAAATTACTACGCCAATGAACGTATGAAGTGATTCTTTTTAGAAGTCATTTAAAAACCTTGCAGTACGGGCTTTATCGGCTCTAAAACATATCCGATATTTATATCCGATAAAGCCCTCCTGCGCGGTTTTTAAATATTATATATATATATATATATATATATATATATATATATATATATATATATATATATATAGGATATTACACGGCGGCGCGAAGATATGAATTTGCCACGAGAAGATAAAATTCATATCTTCAAGCCACCATGTAATGTTCTTTTTATTATATAGATTCAATGCAAAAAGCGGTAAAATTCTAAATGACGTCATCGATATCTTCTCTAGTGAGGATATGGAAAATACGACACTATATTTCCTAGTAAAACACTCGCATCTATATAATAAATAAATATATATATATATATATATATATATATATATATATATATATATATATATATCTATATATATATCTTTCTTTTTGGGTGTCACGATTTTGCATTTTTGCACATTTTATATAACAGTGATCAGATGTGGCTGACAACTGTCTTGATCTTTCTTGATCGTAAATATGTTCACCAGTGTGAAGTATGCAACACATTCCGCCTTCGATTCAGGCTCGGCGTACTTGCCAGTAGGCGTCTTATTAGTGATTAAATGCCCCTCAAGTGATTAAACCCTCCCTCGCCTTTCGGGGACATTTAATCACTGATGTAAACCCTCAATGGCATTTATTTACTTATAAAAACAAATTGTTTAATTAATTAATTGCTTATACAAAACAATTAATTATTTTAATTAATTAAATTAGATCATATATCAAGATTTTGAAGTTTGGCATGGCGATGTATGTTTATCGGTAATAAAACAAAATATTTGCAGTTATACACCATGTTTATTAACCATAAATTCGCTGAGCTTTCGTCCCGTAAACTCGGGACTTCGTCAGAGCGTGACTGAAGTTGGTCAGTTAAATTTTTATCAGCGAATTTTTATCGTACCCATGGTGTATAACCGCAAACATTTGTTTTATTAGATCGTATATGTTCAGTAATTAAATAATTATTTAATAAGACAATTAATTATTTATGATAATAAATTTATTAATTTAATGACTATCATAATTTAGGAAATCACATTAAAGTTGCAAGGGATGCTGGGTATACTGACAGGCGACAGTATCGTTATTTCGACAAGCAAACTATGGGACTGGACATGAATGGAATGATAGACGATTTACAGGTACTTTGGGGGCAGTGAATCTTTCTAACATATTTCAAGTCAGCTGTAACTTCATGGATTTATCATGTGATTCATTTAGCCACTCATTCATCCACTCACGCAGCCATTCTTGCATTTATCAACCATTTATCATCCCACATCGATCACCATCCACTTCACCACCCACACCACTCACATCACTACTCGCTTCACCACTTACATCACCACCCACCCACTTCACCACATCACCACCTACGTCACTACCCACTTCACCACTTACATCACCACCCACATCACTCACGTCGCCAACCACATCACCACTTCACTACCCACTTCACCAATTACGTCACCACCCACATGACGAACTACATCACCACCCACATCACCACCAAAACCAAAATTACCACCCACATCACCACCAAAATTACCACCCACATCACCACCCACATCACCCAAATTACCACCCACTTCACCACCTACATCACCACCCACACCGCCCACATCACCACCCACATCACCACCCACATCACCACCTACATTACCGCCTATATCACCACCCACATCACCACCCACATCACCACCCACATCACCACTTACATCACCACCCACATCACCACCTACATCACGGCCTACATCACCACCCATATCACCGCCCACATCACCACCCAAGTTACCACCCACATCACCACCCACATCATCCAAATTACCAACCACATCATCACCACCACCTACATCACCGCCCACATCACCACCCACATCACCGCTTACATCTCCACCAAAATTACCACCCACGTCACCACCAAAATTACCACCCACATCACCACCCACATCACCCAAATTACCACCCACATCACCACCTACATCACCACCCACACCACCCACATCACCACCCACATCACCACCTACATCACCACCCACATCACCACCTACATCACGGCCCACATCACCACCCAAGTTACCACCCACATCACCCAAATTAC